>VZTA01005285.1:6579-145949 GCA_013398855.1 Mohoua ochrocephala | reverse complement strand
AAAAAGGACAACTGGCGTAGTTTCAGCCTGCAGCATTTATGAGGGGAAAATATCAAGACAAATAATTTTGTCCTCCTTCAGTGCATTCTCAGAAATGTAAACAATTACACCAAAAAAAAATCATAGCAGTAGATTGGTTTTGTTTTGTTTGGAATATGATTAAATGATTCGCTGCTCCAGACTTCAACAAAAATTGGGAAGCGTTCGTTGCTTTGCACAAAGCTGATTGACTATTTATATTTCATTACATATATATGGAACACTGGACATCAGGGCTTTTTGTCAATCTCTCAGCAGCAAACAATATTGCATTGCTTAATAAAGGACTGATATTAGTTGTGACAAACTGCATTTTAAACAGCGTATTAAATCACTACAGTGAGCAACTGGGTAGAAAATCAGTTTATGAGCAACTATTTTCTAAATAATTTAGTGATAAAAATTAATCCTTTCTAATATGAAAATTATCAACTTCTAAAACATCCTTTGTACACATAAATCTTTAGAATTTTGTGCGTACTGTGTTTAGATTGATAAACTAACGTATTTATTTTTTGCAGAAACATTTCTTCCAAGTAATTTTGAGTCTGTATTTATGAAATCTATCATTCAGGTGATCAGCAAAGCTGAATTCACTTTATGCTCTCATTTAAGAGAGGCTTTCATCAACTTAGTCTCAGTTTCTTCAATGTGCTTGGAACCTGGGCACTGGAAAACTACTTTAAAAATTCATTTTACTTTCTCTCCTCCATTTTTAGTCAATTTCACTGATCTTGGATAATATGGAAGAAAGAAATTCTATCTAACAACTAGAAATAATAACTTGAGGCAGTCCACCCTTAACGGGGTTTTTTTGGTCAGGGGTGGGGTTGTTTGGTTTGTTTTCTACTTGTTTTGGGTTTGGGTTTTTTTCTGGATTTCCTGGAGTCAGAAAAGAACATCCTGCCAGTGCAGTCTGGTTGCATCCTTTCTTCTTTGGCAGCATCCTCAGCACGTGGCTGTCCTTGGGAATATTTACTCAGGCATTTACAAATGATGCTTTCTTATTTTAAGAACATCCTGCTTGCAATTCAGTGACACCTGTTCATATAGAAGGGCATTGCAGCAAGCTAAAAATATTAGTGAGGTATAGGCTTAGTGAAACAATTGTGAAAATACTTTGGCTTCAAAGTAATTTACAGATATAAGGAGTAGAGTAATAAAGAAATATTTTAAACCAACAAAAATGCCACTGGAGAAACAATGAAAGTTTGGGCCACAAATTCTGCAAAAAATCAATTCTGTTTTCTTCTATGTGCTTGTGGGTTTTGCAGATCAGGACAAAGTGGTCAGGGAGTGGTTTCATGTGCTTGTCCTGGCCAAGACATGACAAGTCAGAACTGACTTTTTTGCACCTCAGAAAAGGTGTTTCTGTTAACCTCATACGAAATTACAGCACCATGTAATGAATGAAAAGGATGACATGGAGCATGTTTTAAAAACTACCTGTTACAGTGCCTCCATGCTTTTTGGGATGACTTAATATTTTGCTCTACTTAGATCAGACAGGTGTTTTCAGAGAAAATAAAGAACAAGCACAGGTGAAATCCATCTATGGCAAATATATATATTTTTGCCCTTAGAAATATGATCTCTCTTTGTGTATCATTTAAAAAAAAAAAACTGAAGGGGAATGTGTAGAAATTAATTGTGCAACGGGAAGAGTAACAGAGCAGGGGCAATTTAATAACAAAATAGAGAAAATTATTACAAGCCTTTGGAAAAGTAAGAAGAAAAACATGGTTTTTGGAAATCTCAACTTTCAGTAACAGCTTTTAGTATCAATTTGTATCCTTTATGGTGGTCATGTTTTAGATGAATATTCACGAATCATTCTTATAGACAACCTTATGTCCTATAATTGATTGTCCCTAAACTAATCAAATGGAATTTCTTTGGATAGAACTATTTAAATTCAACTGGCCTATACTCAGGTTACAGTAGAAGGACGGGAGCAATACATGTTTCAGGTTTGCTGTGTTTTTCTTTCCTTACAACGTGAATTAGGGGTTGCATTAGGTACAGTGTTTTCCCAGCTAGTGGAAAATGGCAGTTCTATTGAGTCCTCCATATTTATGGCCAGCAATGAGTGTATGTCTGTCCTGCTGACCATAAGTGTGGTCAGCAGGCATTACTATGAAAGCATTTCAGTTGAAATGTTACAGCAGAAGACCTACTTCTGAAATATATAATAGAGAATAAAATTTCTCTGTTGAAGGAAATCCAAAACAGAATAACATTTCACAGAATGTAAGGGGCACTGCTAACAATGCATTTTAGGAAAGTTTTGTATAAATAATATTTGAATAGTTCCTCCTTTAGTTTAAAAAAACCTCCAGCACCCAAACATGGCATATAATTTCTTTATTAACAGATTCCTCCTTTGTTTTTTTTTTTAGGAAGAGCCCTTTGTCATGGTGTCTGAAAATGTTCTGGGAAAACCAAAGAAGTATCAGGGCTTCTCAATAGATGTGTTGGAAGCCTTGGCCACTTACCTCGGCTTTAAATACGAAATTTATGTAGCACCGGATCACAAGTATGGGACTCCTCAGGATGATGGGTCGTGGAACGGCCTGATAGGAGAACTGGTGTTTAAGGTAAGGTCATTAATAATTTACTAAGTAAGGCTGCGTGATAAAGCCAAGAAATACCTGGTATGTTCCGTTTGCATCATCCTGTAACCTTTTTTTATGCGTAGTTGATAACACTTCGTTTCTTGCGTGTTGCCAGCACTTGATAACGTCCATTGGGCAGTATCAGAAAAAGATGGAAATAACACTTGCTAGTAACTGTTTAAGAAGCAGGGCAATCTCTTTTTTTCCAACCAAAGTAAAATCTAAATGCAGTCAAATAATGGGATGCACAGTATCCTAATTAGTTTGGCAAGACCTGACACAAATGAGTTGAAGAGGCTGTTCAAAAGAGGAAAAATTGGTCTTGCAGTAATTAGCGATACATTACATAAATAATGTATAGCACTTAGAAAAATGTTGGTGTGATGAATACATGACGTATGTAATCAACAGAAAATGTTTTATTGATATGTAATAACACATTATGTAGATGTATGAATCAAGAGTAATATATTATCTATTCTGTAATTAATAAACCATTTAGTCTACTAATTTGACATTAATTGTTCAATATTATATCATAAATAAATTGAACCAAATGCATATGCAATGTTTTCTTTTTTTCTTTTTGCCCACTTCTCTCATCTTATCTGTTTGCAGTTTCTCCCTGCAAACAGAGAGAGAAGACTAGGCAGACTCTATTCTGCTGGTGCCTCGTTTGTGCTGTGGATATACGTATTTTATTTGCTCATAATTAATGTTTGGAGGCAGCTTTTACAGCTATAGAGACCTACATTTGTTGTGCTTCCTTAAAGAACTGCAGTAGATATTCATGTAAATAACTTAGACATTGGCTGTAGAAGTGTTTTTCCAAATCTGCAGGTGGAATTTAATTCATAAGCACAGCAAACAGAAAGGAGCATCGTGGTCAGAGACAGGATCTAAGTCTTGTAATAAAGGAAAAGAAAATAATTGTTTTTAAAAAAAGAAAATATTATCCTCCATGGGTTAAAAATTACGGATAGGTTTAACCTATTCTGCCTTCCTGAGCAGCAGGAAGCCTGTTGGAATGGAGAAAAACAGCTACTCATTCTGTACCCATAGCACCTTTCATACAACTACGCTGTAATAATAAACTTCCTTTGCCATCTCCCTATGTCCTTATGAAGCTGGAAGGTGGAATTGTGTATTCACAAATGGCAAGCTGGACACAGCCAGAAGAGTAGATTTTCCGTCATCTTCTAAACCTTGACAACTAAAAATCCCTCATCTGATTTTGAGATGTAGCACCACAATGGCCCACTGATTTCTTTTTAACCACTTTTTCTGCCTCTAAATCTGATGTTATGCTACGCCCTACTCTCTACAGTACTCATCAGGGCACTGCATAACACAGACTGGAGGGGTCTTAATCCTAGATGGTCTGGGAATGGAAGTGGGCCTGGAATGTTTTTTATTTATTGGCAGTGAATGATTCATAAGGCAGAACTCCTAACAGCTGAAACGGCTCAAAGGACAAACATTTACGACATTCTCGTCCCCTTGGCAGGCAGGGATTCAAACAAATAGCTCATTGAAGGTGGTAACCACCCAGATCTGTAAATCAATGTCTCAAGTGCAGCAGATTTACCAGTCTATTATGATTTTGCTGTGAATGAGTCTTCGTGGACGTGAAATCTTTCTGCACCGTTACAGTGCACAAAGAGTTAATGGAACTGCATTTGGAATTCAAAACCCATGTTTTCCCTATACTATGGCACCGTATAATTTTTCATCTTCCTTACCCTTATATAATTAATTAGCAGTAAAGGTTCACTGTGTCCTTCTCTCCCATTCTCTGTCCCTCTCAAGGCAAAAGAACCTCTGGGCGAGCAGCCAGTGCCTATCTACCCCTTACCAAGTGCAAGCTGTTCTTGAAAGGCTGCTTTCTTATTTACTGTGAGCTGAGTTCTGCTCCCAGACCCCAAATTTCCATCCGCTTGGCAACTTCATAAGGGGAAGTAAAGGAGCAGAGAATAGTTTTAAATTAAGGGCCTAACCTGTTTGAAACACAGCATTTCCTTGTTTTCCCAACCAAGTTTTACATGATAGTCTGGCCAACAAGTGGAGGAGTTCCAGAAACAGTGGGAGTACTCTTTGCCTGTTAGTGTGTCAGCCAGGAATGAGTTCTGCGAGAGACAAGTCTCACTGAAGAGCAATGGAAAATAGCTGCCTTCTCTTTTTGAGTGCACACAATCATACAACCATTTAGCTTGGAAAAGGCCTTTAAGATCATCAAGTCCAACTGCTAACCCAGCACTGCCAAGTCGATCACTAAACCATGTCCCAAACTGCATCTACTTGTCCTTTAAATCCCTCCAGAGAGGGTGACTCAACCACTTCTTTTGGCCACCTTTTCAGTGAATGAAGTTTTCCTGACATCTCCTGGCACAACTTGAGGCCATTTCCTCTTGTCCTATTGCTTGCTGTTACAGGGGAGATGGATCCCCACCTTGTGACAGGCTCCTTCCAGGTAGTTGTAGAGAGCACCTCGTTGAGGAGGGTGTCTGTGGCCGCTGCAGAAGATGTGCCGTATGAAATAGCGGTTGCTGTAGCAACCACATGATTTCTGTGTTCAAGATCAATATTCTCTGCTTGCATTAACCATCTTCAGCGTGCAGCAGCCTCTGGTGCAGGTCCTGGTATCAGGGAGAGCAGTCCCAGGCTGATCTTGTTTGCAGCAGCCCTGCTGGAGTTGGATGGCAGGGCGGGAGCCCAGCTGTGCCAAGAACATGCCCTGGGCCCACAGCTGGCTTTCCAGACATGACACACTGCCAAGTTCACTCTTTTCCAGCTTTGAAGACAAGGTTTCTGTTGGCTGCTAAAATAGGAGCTGGAATCAGCAGAACATAGTAAGTGGTCTTTAATTTGAATTTGGAAACTGATTCAAGCTTCCCCTCCTTTGATTGTCAAGACCTGTATTAGGCACGCATTTGGTCTATGCACCTTTTCTAGTCAAAAAACCCGAATGTAACCATGCTATGCAAAAGTTTCTGTTTGCTAAACATCTGAACTAGGTGCTCTTCAGAGAATAAATGGTCTTTGAGAGAAGCACGTGGTGCTCTTATCCCTCTCCTGAAGAATGACCAGGGCTCTCACTGCATCCTGTAGAGCTTCATCTCGCAAACAGGATTAGTTCAGAGAGCAGCAGCCCTCCGTGGAGAGGCTAAAACCATCTCAAGGGAGCAGTGCTTTACCACAAATCTTTCTCTTACTGTTAATTATCTGTGTCTTTTCACAGTGATTCCTTTAGTTGCCCTTTATCCAGATTACCTGAGAGATAAGCCTCTGACAGGCAAGAGAAGTGGCTAATGCCACTTCTGGGAGGGCACAGTAGGCTTTCCAGCATGACTCTGGGTTTTCTGATGATGTTCACATCCATCAACCATTGCTTTTCACATCTCAACATGCTACCTTGATTGGAAGGATTCTTTTCCAATGAGGAGCCATGAGGAAGCAAATAGCATAGGGAAAACAGCCTGATTCCACTAAGGTCCATCAGAAAAGGAAAAATACATGTTTAATCATTTCTAAGAGAAACTGCAAATCAAGTAGAAGCCTCTTATGAGGCTCTTTTTTATTGCACCTTCCCAAGGTGGGTAGCATAAGAAGGAAAAAACCATACAGGAAGGATAAAGTGAGAAGAAAAAATAATAGCTGAATAAAAGGAGAAGTATTTGGATCTACGTGTGTTAACTTGAGTAAAAATGTCTCTCTGATTGGTTTTTCATGCCCGGGACTGCATTTTATCACTTCTAGCATTTGTTGAAACTTGATTTAACATTGAAAATGGATAAAATGAAGAGCCTCACAGGACCAGTTTAGAATAGGTTCATTTATTTTCCCTGTTTTTGATCATGAACCGCAGGAATCATCAGAAGACTGCTTTCCATGTGTATGAGATGTGCTTGCTACAGCAGTAGCTTAGGGACGTTTCAGGTATTTCTAGGCTTTGCTGATAAGCTGGTTCTGTGACACCAGTAGCAATGCTATCAGACCCATTTGGTCATTTCTTTTGGATTTTCTCATTCGGGTTATGTTGCTCTACAATGGCCTCAGGAGAACTGCTGCTGAGGAAGATAAATATAAATTCCTGTGCAGGTCACACGGAGCAAAATAATGCCCTCTGCTGTTTTTTTCGATCTGTTTCAGAAGTCACAGTTTCATTCATGAGAAACGTGTAAGACATATGACGGTTGTTTGATTTTGGCACTGCAAAAACTTAGTGAGTGGAGAGCTATACATGTTTATAATTCAGATTGGCAGCTTTATATCTAAATATTGACATAATTGCATGCATTTGCCTTGCTTTCTCAAAAGCACTAAGTGAACCTTTACTTCTTCAAACTGATGTCTTCTCTGATCCAATCTGACATGTTAATGACAAGCATTTAATTTTTTTCATCTTCCAATTTTGAAACAGAATGATGGAATCTATATGTAATCAAGGATTCTCCCTATCAGTAAATCAAGTGAAGCTTAAGCTTGGTTTTGTGCTGAAAGTGTATTTTTCTGGGAAACTGGTGTTTATGATCCAGTTTAGTAAGTTAAGAATATGAGTTGCCATATTTCAGTGTTGTCTTTTTTTTTTTTTTTTTTTTTGAAACAGCGGAACACCAGAGTGCTAAGAAGTCAGGATTTATCTCTCTCCTTTCTGTTTCTCACTTTACTACCTCTCAAGAAATAAAGACATATAGAATCACAGAATGGCTTAAAGATCATCTGATTCTAACTCCCCTGCCGTGGGCAGGACATCTTCCACTAGATCAGATTGCTCAGAGTCCTTCCTTGAACACTTCCAGGGATGGGGCACCCACAGCTTCTCTGGGCAACCTGTGGCAGTGCCTCACCACCCTCACAGTAAAAAAATTTCTTTCTAATATCCAATCTAAACCTACTCTCTTTCAGTTTGAAGACATTTCTCTCCATCCTGTGACTCCAGGCCATTGTAAAAAAGTCTCTCTCCACCTTTCTTGTAGGCTCACTTCAGGTACTGGAAGGCTGCAATTAGGTCACCTCAAAGCCTTAATTATATATGTGGCATATAAAGTAGCGAGACGTAATTACATCACAATTGTTGCTGCGGTACAACAAAGGAAATGGGACATTTCCATTAGCACAATATTGCTCACTGTCATAGCTGGTTGATAACTGGAGTGGAACCATAATTCTGGGGAATGCAGAGAGACTGAGTCCCAGACCTGCAAATTAGAAGTAGTATTTCCATAGATACCATGTGGTCTGGTTTTTTCCTTTAATGCTCTTCAGTGTATTTAATGGAAGAAAAAAAATGTTTTGCTATAAAACCTGGGGGAAAAGCAGAAAAAAAATTCTTTTAGTCTTACACTCAACTATTATTTGGTAAAAGTATCTTTACCTGTGTACATTGCTTTTCAATGGAGAATCTTTAAGCATCTTACAACAATGCAACTTGAATGAGGAACTCAATGATCTAGTATGGTAGGGAAATATTTTAGTAATATGCTGATAATTAATAACCCAGCTAACTTAATGAGCAGAAGTAGAGTCTAGGACGTTTTTATCCCCAGGTCCTCCTTTACCCTTAAATTCCTATTTTGCTTTTTGATATACATTCAGGGAAAAAGCCCCAAATCTGTGCTGTTCCTTAAATACAGTCGTAATTTCCTGTTTGACAACTATTGGACTTTTATATTTGCAAATTATTTTTATAGCATATTTATGTTCACTGTTGTGGAAAACAGTTCAAATGCTGGCTGGTTTGCATCTTGCTCATTGGAGCCAGGGCTTGACTGTGAGCAGATGCTGTGAAACACTTGAGCCACTCGTTGAACAGAAGTTAAATAATGAGAGGATAGAGAGACTCAGATAACCTGAACATTTCTATAGACAATTCTAATTACTGACTGAGTTTGCTGCTGCCCGTGGGCCAAGGGCAGTTGAATCATCACTCACGAGAATTTGGTAGGAAGGGACCTGAAGTGAATTCACGAAGCCATGCTTTCAGCTGTGCTGATCAACACAACTTCACTTATGACACCGGAGAATTTAACACACAAATTAAAGCTGAAGCTCTAATTCATAGCTTTTAAGAAAATCAATATTTTCAAACCCTATTTTTTCCAAATCGTCAGGCTTCCAGCTAGGCTCTGCCACTTTCTCATGCCAGTGAAAAATCAATGTAAAGTTAAAGTAGTGTAATTTAAGCTGAAGTCTTAAGAGCACTGTGATTAGGAGTATGTTTGTACCATGGGCCACAGAGTGTTTTGCACATCATATTAAAAGACCCCAGTTGGTTTACAAAATTTTCTAATCAGTTTCAGATGCCATACCTTCCCACTCAATATTTCAAATCATGTATCTAAGGAACTAGGAATCTCTGCCTTCTTTGGGCAAGAAGAAAGAAATTCAAGAGAGTTAATAAAATTTGACTCAGTTCTTTCAAGTTTTTGTGCTCTCCTCATCCCCTTCCAAAGGACCCCACACTGCTTTAGGCAGAACAAAAATGGATTAAATCAAGGTAGTAGAAGATTAAATATTATAAGTACTTTTCTGTCATATTAAAATATCTAGAATTCACAGTCTAATTGCTCAGTATTTGGGCTTTTTTAAATAGTATTCATGTGTCTGCTTTAAATAACCTTTCTTGTTTCCACTGAGTTCTAATTGTACCTGTAAAAAGTAAAGTAGCACCTGCTGTATTTGCGCCTGGTGTCCCTGGAGACCTAATAGATACTGTGAGATACAATGATTAGATCAAGAAATGTTATTCATCCTCTTTTCATCTGAAATGGGTTCCTTAAATTACAAAAAAAAAAAATTGAAATGGCACAAAGCAAGTCCAAGCTAGCTGCAGGACAGGTTGGCATTGTTGGAGGAATTGCTTATCAGGAGGATATAGAGGAATTAATAGTGAAGGAACTGCATGCAGTATCTGCTCCTCTGCACTTTAGACTTTGCAGATAAAATTGACGTTTTATGGAATTTCAGGTGCTCCTAAGGTAGTAGCCCTTTGTCATGATCATCAAATCATGAAAATATTTTATAAATTTGTCTCTATCGAGTAACTAATTTCCTATGATTGGATCTGCTGTGCACAAAATCTGCCTTTTGCCACGATGGCAGCAATGGCTTTAGTAAGCCAGGGTGACAAAAATGACCAAAAAATAGATTTCTTCCAGGTATTACTGTATTTGTAGTGTTTTGATTTCTTGGAAAATAACAGCAAGGCGAGCTGATGTGCCAGAGTCCACCAAGAGAGGTTTGCTTGCAGAAACTAAGATGGTACATCTACCCTGTCACATTTCTATGCTCACATATATGATGCTGAAGACCTTGGTCTCGGCATCTGATTCTCCCTAAGCTTAGCTGCTAGAAATCACAGAGGAACAAAGATCTGTTTCACAACTCCTACTTATGCACGTTGTTTCTTCTTCCTCTCCTCAGAGAGCTGACATAGGGATCTCTGCCCTGACCATCACCCCGGACAGGGAAAACGTGGTGGACTTCACCACGCGCTACATGGACTACTCGGTGGGCGTGCTGCTGCGGAAGGCAGAGAAGACAGTGGACATGTTTGCCTGCCTGGCCCCGTTTGACCTCTCCCTCTGGGCCTGCATTGCTGGCACGGTGCTCTTGGTGGGGCTCCTGGTCTACCTCTTGAACTGGCTCAACCCCCCGCGCCTTCAGATGGGCTCCATGACGTCTACAACTCTCTACAACTCCATGTGGTTTGTCTATGGATCCTTTGTGCAACAAGGTAAGAGACAGAGGGAGGCTCTGCCTCCGACAGAAAACCTGTATATCCTCCCCATTGCTGTAGAGACCTTCCTCTCCCCTGCCTCCCTCCCACAGCCCACAAGGAACTGGGAGCACTGGAAGGCCTTGTGCTAAAAGATTTCCTAGATGTTTGGCTGCCCTATGTGGGAACACTGTGAAGTTCAGAGCACTACATGCTAGCTTGTGATTTGTTGCTTTGTTGTTACAGAAAGGTGATTTTTCTCTGAGTAAAAAAAGAAGTATTGCTCATCATTTGCTGGAGAATTATTCAACATTAACAAGTGCCTATGTAAGTGTTCTTACATAGGCAGAGAATGCTGGGATTTGGATTTTGAACTAAGTTTAGGCTAGTCAGCAGTGCTAAATGATCTTACTGTGTCTGGTATTCTTTCCTCCCTCTTCTGATTTATTTCAATTTTCCTATATAATGTTTAGATTCAAGCTTCTCTGGCCTTCCTGATTGCTTTCTCAATCCCCTCTAGCATCTGGTGCAGCCCAGGCTGTTCCCCAGTTCTGCTTATATTCCCAAGTCCTTCACAATCTACCTCTTCTGGCAGAGTTTTAACCATGCATCCTAAAGACATCAGGGACTGCAGATCTTGGCTGGGTATATGCTACTTAGAATTCTGGTCTACAAGTTGAGGTTGTAATGCAAAATGGAGTAAGAAAACACAGCTTAATATAAGAGCAAAAGGAGGTTTAGATAATAACACTCGACAGCAAACCAGAATGAACACCTTCTTGCTCCTCCGTGTAATTGTTCCTCAGCCACTGCTGGCACTGCAGGTACTCCTGTTTTAATTTCTTTGCTCTACAAAGAGCCATGGCCACTACAGCCCCAAACTCACAGACAGTCCTTTGTATTTTAACATGGATTTGGATGGAATGCTGTAGGTAAAGGAGCCATGTTTATGTAACACTGGCAACATGTAGTTTAGCATTACATTAGTCTTTTCTCAAAACAATCAGATGACATCCATAAAAGCTAAAGGTATCCATGAAAATCAAGTATGAAACTCCTAGAAGGGAAAGAAAAAGCTAAATTCATGTCACTATCCAAAAAAAGAAGAAAAGCTTAAGCTGAGACTTTCCACAAAGAGGGATGACTTTAAACACATGAGCATAGAGACAGTTCTTTTAAAATTAACATTTCCATTGAGCAGGGATGGCCAACTAGGAGAGCTGAAGAGATTGTTTCAGGGTTTTTGTGATTTTTATTTTTTTTTTAATAGCACCTGTCGCGGGTTTGGGCTGATTAAATACCCAGCATCAACAAACTATTTACTTACATGCCTCTGCCATGATAGGCAGAGAAGGGGAACCAAAAATCCAGCTTTTGGGGGGGGAAAAATAAGGAGTATTGAGGAAAAAACGGAAGAGCTTCAAGGCAAAACAGGCTCAAACTTGGTAATCTAAAGAGAATTTATTACTAACAGAAATAACAGTGGAAAGATAGAATTACGGGGAATTAAAGCAAGCTTCCAGAACAATCCCTTATTCCCAGTACCTCCCTCCTTCCAACCCGTCCACCAATATACCAATATACACAAGGGAAGCAAAACATGAGGTTTGGTCAGTGCACTCATTTTTAAGAGTTTTTCTCTAAGGAAAAGAGTTCCTTTTCTGTGTATGCCATGGGACTCTCCCCACAGAAGATAGTCCTCGGTGAACTTCTCCAGTGTGGATTTGAGCTTCCACAAACAACAGCCCCGCCCGAACCTGTTGCAGTGGGAAAATATCTCTTCCATGAATTATTGCAGCTTCCCACACTGCTATTCATGGATCAAAACCAGTCATGGGGTTTTAGTCTTTTTTAAGGATGATTCCTCGCAGCCTGAAAGCAAAAATTCCTCTTCTTCAACTTTTAGGAACCTCTCGCAACAATTCCTCTTCTTCAACTTTTAGGAGCCTCTCACATCATCTGTAAGCTCTGGCACTTTGTCTTGGGGCAACTTCTCAGACTAAAACACCTTTTCATGGGCTGCACACATGAACTTCTTACATCCCCCCATGCACTTGTATGAATTACAGAGAAAACAGTTTGTATGTTAGTACTGCCATGGCTCACAGGAAGGTTTTCAGAATCTGGCACTGGGAAACAGCGCCTCCTCTCCTTCCCTTCTCCCTGACCTCGGTGTCGCCGCCATGTTTGTTCCTTCACGTGGTCTTACTTTCTTTCTTCTCTAACCTGGAAGGCACTATCTGCAAAAACTGCAGCTGAAGGAATGATGTTATCTAGGTCTTAGGAAGGTACTTGCCATCTCCTCCGTTTGCCGGCTGTTTGGTGTTCTTCTGCTGGTAGTTCGGTCCCTGCCAGCTCTGCCGGGCTGCCGCTGCTGCTGCTGGAGGAAGGGGGGGTCGGGTCGGGCCGGGCCCCGCTCCGAGCCGGAGCTCGGACCGGGTCCTTGGATGCCGCATCGTGAGTATTTTAACTGCGGCGCAGCCCACGGTTGTTTTCTTTGGCTGCCTGCGGCTTCGGGTTATTTTCCAGGGATCTGGCCTCCCCCGGTGGGGGAGGCCCGGGCCCGAGCAGGCCCGTTCCTTACTGCAGCCACGCAGGAAGTGAGAATCCCCGAATCCCACTCTGGGTTTAGCAAATATGTGGATTGCAGAGGCGGTACCAGCTTCTGATTGGTCTAGCATCCTGTCCATCTAACCAAGTTTCCAAACCCCTAACAGCACCAAAGACTTCAGAGCAGCTGGGACCTATGGAAGTTTTTTGACTGTATATGGGTGGGTTTATAAAGCTTTCTTTCTGTCCAAAACATCCCCGGTGTAACTGTTTAGGGAATCCAGCTGTGAGAGAGCAGTTGGTCTGTTACAGAACAAGACTCATTACATCTGTCCTCCTGTTAGGTTAGAAGTTGTGAATTAGTTTCTTTACTGCATGAATGTGAGGCATTCCACACAGGTTTATTAGCCTGAGTATCCCTGCTGTACTCCAAACAGGAGTCCCTAAAAGGTTTCTAGGAGACTGCCCAGCTAAGGTTCAGAGGAGGCACAGCCAGTTTAACACACCTCAGTCTGAACAATTGCTACCTGAATTGTTTGCCTCATGTTTGTCCAAGGAAGCCTGTGTTGCCTGGTTTCCTGAAATTTCCTAACTCACAGGTCCAGAGTGGTAGCCCACAAGGGAGCCCTTCGATAGATACTCAGCTTAAAAAGAAAAGGATTTTTTGACCAGTCAATGAAAATGACTGCTTGAGGAGGGCTTAGAGAAAAGCCTTAAATTCAGCATGAAGTTTTGAGGAAGAAGTTAGATGAAAAGAAGTGGGACCAGGTGACAAAAATAGCAGAATTCAGTAGGGAAAAAAAAAAAAAAAAAAAAAGAAGAGAGAAAGAAAAGGAATTTATCTGAGCAGATCTGCATCCGCTCCCCGTGGTAAGAGGGATATGATGTGTAGCTCAGTAAAACCTGCTGGTGGTACAAAGCATCTGGGAGCACCAAAACTGTTGTGCGGCTTCAGAAAAAGAAATTCACAGAACTTGGAAGGTGGGAGGAATTATTTAAAGAGAGAGAGACACCTTACCACTGTACCATGTGAGTTTTCAACAAAGCTCTATAGAATTCATCAGAACAATATAAAATATTCACTTGGCTCCTACTGAGTAAGGGAAAGCTATAGATACATGTCTCCTTCAAAGAACAAGCAGAACTGTCCTGAATTAGCTAGAAGGAAAAATGAAACACATTGAAAAGGGTTGATACCAAAATATATGACACTTACAGACTGATATAAACATAAAGACTCAGAAGAACTCAGAAATTCAGTGTGAAAAGAGTAAGAGATCCATTTATAATGTCAGCCTGTATTTCACATTCAATTTGAATATAATAAAAGCTATATTAGCTGAAGCATTATTGTTTACTAATCCTTGTGAATACAGACAAATGAAAATAATTTTCATTGACAGGGTAACTGGCTATTGTGGTAATTTTGCCTCTGTTTTCATTCATCAGCTCGTCATTTAGCAGAAAAACTGCAGGTTTTATTTGTTTTGGATTAGTAAATCTGTTGCTATTAATTGTGATTGGCAAATCTTAAGTGCAGCAGCATGGGGCATTTCAAATACTGTCCGGTTCACTTAAGTCTTTCAGCAGCGATTTAAAGCATAACAAGGTGCTCATTTCTGTTGTCAAAACATAGAGCCAAAGATGCTTTTTTTTTTTAATGCTTTTATGTCCTGTGTGTGTTTCCTGACAGAAACAAAGCAGCATGAACCGAGGATTGCTCGTGCTTTGATAGTTCTGGATTCTTTGTTTGGGGCTTGCAAATGATTTGTGGCATCATCTTCTCTTTCTTTTCTCTAGACAGGGGAAAAATTTGCAAGCATGCAGACTGGTTTCAGACCTGCCATGGCTCTGAAGACAAAAGAGCCCTCTGGTGCAAAAAAATACAAGTCATTCTTTAAGGAAATTCATAACCTATTATGATTGAAACAAAGAGCTCATTTCTTCTGAAATACTTAAAAACTTGGCAGATTTAAGCAAGTAGCTTTAGTTCACTGTGTCCCTTTTTATTTTCCTTCAGCCTTGACTCTGATGTCTTCTTCAAATGCTTTTTACGAGTTTTAACCTTTTGCAATTTTTGAAACACCAAAATATTGTGTCATTGTCTATAGACAAAAGTCAACACAGATCAATCTAGTGATTTTTAAGGCAAGTCTATAATTACTGTCATACTCAGTTACAAAATTTAAGTATTTTTAGTTGCTTCCTTAAAGGTAGACTGAAACTCAATGTCACAGCTACTTCTATCACTTAAACTTAGGTCTTGAACTTGGCTTTCAATTTCTTTCCTCCACATTTCAGTGGCCACTCTCGGCACCACTTTTAGATGGGTAATATAGAGGTATATTTTAAGTTTCCCTTTTTATTTGATGTTCATTCATTATCGAGATCAGTCAAAATAATATACTTTTTTTTTTATTATTTGTAAGATACATGAGGATAAGGCTGTAATGTAACAGGGGAGGCTCAATTAATATAAAAGTGTATAAACTGCAGAGTGGGTTTCTTTATCCTGTACTCAATCCCTTCATTATTAACGAAACAAACAAACAAAAACCAGGCAGGCAGTGCCCTGAAATGCTTTGGCTTCCTACCCAATATACCTGCTGAATCTGTGACCTCTAGGAGGGCAGAGACTTTTGGTGATCATGGTGATGCTGCTGTGGATTATAGTAAAAGCAAATGCTTCTGACTCTGAAGTCAGAATTCAGGCATGAGTAGTTAAGATAATATCTGTTATCTCCAAGTTGTCTGTTCTCATCCTAGAAAACTAAGTAACTAAAGCTCTATATTTTGCTTCTTTTGGATATTACCTTTTGTCAGTTGGACAGAGAACTGGCTCTAGGCAGCCCTGCTTGGGCAGGCTGTGTTTGACAAGGTCCCTTTCTACTTCAAAGAGTCTGAGTGATATATGAATAATGGTATATTATGTAGTCTTTGCTCAGCTTTTGTGCTCCTCTATACAACCATGGTTTTCCTTCTTTTGAGCCCTGGTATTGCTGCTGCTCCCTCAAACTTTGCCCTTATTAGAATTTTCCAATATTGGGAACCTGCCCTATGAACTCTCAGGGAAGAAATTTGGGGGTTCTAGAAACTTTACTAAAGTCTTCATCGAGATCAACTGAATGAAGTTGCTGCAATAGTCTGATGACTTTTGTATTTGCTCAGAACCTAGTTTAATCTCCTGAAGGTTTTCTGTTAGCTGCCTATTAGGGGCTCTTGTTACAACACACTCTAGGGACCACTCTGCTCTCGCCAGTACTGGAAAAAATCAATGATTTAAGAAACAGGAGCTCAAGATCTAGAGTTATTCCCAATCCTTTTTGTATAATAGATCAGCTTTTGAGACAGGTGAAATGCTTCATAATTTTTACCAAGGACTTGCCAAAGAATGTTTTAGAGGGTTTTGTTTTGAAGGCAGCCTCTCAAATTTTGCTTCAGAATACAGTGATGAGCTTATTTAGTACAATAGACTTCAAATGAATGTTGACAAAATAATGAAGTTAGAGAAAATTACAATGTTTTGTATTTATATGAAAGACAACATAAAAGACTATGTCTTTATCTTATCACACTCTGCTCATTTTGTTTTGAATTTTTCTGTAAGACAAGACATTTCTGAATTGGCCAGGCGGGATTTTAGATTATGCAGGTAAAGATGCAAGGCTCTGTTTTGTTTGGGTTTTTCTTTTTTTGCCATAATGGAAAATATCTGTTAAATGGCTGAATCATTCAAGATTTAATCACTTCTTAGTGATTGCAGCAAAACAAATATTCTTTATAGTTTTATAAATAGAATTTGACCATAGGATAATGAGCGCTTGAAGTATTACCTGCAAAAATATAATTTTCTTCAGAGATCTTAATAGACTTGCTTAACCTAGCAAAGTTATGAAATGGATGATGTAAAAGCATCACTGGTGGGCCATTTCTTTATCCCCTTATATTTGTTTAAAATGCTGGTCACAACTGGAGGTTTTGATTGGTCATCAGTGGTGTCAGTAATGGCCAATTATGCTGATAATACCTGGTAAATGAGCAAATCTTGCTGTTTGCCTTGTGTAAATTACATTTCACAGGAGCAATAAAACAGCCTCCAAGCTTTGGCACTTCAAAGTCATTATAATACTTCTCAGATGGCTGAAGCTGCTCAGTCTTCTTCCGTGTATTACCACCCAAGGTGGGATATAATCCTCCTGAAATGCATGGCCTGGAGTCTGCTGTTGCTTAATAAATTACTCCATCTTGCTTATCTCACTCTCAGCATATCCCTATCAGCAGGAAACCATTATGCTGTAGCAACATCCTTTCTTAGTGACATTTTGTCTTAATTAACTGTACAACAATCAAATATTTAATATTCATAGGAAATCTCTAGAATCGTTCTGGAAAAATTGTGTTAGAAATTAATTATATCTTCACATGTGACATTTAGTGGTGAAACCTGATTCATTTTTATGGGGTTTTTTATGTTTAGAAATACAAAAAATTATCCAGTATAAAGGCTTTAGGACTGGGACCTAGTTCCTAATTTGGTTTGTGCACCTGATCTGCTGGCTGACCACAGAAAATTTATTTAATATCTTAGCTATCAGTTCTTGGTTGTAAAATGGAGAGATTACCCATCTTTCTTCATAAAAACCTGTTTTATATCTTCTGATAGAAGGCAAACCTAAATGCCAGTCTCATTAATTAACAATTTTAATTCCTCTTCAAACTAATGCCAGTCTTGACATATTCATGTGACAAGGGGAACAGATTTGCTGAGCCTAAAATGCACAGGACCGAGCTGGGAAAATGATAAGTCAGATACTGAACACGTTAGGGAACAAACTTTGTACACCAGCAGGTTTATTTGCCACATGACAGTTCCACCTTAGAGTATGAACCCCACAGATTCTCATGTTGCTGTATTAAATCCAGGCTAGTGGATCAATAAGTGTAGTTACCTTCATAAAGTCATCTCTCTGAAACGGGGACTGCAGCCCTGTGGTGCCCAAGCTCCTTTTGTCTCAGTGCTTTGGCCAGCCTTCTTGACAGCATCCAAAAATGAGAGCATTTTGGCAATTGTGTCCCGTGTCTCAAATGTATTTGGAAACCACGAATGAGCACTGGAACTGACAGCGTGTGTTGAGAGTTGTTGTCATGTCCACAGTACACTTTTGTAAGCCTTGGATGTAGCTTTATGTCCTTTCAGAGGTTTATTTGATTGTCTCTTTTTGAAACTGTAATTCCATGGAATAACCACGATCCAAGTAAAGTGTTCGGTGGTGTGGGCATTTGTTTGCAGCACTGTGATATCACCAGTGTGAAACTACCAGGGGATATGCTTGGATTTTCCCCTAATTTGAAGTTAAGATTCAAGCAGTTCTCAGAGGCATCTTAAATAATGCATTTCTACATCTTCTCTGCACGTGGTTGCTTGAGTAATACCACTGGGTGCATGAGGCAGCATATTTAGGGATTTTGTGTCTGATATACCACTTGTGAAGAGGAGAATGAATGGCAGTGTGAAAGCCCAAAAACTACCTTAATTGCCTAGGACTAGCTCTGGTTGACTGTGAGGAGGTAATGTCTGGCTGGCTGTGGTGTAAACCCTGATCAAGACCAAATGAGGCAAAAGGAAAGTAGAACTGGATGTCGTGGCATCTGTCCATCATTCTGCGTTTCTTTCAAAAACATCCTAAGGTGAATATTTTACTCCGAACAGTTTCTTTAACTGTTATGATTTCTGATATGACTATATGCTGTAACTGGGTAAAGAATTAATAAATTAGATTCAGATTAGGTAATCAATTTTGACTTTTCAGGGTTCACCTGTGTATAATATACATTTAATTGAGGAAACAAGGAAGAACAATTTAGTCAGGAACTGAGTGTTTCTTGCATGGAGGAGTAATGTAACCCCCATTTTTGTCTTCAAAGTGGTTGGGAAGCTGAAGAGGCAAGTCTTACTTGGCCTGCTATTTGATATTCCTGCAGAGTAGTTTGTTTACACTTGACAACTTCAGCTGTTTAAGGTGGGGAGGAAGTGAGAAATGAGTTTCAGCTTTATTAAAAATACTCCCCCTCTGCTTGCGTTGACAGCAGTTTCATCCACAAACTGATCAGCCTTTTTCAGCCGAGGACATCCGAGGCACCGGATAAACATGGGTTTTAGAGGGAACCCGGGGTATTTGTCTGTTGCTTTTCTGCCCTGTGAGGAGTCCCTCCTCTGCAACAGCTGTGCCGTAGCTGCATCCACCCATGCAGATCCACTTCACAACATCAACTGGTGGGTAGGTGCCAGGAAAATTGCCTGAAAGCTGTAAAGACAGGAGTAGCAAAGAGGTTTTCAGGCTGCTGGTAGCAAAGTCTCCCTTCTTCGGCAGCTGAGGGGTTTTTCCTCAGACCTCTTGTAATATTAAAGTGTTTATAAGGAGTAGACCAAAATTTATAAAGAAAGGAAACAAAAAAATGCTGCCAAATGATTTTTTTTTAACTAACCTGTTCATTTCCCTGATTGTTGAGATGAAGGACCAGTCTCAGCAAATATGGTAAAATGAGAGAAAAACGAGGGCTACTGAGGGGGTTTGTTTGTATTTTTTTTTAGTCAACTTCCCAGCATGCAAATAAAGGGGGTTACCTTCATTATAGCAGCATCCTGGTGTAGGAATCTCTTGCAGCTTAATTTTTATTCTCCCACTGTCGATAGCGGAGGGAGAGATCTTAAAGTAGGACTTTACCTTTTCAGTGTTTTTGAAGTTAGTGAGATGGGGCTGGGTTAAAAATGTGTGATACCTCACCTACCAGGCAAAAGGGAGATGAAGGAACACGTGTGGTTTTGACTGAAGGCTCTTCCCCCACGCTAGGACAGAGTAAAGGTAGCTATGAAGGGGAAAGAAAGTCATCTGCAAACAGGCTGTTAAGGAACAGTGACAATAAATCTGTTGAGTGGGGTGTTCGTTGTTCAAGCCCAGATATATTTGCTAATAGAACATTTTTAGCTATAAGCATTTACGTCCTTCTTACAATAGCTTCTTTTATTTCTATATCCCCAAAGAGGAAAATCCTCACTATCCTGTAAAGTCACCTTTGAAGTCACTTTTCACTTCTGAAAAACCTGAGTTGGGATCTTAAGCAGGGTGATAGCTGATTTGCAGTGAACACCAGGTTATTCGACTTTCAAACATAAGCATTCGTATTAGTGATTTTCATCAATAAATGACATTATAGCATTTTTCTCTGTGAAATTTAAAAGGATGAGGGTTTCATTCTGTCTTCTGTTCACTGTCATAATACTACATTAGGTCATCTGAGTTTTAGAGATCACTTTGATAACAACATTACAGGACGTACCTGAAGTGGAATTTTAGTCTAAATTTTAAAATGTGTTATTTAGGAACATAATTGGAGCTCCTGCACTGGTGATGATTGAATTCTATAACGTTAGGAGTTCATTGCAGAGAAGCATTCTGAAAATTAAAGGATAACTAAAATTAGTGACATGAGAACTGAACTAAGGTATCCGAGATGCCTGTGATTCACTTGCCTCTGAAGTAGTCAGAGGTCACTCTGTACTGATGGATGCTTGAAAATCTTGGAAGAACAGAAATATAAAACAGTTCATAACTTTTAAAATTCAAGCAAAAACGTATTTTTTAGTGTATAATCCTTTTTTAAATTCCCTTCGCCCCCTAAAATCTTGAGTCACAGAATTATGTAGAGGTAAAAAGATTATGGGGGAAACCCCTTGTCAAAAGATGTGGGGGCTCTACTGGAATAAGGGTTTGTCCTTATGGTCACACTGCATTGTTTTGTGTTTTGTTTGGTTCACAGTTGCTCAGTTTCAGCCAAAGGGGACTTTCTCCCTCGTATTCATAATGTCCTCTCTGACAGGCTCTTAGCTAAAGCCATGCTTTAATACCTCATTAATGACATTGTTTAGCTTAATGTTAATTTCACGTACAGATGGTCTGTTTTCAGTCCATTGTGCACCGTTCTTTCTGCTGTCCCTGAAGGTGCTACGTATAACCCTGTCAGAAGGGTGTGGAAAGACCACACTAAGCAAACTGTATGTGACAGTAACACATACATTATCTCCTTAGCCACTTCAGAATACGTACCAGAGATGGTAATTGTGGCTGATTGCTTGCGGCTTCACAGCATTTGAATCCAGCCATCAGTAATTGAGAGATTGGGTCTCAGCATCTCTTGAAATCTGATCTAAATATTGCCAGTGTGCAAGGTTATTTGTTAAGATCCAGTGCCAATATCCTCTAAAATAATAGCAAGCATATATCACGTTGATGCATTCCCAGTGGCTGCACAGAGCGCCTTTGCACGGGCATGCAATCAGGTGCAGTCTTAGAAGCACACATCACATCGCAGTGCTCCTGAAGAGCATCCCCAGAAGCTCCCTGTGTTTCTTGGAAATGCACACTGAGCTCTAATCTGTGTTTCTCTCCATGTGTGTGTATACTAATAATTATATTCTGTAAAATTATTGTCGTATGTGTTAAAAGTGGCAACAAAGAATTATCTGGTCAGAGATTTTTTTTTTTTTTTAAAATTTTATTTTGCAAAGAGCTGTTGGTAAAGTTGCTAGGCTTGTTGCACAATTATTTGTGATTATGTAATTGGATGGTATTGTATTTGGTAACCCTAAAATTAAATTTGAAACCTTGCTAAGTCTTCTAATAAACCAGTGCATTTCAGCAGCATTAATACAGTGTATGTTGTCTAGCAAATTCATAAGAGGTGGACAGCAAGCCTCGGTTCCAATGCAGTCACAGTTACAGATATCAAAAGATGCACTTTTAAATATCAAAACTTGTAGTATAAAACTAGTAATTATTCATCTAAGAGCTCTTGGTAACTTCAGCAAATACCAGTAGGTGCCTCCTTTATTATTTTAGCTGCAGTCATTGCTCCTCTTTTGTAATGGTAGCAGAAGAGAAAAACAAAATATACTTTGTGTTATATTTTCCAGAGCTTTTAGAAGCACTGTAAAGGCTACTCATCCCCTCTCTCTCTGATTATGTTGTGCAAGTCGCTGCAATGTATTGGCATTATATTAATGGACGCTAATGTTTGTAACGTTTTCTTTTATCTCTTGTGAACTTGGATTTTCAATTGAAAATACATTTTGCTAATTCCACAAAAAGACACAATCTGACCAGCTCAAAATTGCTGATATCTGAAATAAGTCATTAAGCCTGGGTCTAGGCCTAAAAGCCAGGAATTAATTCCTACAGGTCTTGAAGATTCATCCTGTAAATACTACATAGTAGGAATGAAAAACTGATTAATGTTATTGAGGCATCACAGACACCAGGACCACAGCTATTTGCTAAATGGTGATACAACATGTTTCCCTTCCCAGCTCTTGCATTACTGCCACCATTTCAGCAAGATGGGTGGAAAGAAACAATTTATTGTTGTGAAGGGGATTATAAATATACTATAACTAATATGTTATGCTAACATCACTTTAATCAGGTAATTATTAAAGGACTGTTTGGCCTTTAAGGACATTGATTTAATGGGAATTAATTTAATGATTGAACACTGTTTGTGTAACATTATCATTGCTAGTGATGCAGAAAATTGGAATCTCAGCTCAGCTGAAAAGGGTTTAGACTTTTTATTATCACATTAGATCCCATTCTACTGGAATGTAGTTATTAGACCTTTTTTATACTTTCAGTATATATTTAAATGTTTGGGGTTTATCTAAAAATTTCTATTCTAAATGAATAGAAAAAGTAAGTTAAAATTTTTGTCATTGTACTGCTCTCCTTTTTGAGAGAGGCTTGAATTTCTGTTTAAAATAGCCTCAAAGGAAGTCCATTCGATTTTGGCTTTGACTTGCTATTGCTTCTCCCATAAAACAAATTTTCTCTGTTTTCATTCTCTGCTTTCTTCTCTGCAAACCTGATGATTTTTTTTTAGTAGGAATAGAGTTTGGTTTATGGAATAGTTTTACAATTATAAAGACACAGCAGCTTTTTAAAGTAGCAGCAGAGCACAGTTCTATCTAGATTATTCTGAGGCTGAATCCTGCACTGTCCGGTCACAGCTTAGTGGGAATGGTGAGCATTATAAAAGGAGTGTGTTCAGTACCTGAGGGTTAAGACAGAGTTAAAGCTGACCTTTACAGTTACAACTCCCTTTCACCTAAAGGTATGTTGTCTCTGGATGCCCTCCTCGGTTTGCCCTCAGGAGCGCTATTGTCACAAATTATTTTTCATCTTTGTAGTGCCTCTAACTGCTGTTGTGTATAAATTAGACCCAGGGAGAAAAGGGAAGCATGTAGCGAAGTGGTGTGTCTGACAGACTGCAGCAAATAGATTAATTTTCAAACAAAATTTTACTCAAGGGCGTCTGACAGTTCCTGCTGTATCTTGGCAGAATTTTCCAAGGGAGCCTGGTGGCCAAATGGTTAGCCCTCTGTCACTGGAATACGCTGTTGCAGTAGACACAGCAAGTTAGGCAGGCTGGGTATTTGAAGACTGATAGAAAAATAATTTGATAACAGACATAGCAGAGACTCAAACTCACAAACACTGTCGGTTCCTAACCCAGTGGTGAGCAATGCTATAGTAGTCTGAAATGCTTTTGCACTGGGTAGCACTGGCCCTTTCCTTGATGCTAGAGGGTTTTCTAGCTTTGGAAAGGATGGTTTCAAAGAACGTGGCTGAAGACCCTGTATTTCAAGCAAAGTAGTTTGTGAGCAGGCATTTGGTCAATCTTTTGGATATTTCTATTTGTCCATCAGGTCGTACGTTAAGGCCCTCTGACCAGATTTGTGAGATGGGTTGTCTGGGCTGTAACTTGATGAGGGCTTTGTGGCGCTGCCACTGGTCCTTGATTAGTCCCAGCATTTGAAATCTCAGCATGGGTAATCTCTTTCTATTAATGAGAAAACAGAGCTGAGCAATGAGCCTTGGTGTGTGAGTCAAATGCCAAAGGCACATCCAAACAGATACGCAGCAGTAGCAAATGGAGGATTTGCAGGGGGAGTTTTCAAGACATGAAATGTAGCTTGGAGGTGATTACTGGCTGGCAGTAACAGAGGGTGACAAGGTAGCGTGGTAGTCTCTCTTCCAGATCGGAGCTGGCTCGTGCCTGGCCTCCTTGGTAGGAGGCTGGGGGAAGCCTACATCTGCCTGCACGAGGTTGTGCATATACCCTCGGGTTAGCTGGCTTCCAGAGCTGTTGATAAGGATCTTTAGCATGTATAAGATGCAGCTTCTCAAACTCCTTCACAGATTTCAGATAACTAGGAGTGATTTGAAAGAAGCCTGAAGGAGAGGAATGATAGTCTCGGATTTTCTCCCTGTCACATAAAGGGGAGAAATAAATGAGGAAAGGTTTCTTTTGTGCATCGTTGCTTCCCTTCTGGGAGTGCAATGAGGGTAGTGCTTCCCACCCAGCTGAAAGAAAACAATCTTCCAGGGAGAAAATGTAATGAGATTAGTCAGGGGATCATTACGCTAACAACAACAAATGGCAAGAGTAAGTGATTGTTTAGTTCAGAAATAAGACATTAAGGGGCGAAAAAATTAATCAGAGCACCAAAAGACAGTGAACGCATTCTTTAATTGCCTATAGACCAGCAGGAGAAATCTGAATAATAAACAAGAACGGTTAGACTCAGAAATGTATAATTGGTCTTCGTGGTGTTTCTGCAATGTAGTAGGAGCACCTGGAAGTACTGAAAGTCAGATGGACAAGGTGGGCAAAAGGGGAAGGAGGTGTCACTATGCCAAAATAGCGTTAGGTATTTCAGAAGTTGAGAACTTGGAAAGAACTGATCTTGATTTTTTTTCTGTGACTGTGTGCTAATGGCTGGAGCACAAAATGAGATGGGAGACACTGCAGGCCACCAAATCACACCGGAGTGGAGGATGGTTGGCTTCCATAATGCATATCTGTAACACGTAAGGGAAAATGTGAGGTGTGACAGGGGCAGTCAGGCTGAGTGATGGATGTTTCAAGACTCCAGCTGCCCATGCTGAAGCATCTGGAATGCACATGTAGAGCATATTGAAAGGAAAAGGAACACTGATTGCACCAAAGTGTTAAATTCTACAAACTTCAGAGAAAAAAATGACATGGGGAGAAAGTGTACACAGAGGTGAGGCAGAGCTGAGAACAACAGGAAGCAGGGCGCTGAAAGCTTTATTAGGAGGTATAGAAACCTTAATGAGATTGCTGCATTAGGTGAAGGTGATACCATTCAAAATCCAGGAAGGCAATAAATATTTCTCTTCTGTGCTTGTGAAAAAAAGCAAATTAAATACTTTCTGTGTAGTGGAGGTTAATGGTAGTTACTAACATCACGCAGTTTCAAATCAGCAAATTCAAACAAATTTCACCCAAACATTTAAGAGAGTTTGCTGTGTAGCTTTCAAGATTTCTGTTTGCTGATTTGAGTCTTAGAACACTGGGCAGGTTTTAAAAAGATGACCAAAAAAATCTATTGTAAACCTAAAGATCAAGCTGAATCTTCAGTTCAAGTTTTTCTTCCGTCTTAATATATGGATGTAACAAGATGAAAGACTAAACAAATATAAACAGACATTTAACAATTTCGAAAGATATAACCATTAAAAAAGTCTACACATGACTTTAACTATTTTATTTTAAAAAAGTTATCTTTGGGATTTGATAAGAACTTTTATAATCACTTTGCTGTTTATAAAAAAATTGGTTCCCTTCCAATCCTACTACTTCCAATGAACTCAAAGAACAATTCCTAATATATTTGGAGTATTTTTCACAGTATAGTATTAATACATAGATGCAGTGCCCTCTCTTTAGGAAGTAAAGACCTGAAGAAATGTTTCATGTGTGAAACAAAATAGCTGAATGTCTCTTTTCATATATAATTTTTTTTTTAAAATCACTACATTTTAATACAAAGCAAATGCTAGAAAAGGAACAGGTGGTGTGGTGAGTAAAAACTGTAGCTGGCTCTCGAACTTCTCCACACCTTGTAAGATCTGGCTGCCAGCCCTGCCTCGTGATCAGTTCCTTCTCCACTCCCAAACCCCTACAATCTGCCAATATTTGCAAGGATAGGAAATTCAGCCACTGATTTACAAGCTTATTTGGAAGGCATTACCAATTGTTGTACAGGGTTGTATTCTCCTGTGGAATAATTTGTCGTGCCTGCTGTGGTCAATGGGTGTTAACTCCAGCACAAAATATAATATTACAAGCTCGGGTTATGGCATGCCAGCTTAAACCCTATGGAAACGAATACATGCAAAGCTCAAGGAAGAATGGAGAAGTATGGATGAAAAAAAATGAAAATAAAGGAAGAAAAATTCATGATGAGAGATTTCCCGACAAGTTCCGAGCTGCATTTACTTCACAGCTGGTAGAAATAGGTATAGGCTTCATTGACTGTAAGATATTTTTTGTCCTATACTGAATTGAACATTTCCAATTGAAAACAGGAGAGATTTTATATGAGCAAGAAAGTTTTTAACAGAACAATAGCAATAGCTAATGCCCTGAAAGATTCTGCCTTTGAAGAGCTCTGCTTTGCAGAGTTTTGCAAAGATCACAGAGCTCAGTCAAACTTTAGGTTTTGTTTCTCGTGGCAAAAAAAAAAAAGCGGAAATATAAAATACCTTTTCCTCTATGTTAATACAAACTACTTCCCTTACACCCACTCTCTATTAATGTCCCTTTCACAAAGAAAACTGAAGACATACATTGATCTAAATTGTCTCAACAGGCATCTACACTTCTTTATTTATGGAAATTGCAGATGCACAGCATAATTGATGTGACTGTTCTAACAGGCTAAAGGCTAAATTGCAGCCAACTCCCAGTCCTTTGTGCTTTTTTACCAAAGGCAAATAATTCACTGAATGTGGACAGAATTTTTGTCAGAAAAATCAAAATCTGTCCCAAGATAACCCACCCTATTATTTCTTCACCTTCTTTTTCAAAGCACAGTTGAGATTCTTGCTTTCAGTTTTGATAGTGTTACAGTTCCTCAACAAAACAGTCACAATTAACATATTTTTCATGTTTCTTTAAATTATCTAGAAAACTCCTCACACAGAAATTCAGCTCACTGCAGTTTCTCTTCAGGCAAACAATTGTCAAATCCCTGAGAACAAGATGTTTGGAAAAAGATTCTATGCATTTTGAATTCTTCAAATTTAGTCCAGAATTATAAAATACCAAGGTCTCTCTAGACTGCGATCCTCAATTTCCCTATTTTGCCCATTTGTCCTGTGATTTCATTCCTCCTTCTCGCCTGTACTCCTCTCTTGTGATTTTTGACATGAAGAAACCTTTAAACTGACTGCTGATGAGGGAAAATAACTTTTTAAAAAGTAGAAATGTGTATGGTAATTGTATAGTTTCACATTTTATCTTCTAAGTTGGATTTTTCCTGATATTTAAGTCTGTCATAATTATACATTCTATTGTTTGCATTGTCAAGACAATGCATTATTTTCCCTGCCTTCTATTTAGCTTGAAGCACTTGGAAAGAAATGGGAATAAACAGAAATGTATGAGATAAGTTGCAGTCTAAGCCTGTCATCTGAAGTAGGCCAGCATTCAAATGGCCTAGGATTGATGAAGGAGAGCTGCATTAGATGAGAGTGGGAGGACTAAAAGTAATTTCTTTCACTGCGCCTTCTGCAGTAATTCAACTTTTTCAGAAAACTCCCAATAAGATTGATTTTTCTAGCTCGGTTTACCCCGGAAAATCTCTTTCCCTTCCTGCACATGCAATCTGAGAATTTTAAAGGCAGATTAGATTTTTTCAAGTGATTTTAGCGCACATCACATGTCAGATGTATTATACTGGGAGCTGTAGCCACAACACAGGTGGCATACAGGTAGTACATCCTTTGTCCTGTGTGTCCTGTGTGTAGCCTCTTGTAACTTGAGTATGTTGTCACCCATAAAGATGTCAACACACCTGAAACTCATCCTAGATCTTGGAAAGCAGAGCTCAGGGAGGTTTGCATGTCTTTCCCTCCTGCACACTAATTTAAAGTTGAGAGTAGTATCTTCTAGGTCTGTAGCTCTCTGTCATGGTAATGTTAATGGAAAACCAGTGATTGTTGCTCTCCTGAGTGACTTGGCACTCTTCTGCACTGAGAAAATGTGGATTGGGACTGAAGGAAAACTTCAGAAGGTTTTCTCCCCAGAAACAAAACTGGGGAGAGTGAAGAGGTTTCTTAAGGTGAACTGTCATAGTGCAGGAAGAGTTTTAGCAAACAGTGCAATGGAACAAGACTGTATCACATTAAGTCTCCAAATAGACGCCAAAGAAATGATACCGTGGCAGTAAAAGATCTCCTTTGATTTTTGTTCCTTTTCTTCTTCCGCTGGGAAAGGTGGAGTACCCTGCCTGTACTGCTTAAAAGTCATGCACCTATGCAGTTGTGGTGTCAGCCCTGCTTTAGAAACGATGGTTTAAGAAGCCTCAGTGCAAGGATTGTTAGAGGAGTGAAGAATTATTTTGATGTGTGTTTATTGTAGATGTACTTCAATACAAGCTTTGTCCTCAGGCTTCATTTATTGACTGCTGGTATACAAGAAACACCCGTGAATTAGGAACAAGGCTTCACAAACACCTGGATGAAATGAAAGTGCTTGGGCTAACCAGCGTTCATTGGTTTTAAAGTCTATTTTTAACATGAGGGGAAAAAGGAAAAAGTAATAGTGAACAGTGAGGACAACCTCACCAAAGTATGGGAAAGCTGTATGGACAGCAGGGAATGCTGCGGCTGAGGGATCTGTAGTGACTTTCATGTTCACTTGAAGCACAGCATCCTCGCTTGAACCAGAGGGCCGCTGTGTGAGTTTCAATGGTCCTCTCTCTTCTGACATTTAACTTCAATTCAAAAATGTGAGAATTTAAGAGTTTTACTCATTAAGCTGAAAAATGAAAATGCAAGGATGTCCAAAAGATCATTGGCTTCTTGTCAATCACACCACCCATTTCAATTAAGTATGAAGATTATCTGCAGGGATTGGCACCTGAAAGTTAAAAGAACAAACAGCCTTTTCTGATAAATTAATATAATTGTCTGCTCTTTTCATTTTATTAAGAAATCATTTTTAAATTAAGTATTTCAAAGACATTGCAAAAACTGTCGTTAAGTAGAGATACTCTTAAAAGTCATTTAAAATTTACGCAGCAGAGAAACCCAAATCTTCAGATGTTGAAGTTAGTGCTCACCTTCGATAATCCTTGGACTGAAATAATATCTCCCAATCTGATCAGTAGATTCTTATTTCAGACAATTACACGGCATGTTGGAAATAAAACTTATTTCCAGCTGTGTAGGTCTAACAGATTTTGTCTTTCAGTTCTGGAATTCTCAAAAGGCAAAGGATTTCAGTGTTTATATACCGAAGGTATAAATGAATGGAGGCAGTTGTTATTTCACATATGGTACAATTCCACATCACTGATGCAGGAAAAACGATTCAAATTTGTATGGCAATGCGGCGTTCCCAGCGTTTTGTATAGGTAAGAAAAATTCTGAATAAAGCAGTAAGAGGATCCTTAATGGACAACATTGATTAAACATCCAGTTTCTGTACATAAGTGGAAATTATTTGTTCTTGGAATGGGAATAATTGTAATTTGTATTCCCTTAAACTTACTTGCTACGGAAACATTAAGGAGTTTTTACATGAGTAGAAAACAAACTACATACAGATGATTGAATCAGTAACAAATTGCTTTTGCAAGTCCCAGGCATTGTACCATCATAAGATTTTACATCTGAGAAAGCTACCTCGAAAATAATGTCAGCTTCTCAAATTGCTGAGTGTAGAGGGAGAGGAAAAGGATGAACATCTTGAGCAGTTGACTGTGGGTGTTTGCTGCATTCACCTATCCCCCCTTAGTTACTCGTAGCTGTGACAAAACATACTGCAGACAAAAGAGGGATTAAAAAAAAACAAAAACATTTTCCTTCATCCAAAAATCTGAGATTCGTATGTTTTTAACAGAAAGAGCTCTTGCAAATACTCCAAACTAGTGTGTTGTGGGGCAGCTCTTTGAATAAAAACTACTGCTTTTCATGGCTTGCATTACCAGGCTCCTGTCACGCAATCGATAGCGTGCAGCTCATCCTGGGAGGCTTAATTGCTGCTCGTGTTCTGTTTACATGGCAGTTGGGTTTTAAAGGAAAGCGGCTATAGGAATACAAAACAATGTTTGCTTTCGTCTTCGATACGTGTGGTTTTCTTTTTTCCTGCATGTCCAAGTTCACTTGCAGCTAGTTGTACACACGCATATGGTTCTCGCGAGCATCTGCCTGCCCACAGAACTGTGAAAAGTAATTGTGTTTTGATGGGATTTTTTGACTTTATGTTCCCCAGAATGAAAGAAAAACTTAATTAAGGTTTGTAGATAAGATCTCTAAGGAAAGAACATTGTAAGAATTTGCTTTGGCTGCTTTTGTTCTGAGATCTAGAAGTCTATTTCCATTACTGGACAGGACTGGCAGAAGAACTGCAATTAAAGGCACAATAGCAAAAGAGATTAAACACGGGAATGACAACTGACAGTGTGTGCTTCCTTCAGTGCTTTTTGTCGCATAGAAAGTGCAGCTCCAAATCCTTCTCGGTTTACTGAAGCACCAGGTTTTAATGAACTGCTTTACGCTGTTAACCTTTGGGTCTAGTTATCCTGAGCGATGCACGAGCATTCCTCGGCCAAATGAAAACTCTTGCTTTTCCTTCTTCCCCACAGGAGGAGAGGTTCCATACACAACCCTGGCAACCCGACTGATGATGGGAGCCTGGTGGCTTTTTGCTTTGATTGTCATCTCCTCCTACACGGCCAACCTAGCAGCTTTCCTCACCATCACACGCATTGAGAACTCCATCCAGTAAGTTGATAAAGAATGATTCAAGGGGAAGGAGGGCGAACATAAATATACATGTAGAGGGGTATAAATGTTCTACTTAAATGTGAGAAAAGGAATAAATTTTTATCCTCCTGAGAAGTAGTTCGAAAGTTAGAAAAATAACAATATTCCATGGACTCTCAAGTCTCCCTGGAGACACTTTGTTTTTAGGATTGGAATTGTTGGCCTCTAGCAGGTACTTTTCCCTGTGGCAGACATATATATGTAGGTTTGCACACATACATATTTTGAAAGAAGCGATTGAGTTTGAGATGACCACACAGTGTCAGTATTTGAAATGGGAAAGTAGAAATTGTTGCTGCCTTCTCCAGCTCTGCTTTCCATTCAGATGTGTTCCACAGTACTTGTGTTCTGACACTTTGGTCAGGAGGAACCCAATGCTTCTTCAGTGTATGGGGAGCTGAAAGCTGGCTTCACCTATTCTTGCCAAGGCAGAGGTGTGTTAACAGCAACAAACACTAACAAACTCAATCACTGCTAATCTTTGCTCTTTCTGCTCCCCGGTGCTCTCTTACTACATAAGCAGATCACATCGTCCTCTTTTTTCCATCTATTCACTCTTTTGCTTCATGCCTCCCTAAAATGAATGTCCTGGTCTTCTCCTGTCCCCTTTTATGGCCAACTTTTTGTCACACCTTCCAGTCTTTTTTTGAAGATCATGTCATCTTTCCATACCACAGGAACCTTTCTAGGTCTTCTACCCTCTCTCTCTGCCCTTTTGTACTCTAGTATCCTCTCCTTCAGCAAGCTGCATGCTGAGTTATCCTCACTCCCATGGCTCCAGTGACATCCTTCACCTTCAAATGCTCACTCCTGGGTCAAAGCAGAGACTAGAAAATACAGTGAAGCATTAGCTAGCCAAGCACTGTAAGGAGCAGCTGGCCATTTTTTCATAGCAGGTTTATCTTGAGGCTACAAGTCTGTGAAAGTACTTGAGAGTGACAAAATTACGCTTTCCTATATATCCCTCTTTGCAAAAATCAGAGTGACTTTAAAGAAGGGAGGCACATTTCACTGTATTTCTCCCTTCAGAAAGGTAAGAACCTAACCTTCAGGTCAGGCTCAGCCCTGACCTTAGGGAAAATTCCATTTTCCCAGTCCAGTCACTGATTCAAGTCCCTGACTTGTGCGTATCATCACCTAAGGTCTTTCTGCCTCTAGTTCAGGTGCTTTCAAAATCTCTCTGAAATTCCCCTTGTGACAGTGAGCCACCATCACAGGCTGGGCAGGGGGAGCCTTGGCCTCCTGTGAATTCACAGGTCAGGATCAAGCACCACTGAGCGCCAGCAGTCACTGTGCTCGCACAAAGGCACTTCTCTTCTAGGTGAGGAGTTTCTGTGTGCTAAAACCAAGCCAGGCTTTCACATAAGCTGGTAAACATCTGCAATAGCAGGCAAATAAACACCTGCAATAGCAGGCAAACAAACATCGTCCGCAATAGCAGACAAGTTTCATTTGCAACTGAAGCCCAAGTCGGACCCAAGAGCAGAAGCAGTACCTAACTTTGAGTGCGTGGTTATGTCCTGACTCTTGAGTGATGGAGGTGGAGGGAGAAGTTGGTGTTCCATGGCCCAAATTGCCCAGGCTTTTACCAGTCCTTATTCATTCCCAATTGGAAATTTCCTACAGCTGTTATCCTTCCTTTCTGAGGTAACAACCTCACCACTTCCATCTATTAGAGGGCTACATACTCTAAGATAGAGATATATAAAACAGACTAAAGTCACATGAGCAAATTATTCCCTTGATACAGTTGTATTACCAGTTAAATCAAGTTATCATTTTCTTTTGTGTGCTAAACAACAGATTCTGAGATGATGCAATGCTGTCTAGGGTATTTTGACACAACCCAACCATTTGACTCTGCAGTCTCAGTTATAATCCCTTCAAAATTTATATGGGAGTAAAATGATATTCTGTGTCAATGTTTGTCAACATTGACCTTGATATTTTGAGGAAAGTTGATTTTTTAATTTTTTTAAGTTTAAAAAGATTTAAATTTGACTAAGGACTGTGAAGAAACAACATGGGAATTTATACATGCAAAATAAATAATAGTGATATATTCACTCATTCAGTTTGTCCTAACAAGAATGAAATATGCTTCTGTGTTCTGCTTTGAAATCATGTCCCTTCTAGTTTTGAAGTAGTCCAGAAAAATGTTCAAATTACTGTGACAAATGTCTGTGTTTTCTTATGATGTGTAAAAAAGAATAAAATATACCCAAACTATAATTTAATACATCTTCAGCTTTCTCTTGCAGTTTATTATGATGTCACTAGAAGAGCCTCAGTGGAATTTTGAGGTTATTATGTACAGTTGGGACTACATTGGTCTTTGTGCTGTATTATTTATGGGCAAAGTCACTGAAAATGTTTTATTCAGTAGAAAATGTTGCAGCTGGAAAGCTCCTGGAATGAAAGAACAGACATTTTTCAACAGCACTTCCAGCTCAAAAATAGAGTAATTAGATGTGTTTAGTATCCATTAGGGAATGAAGTTATCCTAACTATGGTGTGAGTATAAAACTTTAGTTTACAAAACTGCCAAAATTGGAACTTGAACCAGCACATAAGAGAGGATGTTTGTTTACCATGCTGAATTACTGCAAAGTGGAAAACATGAATAAGCAATAAAGAAAAAAGCTGATGCTCCTTTTTTCATATTTTCTTTTTTTTTTTTTTTTAACAGTTCAATTTGTACCTTGGGAATCCTTCAAGGCCAGAATGGAAATGAGTATAAGCATTTAAAAAAAATAATCCAGATTCTGCTAGTAGTGCTTGTCAGCTTTAGACAAGCCAGAAAAAAGGAAAGAAATTGAAGTCAGTGGGTTTGCACAGATATAAAAAGTAGTTAATAGTTTTTCATTTCAGATTTCCAGCTAGCATCAGATATTACAGTGTGTTGTTGTAGGTATGGTCTTTGTGATATCTTTTACAAACGATAGGAGGATCCAAGCAGCCCACAGCATGTTTCATTTCCATTAAACCTTTGGTAGTTACTGCATTTCAGCTTTTGGATATGAAACTAGTTTGTGTTCAGAGCCCTTGCAGCTTCCCTTGCTCAGCTGGTGTGAAGACTGGGCCACTCTTCCTAGTCAGTGCCTCATGGTATCTCTGTTTTGAGAAGCAAAGCATGTAAAATTTCATTAGTCCATCCACTAAGGAGGACCCTTAGAGAGATAAGTGTTGCCTTTCTGTATAGAGTTCAAAGTAGATCTTTGCTGTATAACCTCACTTGATAGCATTTGTGCTTTGCCTCAGTGTTCAATTTGAATCAAATTTTTACAGTTTTTAAATTAATTTAGAGAAACTAGAAGAAAAAGAATGGGTGCTAAATTTGCTTTTCCAGAGAAATGGCTTCTCTTAATACCTTTGGGAGTTCAGCTTTTCACCTTCTGCCAAAAGGCAATATCAAGAGCAGAGGCACTCAAGTTCTAAAGTAGTTCCTGGATGCATCTTTTGTTCACACTTGACCCACGTTGCAGATGACATTTAAATCAAGACAGTCAGCATTTCAAATGCCAAAACACCGTGGCAGCAAAGCATAAATTCTGTGCATCTTAAATCTTTAGATCACTTTCTCAAATGCAACACAAATTAATAGTAATTAGGAGTGGCTTTTCTTGGTAAATGCCAAATAAATTTGGAGGTCCTGAGCTATTTCTAGTAGGTGCTCATGCTCTGCAGTTCATCACCGAGCCAGCGTTGACATTATTATGTTTTATGACTCCTTTAGGACCGAATTAGAGTCCATTGGCAGAGATTGAGTTTACTCAAATTACTGCATGGTTTTCTGAAATAGGGGAGGGTGTCACCACCTTTGCATGGGCACTGACATTTTGCAGGAAGGTTGGGGGAGTGGGGTGAACAGAGAAGAAGTCAAAGGATTTGCCATCTGAAAGCCTGGTGTTAGGTGGTTTCAAGCTTAATCCACTTCTAAAAGTGTGGAAGCTTAAGAGTTTTGTACATATTGTGGGGGAAAATGTGCATCTTTTGTCTTCTTTAAGATCAGAAGTTCCCATTATGTTATAACTACTGTGTCTTGTTTGATAGGTGAGACCTCTGCCTCCAAAAATGGAGGCGTAGTGGGAAAGCAGGTTTCTTAATCGCTCTTTTCACAACATTTTGCTAAACCGTGATTCCCTTGAAGCTAAGAAGTCCCCAAGGCTTTATACAGCTCAGTGCAGCTGACTACAGGATTTCTGCAAGGGGGTTGCACAGAACACAGTAATTAGATATTGCCCAGTGCATGTCCATTAATCTTTTATTTAACATGGTTTCTGCCACAGCTGACCCTGACAACAGTCAAACCCCTTGGCTTAATGTGCCCTGTTCCCTCACCCTAAATCTGCTTGTGAATCATTCCTTACCATCCTAAGAAAAAAAACCCCAACCAACCAGACAAACGAACAAAAAAACCCACAAAAGCCCTGGAAAGCTTTATCTGAACTAGTCATAAATAAAGACGTCAGTGTAGGCCATGACATCGGTTGTTTTTTGCTGAAAATTCAGTAACTAGTTCTTACAGACAGCTCTATGCAGCACTCCAGTCTAGCACAGCTAGCCTGAATTGATCTATAACCCAGGTCTACAAAGCTATGTTGATGCCCAAGTCTCTGACCTCAGTGGTATTTTATCATCTGAAAAGAAATTTGGTTATTTATTTATGAAGCTGACCTTTGCTTTTCAACATTTTTCTGTGTACTTTTTTAACACTTTTGGCTGGCGAACATGTTACCAATTCTGAGTCTAGGATTTGAATTTATAGAGGAGGTTAGGCTTTGGAGAAAGAAACATATCCAAATCCTACTATGTTTTTCTTCTAGCTGGAGGCAGAGATAATTTTTTAAATTGCAAAGTAATTGATTTTTACTAAGCCATAAAATGACAGTGACCTGACAATTGCTGCCTGATTAAGGGTGTAGAATACTAAACAAAATCAACAAACACTGAAAAATACATCTATCTGTTAATAATTCTTCCTCAAATGACTCAATTCCTCCTCTGAATAGCCCTATTAGCCTAGTTAATTTAGGATAATATTGATGCTGGGATAATATTGGTATTATCCCAGTAATTGCAATGAGAAAAAAACTTAACCATGAAGGCCACACATAACATTTTTCCCCACAATGCCGCATGAGAGATAGACAAAAATAAGCTGAATTACATCCTGACTGAGTGGTCACTTCCCTAGAAGTAGAATTTCTCTGTATACAAACTCAGTTAAAGGTATTTTACTTTTTAACTATTTTTCCAAGTATATCTGCTTTTTTATATTCTTAAACAATTTTTATCATTCATTACCTTATTGCTTCAAAATTAGAAATTCAAGGAGAAAAAAGTTTTAAAATGTGAGATTATCATTTGCTTACTCATGCTAACGAGTGCTTTGCTTTACAGGTAGTTCAACTGAGAGCTATCGAAAAATTAAATTTCAGTGTGAGTAATGGAATCAGAATTTGGGCATCAAAGGATCCCTTGTAGGAATTAATTAGCTTGAAAAACGCTTTTTCCTTGTTTTGAGATCTGATGTGGCAGCTGTGTGGTGAGACTGGGTGACAGAGTGAGGCTGAGGATTTACGTGTCCACTGAATGCATTTGTCTGCAAAGAGAATGATTTGTTTAATCCAGGAACAGAGGTACACCAAACAACGTGTAACCCATAAACCAGGCTGGAGGAAAAGCAGCTATAAGAGTTCTTTCTTCTGTGAGGGAACCTCAGTGGTTTAATAATTCTAGTAGTTCTCTCAGAGTTTGTCATTTCTCTTTGTTTTGCTGTACCATAGCTTCTAGGTTGAATTTCTCAGCAATAGTCCACAGAGCTGAGGGTTATTAAACAAACACCTTCTGAGGAGGTCATATATATTATGATCCCATTTTACATGTTTGTGTGAGGGGAGGGAGTCACTGATGTGTGATAGATCTTTGCTGTACCTGCAGCTTGTCTATGCAGCGGAATATACACTTGTACACCTCCAAGGCTCCCGAACTTCCTTCTTGCTCCTCAGCATATGGTCAGGTGAACCAGAACTTGGGGTTTCCTGCCAACAGCAGCGTTTAGCGCATCCATAGAGTTTACACTTACATTTGTCTTGCTTTTGTCCTCTTGTCATCATTTTCTCAGCACGGAACCTCACCTGCGACTGCGAAAAGATACAAGTAGGGCAGCTGAGAGGCATCCTGTGTTTCAGGATAGCACATCTAACAGTGAGGCACTGCAGATTCTAGTTAATGCCAGACTTGGCAACTACAGCATGCCTTCCTGAAGGCATTGACATAATTCTTCTCCTTGTTATTTCCCTGCTGGTGGTGCCTTTGCGTGTGATAGCACGCTTGTTCCTCAGCCTGTTTGCTTCCCATACCTGACTGTAGTACACTTCAAGACTAATAGCTCATGTCTTGTGCCGGTTTGCCCTTCCGAAAATAACAAAGTTGCTTTTATAGCCACAAGATATACACAGGAGCTCTTTTTCTTTTGTGCTGTTTTTAACTGATTCGTGGCAGCAGCTACACCTGTCCATCGTACACTGCTTAGCAATAATATATCCAAAAAAAGCTTTGATGCTTGTTATATTAGAAATCATATGGCTATACAGAGTCTCGTAAAGTAACGATTGCAATTTTGCTAAGTGTCTTCACTGGAAATTGGAGACTGGATAAATACTTTTTGTACACTTTTCTATTATGACAAATAACAATTACAGGACATTGCAGGCTGCATCCTGTGACAGCTCATTGCACTGCTGAGCACTGCCGGTTGATTACAGGAGCCTACTGGCGGCAGCAGCAGTAACAGAATGGATGGATATAGTGTGCTGTATTTATCTCGTGCCTTTCATCAGTGATGCTTTTGACAGATAGACAGACTGTCAGCACTTTGCACAACACTTTGCCTAATGGTAAAATAAGGAGAAACTCTCAGCAAGGCCCACTGCTGCCTACCAGGGTGACTTTCTGCAGAGCTGTGCTCAGCCTGGTTGTTGCAGGGTTTTATTCATCCCCAGGTACAGAGCTTTATATTTGTCCTCGCTGAATTTCACACCCCACTCTTCCAGCCTTTCTAGGCCCATCTGAATTTCAGCCTGTCCTTGAGTAGGTGGCTGGTCTCCCCATGTCATGTCATCTGCAAACTTGACAGGAGGGTGCTTGCTTACCTCCCCCAAGTTATTGGTAAAGACATGTCCCAGGTTAGACCTCTGGAGTACCTGTGGGCAGCCTGCAGGTGAGCTACCCTGTGAGCATGACAATCCAATCGGGAATTTATCAAATCTGGTTTCCCACACAGCTGTACCTAATGACCTCATTTGGATAAAAGAATATTGTGGGAGGTAGATAGGCAGGCTGCCTTGCTAAAGTTAAGATAAACCGTGTCGATATCTCTAGTCTTGTCCACAAATGAAGTAATTTTAGTGTAGAAGGCAACCAAATTGGTCACTGAATTACCTTTGGTGAGTCAATGTTGAGTGCTGCCAGTCAGCTGCTTCTCCTTCACGCGCTCAGAAATGTGCTCTGATAGGACTCACTCCATGAGGCTGGACAACCAGCAGTAATTCCATAAATCATCTTTTTAAACTTTTTTAATATAATCTGGACATTTTCTTTGTCCTGTAGCAAGAAATCTCCCTTAGCCTCCTTCACCCTGAAGAAATTAAAGCAGGTGGCCCTGTAAGGACTCGGGCCAGCTCTCTCAGCACACTGTGACTTCTATGGATCTAGTGATCCCAATCAATACCCGGTCTTGTCTGGCTGGGATTTACCTGACCACCTACTGCTCGTTGTTCATTGCCTTCTTGAACCCTGCCTGTAGTCACAAAGGCCTGGGAGACCTTGGTGAGGAAGAGCGAGGCAATGCAGGCATTGAGCGCCTTGGCTTTAGCTGCGACTGCTGTCCCCGTCCACAGGGTCACACTCTTCTTGTTCAGCCTTTTAGTTCTGCAAAAGCTGTTCTTGTGACCCTTGAAATCCCTCGAGAGCGTCCACTCTGACTGAGTATTTCTAATGCTATTCAGAGTTGCTAGGAAATGTTTCTAAACTCCTCCTTTGAAGATTGTCCGTACTTCCACCATCTGTGTATTGTTTGGTGAGATGAAGTTCTTATTGAAATTCCTAGGGTTTTTTTAGTTGTTTCAAAGTGTAATAGATGATTGAATTGCTTTGCCTGGAGAAACCTATGTGGTGGCTATGCCTAGACTTCAGAACTGATCTTTACATCAATCCTTATTTCAGTATGTTTATTAAACTTAAGCATATGACCTAAGTGGCTTACTTTCATAATTCTCTCGACTGCCACTTTTTAAAATATTTACTGCTTTCCTTTCACTCACTGGCTGTAATGGTAGTTCACATTTTTGCTTACAGCTCAGCCATTTCATATTTAATCTTTCAGAACTCATAGGTGTTTATCTGGACCTGATAATTTATTTTTTACTTTTCAGTTGCAAAGTAACCACAGTACTTATTGTCCTGATGCTTTAGGCTACCAGAGTCTCATATTTTTCCTCATAGAATAGGGCATGTCTTGGTCCTCTGGTAGAAGACCAGTACACTTGGTTTCAGGAAATGTTACATGTAGCATCTCACCTTTGATGGTTCCCTATATGTACAGATTCTTTGCAGGTTCCTCGTTTAAAAGGAATGCAATCTTGTTGGAGAAAGAGGAACATTTTTAGGGTTTTTAATACCATTAGTTATTTACTCCTCACAATTACATTTCTCCCTTCCTTATAATTACTATATGTTATCTGACAAGAATTTAGCTCTTGGTCAATGTCTTTCTAAGCCCAGATGTCTAAATTTCAAAGGATTTCTTTTTTACTTAGCTAACATCTAAACCCTTGCCATTGATCTCAATTGATTTCTTCTTTTCCTACTTTCTGTTCTGTTCATGGCATACATATCCTGTGAGATGTGATTACTGTTTTCTTCAGTGCCATCCTCACAACACATAAGAATCCCATTTTTTCCAACCCCTGCCCCATGGGGCCATTTTCTCTGGCCTTCATATTTACATTTTTCAGAAATACAGCTTGGAATTTGATGAGTTCCCTACATTGCTGTTTGCATTTTCTGTGTCTGCAACGAGCTTTTACAATTTGCTATTGCCTTCTTTAAGACAGCATTGAGCTCCTTGATTGTCCTTATGTGTCATCCACTAGATTTGTGCAGTTTATACACAGTTAATTTGTGCTGGGAAAGCTGTAATGGGTTTTGAGCAGCAGACATATTGCAGTAGTTACTTTGAAATTTTAATGAGTGCCATGAAAGAATCAAAGGTATGGGAGAGCAATTCTACGGGAAAGGAAAATAAAGGCCAAGAGGTAAGGAAACTGTAAAGGGTTCTAATATAAAATTTTTAAGTCCAAAGCAGGTTGACCAAACCCCATTTGAAACTTTAGAAACTTCAAAAATAGGGGTTTTTTTTCTGGTATCTAGAGAAGGGTAAGACTAGATAACATGTAAAGCAGAACAAATTTATTGGACTAAATAACATGAACTGTGATGACATGAAAATGTGATGAAAAAGCAGTTCATGAAAGTACAACAGAAATCTTCTTATTGCTGAAAATCATACAGGATGTGACTTATGTGATGGATGCACAGTTCGGCGCAGGAACACCCCCACCAAGCTGCCCTTCACAGTGTAACCCAGGAGCACACAGAGGTGCTCAGCCCAGGTTCTCTGGGCTGGATTTCATGAGTTCTGGTGCTGACACCAGCTCCACAAAGCAGGGTGTGTGTTTGCACCGTAGGCAGGTATCCAACCTCTGTAGGACTTCACGGCTCCCTGCCTCTCCCTTGCCCCTGCTCAAAGGAGCTTGGCATTTCCCGGGATACTCTTACTCCTTCTGCTCTTTTTTTCATCCATTTTCACTTTTTCTACCCCTTCCTTTCAATTCATATTCCTCTTTTGTGTCTTAAATCGTAAAAACAAATTTTCAGCCTTGCATTATCTTTTAAGAAACAAAAAGAGAAAAAACCCCAACAGAAGAAAGTGTCTTGACAGCTGTCTTCCTCTGCGTTGCCCTTTGTTTGCCTGCAGCTCCTTCCTCTTGAAAATGTGGATTAAAGTCTCCTGTGTCTTTTTCTTCTTCCCCAACAATTCAGGTCTCTCCAGGATCTCTCGAGGCAGACGGATATTCCTTACGGCACTGTCCTGGACTCGGCGGTGTACGAGCACGTGCGAGTGAAAGGGATGAATCCCTTCGAGAGGGACAGCATGTATTCCCAGATGTGGCGGATGATCAACAGGAGCAACGGCTCGGAGAACAACGTCCTGGAGTCCACCGCAGGCATTCAGAAGGTACTGGCACGCTTCCTTTATGCTTCCCACTGGAGATGCTCTGTGTAACACCGCGTTGGCTTAGTTGTTGCTTTGAACGACAAGGGATGCATTTGCACCCAGGCAATGATCATGCCTGGAACCAGTTTCTGACAGCCCATTGCGCTGGCGCGGAGGATTGGGACTTCTCGGGTTTGTGGCACTGAATAGCATTTTAAGATGTAAGTACCTAGACTGCTTGCCCCAAAAAGTATTTACAGGTGTTTTTATAGGAGATGGGTGTGTTTGTAAGGGTGGAAAATGGGAATAGGATCACTGGACTTAGAACCCCAGAATACAAGACATTGATTACCTTATTTTTGTGTTCTACCGACACTGAAAATCTTGGCTTTCTGTTGTAGCTCTGGGTCATGTTTGTTTTGAGAGAGGAAGACAGGAATGAATGATTTGACTTTAAAGGGGAGTCTCACAACCACTTCCTGTAGTAGGTTTAGCAGTGGAAAAATACTTTGAGAGCTCTTTGTAGGCACATTTGTGAATGCAGTAGTTCCCTCCCAAACTCTGACTGACACATACAGCTTTCATAGAAACACCAGTCCATGAAAGGATTCAGTATAAGAGTCAATATCAGTTAGTGAGTGACTGTATACAAGCTTTTCCCCTACCATTGTATGTTTATATTCAGACTTCTAAATCAAATCAAGGAAATATCATATTTTGCTGACTTTATTTTAAACTTCAAAATGTGATAATTTATTAGAGAAAATAGCCATTAATTGTGTGTTCACTTTGTTACAATCTCAATTTAGAGACTTCTGAAAATCCAGATGAACTCTGCTTTTTGTCTCCACCAAAATCCATTGGCCAGGAAAACCTGTAACTTCTGGTGTTCTCACTCTAGACAGTAACAAGAGAAAAAAGTATGTTAAGAAGAATGATGAAATCACTGGTCAGCTCTTGATAATAAAAGAACTACAAAATAACAAAGATTATTTGGAGTTTTAAAAATCACCAATCCAACCTCTGGATAACCAAGATCATATTTTCTCCTCTGAAGGACTAAACAGCATAAAAGAAGAGGCAAGAGAGGCCCTGGGGAACTGCACTTTTGAAACCCTTTTAGATAAAGTCATAAGCTGAAAGAGCAAGAAAAAAGGGTCTGAAGATTTATTGGCTAGAGGAAATTGCTTTTTTTGAGAAAACGTATTTTAGCTCAGTTTGTAAGTGGCTGATAAAGCTGGGGTTTGCCTTTTGTATATATAAAAAAGCCAAACTCGAAAACCTTCCCTCCTTCTGGTTTGCCTTCCCAAGTTATAAAAAGAGTTTCGGAAGGATCAAAAACCAGAGTACATCAAACACAGCTGTGCTGATTAACAGCTTTTAGCTGAAAAAAACAAACAAAAGATGTATCCTGCTGGCAGGTAATTCCAGATTACAGTCATTGATTTCTCATTCGTGGGAACATGGCAAAACCTACAAAACCAGAAGCATCCAAGTTCCTAATTTCTCATGCTTCTGCTTCCCAGGAATAAGCAAATGATGATGTCAAAAAAACTAAGTTGTGTCAAGTGAGCAAGCCAACCACCCTCCAGTTTTAAAAAATCGGGAGTCTTAGGCCTGATTCTAATGAACATCTACCTGTAGGTGTACAGTTTCTCCCCTTCCTTCAATTTACAGGAAGAAATGACAGAAAATTACTATTTGCCAGCTGCTGTTCACACAGAAGCTTTTGGGAAGTTGTAGTTGACCTGCTCGGGAAGAAAGCTGGATGAAGGAAGTGATGTTAAAAGCTAATCTTAGGCAAGAAAAACTAATATTTTTAAAGGTGTCTGATAAAAGGCAGAGATTATAATCTCTGTAACACACTTCAAAAAATGAAAACATTTCAGAAAGTATTCATGGGTCCCCTTGGCCTACTTATAGGCTTCATAATGCCCTTCAGGGTCTTTAATGAATTTAACTGGCTACATCAGAGCTATTAACCCAGATATAACCCTGGGTAAACTGTACCAACAGGTCTTCCTCTGTGCCTCATTTTGTTTCCCCCATTCATCAGAACTAAAGCGTGACTGAGCAGCAGTTTGTCCAGGCTCTGCGAGGCCAGCACCTCAGCAAACCTTCCTGGAGTGCCAAGTGAGACAGCAGAGACTTAATGAGTGCCTCCAGACAGGGACAGGGAAAGGGATTTCCACTCAGCTGAGTAGTGACCATGGAGGGATTGGGATAGGAGGGACCACCACAGGAGAGAGGTGTGCAGGGATGCAGTGGACACTCCCATCTTTAACAACGCCCCTTGCTGCATCACCTCAGAGATTAAATGGGGTTTGCAAGGAGACTTCACAGAAGACGCTTCCCCAAATATTCTTGTAAAATTCTAAAAGTTCTTTAGTTTTGTCTTACTTTTATTCTGACAACTCCAGTGGAGCTGGCACCATTTTATTGTGAGGAAAGTAGCAGTCTAATATATATATAAACAGGGGGAAGGGGAGAGGGACCCACCACAGATTCACTCAGCGCATCACCCCCCCTCACTCAGCAGGACTGCCTGCTTGCTGTACCCGTGGCTTCGTGGGGAGTGGCACCTGTGTGAGTGCAAATACAATACAGCCAGATGACAATGATTGCACAGTCCCACTTTGCATCAGGCATTCTACTGCTTTGATCTGCTTCTCCTGGCAGGAGGGCAGGGCAGGCTAGAGAAATAAGATGGGAAGATCACGCCATTGTAAGTTTTCAGGTTTTGATATTTATTGGTCCTGTTCCTCTCATAAATCAGGTGCATACATATCACCGTGTGTGTTCCTGTTCCATCCATAGTGAACAGCTATAAATACCACAGGTCCAACTAGAGAGCAGCTGGATAGATTTACCCTGAAGAGAGAGCAGTTTTAAATACCTCAAACAGGAGACAGCCTGAAAAGCACAGGCGTTTTAGATATTTTCTTCCACTTATTGTCTCTTCCTTTCTCAAAAGGCAGCAAAAAGCTGTTGAAGGTCTGAATTTAAGGTAGGGAAGCACTCAGTTGTTTGTCTTCCTGCACTGTCAAATCCAAATGGATGGGGAGGTAGCTGTATTTTCATATAAGCCTGGATAATTCTGGAGAATATTCACTTTTATCTTCCCTTTTTTTTTATTATTCCTAAGTGTTTCGTGTGTCTCAAATTGATTTTCCTTTTTTTTGCATAGGTTATGAAATATGCATCTCATTCTGTCTTAGGAATCTCTATTTTTGCGGAAGTTATTTATTCAGAGGGCATTTACAGAGGCCCAAGTCATGCCTGCTTAAACATTCATTGAGGGCTCCAAGAAAAATCATTTAGGCTTAAACATATCACATTACATACCTCTTTATGTCTTCTTAAAAAGCACATTACCCTGCTTAATCCTTTACAAGCACCACAGGCTTTCCTATCCTTGGAACTATTCCCATTTAAAATATAATGAAGCGCTTCTATTGTGCCCCTGTCTGCTCTTTCTTCCCTGGAGTATAATAGTGCCCAATGCCCTATCCTACCCACCTTGTTCCTCTGAACACGATACCATAGCCTACAGCATCTTCATTTTTCTCAGTAGTACAGAGTGGAAAATTCCTTTCCCTGGCGGAATCTGAATGTGTTTGAAACCTCTTCCCTCTATTTAACTCTGTCTGCAAAATATTTAGCTGCTAGGAAACTTGTGAATTATTGTCGGGTGAAAGAATGCTTCAGGATGGTGCATTAAGAGAAACTCCTTGTAGGCTCATAGTACTTCCTTTTCGACTTGTGCACAGTATCAAAAGGAGTTTGGTCTTGAGATTGGGATTTCCTTGTGATCCTAATTGCAATGCCGGTGGAAGCATGCAACTGCTCAGCCCATTTGTTTTCCCCGGACACTGTGGATGGTACTTTTACCCTCCTGAAAATACTGTAACAGTAAAAATATTTATGAATAGATCATAACAAAGCTCTGCTAAGGTTATTTGTATGGGGAAGAAAGGGGTAATAACAATTTGCAATTCTGTGCTAGAACGAATTGTTAATAACTGACCATGGATGGATATGCTTAATTTGTCTACAGCACTGCTGTAGACACTACAGCAACATCACGAAGACTTGTCTGGATGGGCCAAAGCCCCTCCTGAATTCATTAATTATCCTGATATACTCACAAATTTGCCATTGGAATTGCCGTTCTTGTGGCAGATTCACTGATAGCACCACAAAAAAATCTAGTTAATGTATGGAAACTCACACATCTTTGTTGTGAACTTTTCTGGCTGTGGAGTAGCCCAATGAAAAGACACTGAAAACAAAAGAGAACCAAGAGAGACTTTTGGACTACTGGATGCGTACCATGATTCAGCAGACAGACTTTTGGAATAGTGGATGTGTACCATGATTCGGCAGTTTGGCAGTGGCTAAGAAAGGGATAGGACACAGAAGAGGTGAGAGCATATCTCAATTCAAGATCAGAGGAACAGCTAGGCTACGCAGCTGTTGCTTAGCAGGCCAATTATCAACCCAGACACCGTTTCCCTGGCTCCCCTCTGCCTCTGGAGGTGATGTTCTTGGGCAGATGGGATGTTCTCTGTCTGCTCTACTAGTAATAAGGTTGACAAGTAGCCTTAAGACCTTGATGTGTTCAGTCCCACAGATGAAGGTGCAGCTTCTCTATTTTGCAATTACTGTGTCCTGTACAGTTCATGATTTGGAGCTGACGGGTGCCTTGGAGTACCGAAGGCACCGACTGCCCTTACTTTGTATTATCATGGGTGGTCTGGATATTTTTTCTTTTCCTCTAATCCTGTGTATCTTTACTGCCATATCTGGGGCTTCAGAAAACTTACAGCAGTGATAAAACTTAGAATCCTGACCAGAAAGCACTACAAACACAGTGTGGTGTTGCTTTCAGGCATTATCAAAAGGCTAACAGTTATCTGGGTTAGCTTAGGAGCTCAGTGTGTTTGGGAAGCACAATAACTGGTCTGTGGCAGTTAACAGACCGCGAAGCAGATTTTGTGCATAGCTTTAAAAATTAAATGCAAAACTTTTCCTACCACCACATTTTCTCAGAATTCAGGGTATGTTTGACAAAAGGCTTGCTCTCCCTCACCAGCGCTTCTGAGTATATAATAAAGTCTGATCTAACTTTGACTTTCTAGAGAGTTTTCACAGGTTTTATCTTGAGCAGAATACTTGTAAAAGTTATTTTCTGCAGAGTTGGGCTTTATTCAAATGAATAAGTAAGTCAAAATTTGAGTTAGCCTACATATCAAGAAATGGATCTACATGGACATGTGTTCATCCAGCAACTAAGCAAGCCAACTATTGCTGTATTCCCTTTGTCTCCAAAGTCTTCTGAAAGGTTTATCTGAGTTCATCTTCTCATGTTTCGTCTCACATGCTACTGAATGTACCTCACCCTTTTTGCTCTCCCTGAAATGCCACCCAGGTTACCCCTGACTCCTGTTCAAAGGTCATTCTGCGCATGCCCGACAGTCACCTTAACACCCTCAGATGTCACTGACTGCTGTCCTGCTGTGGTGCTGTGCCACTCTGCCTTCCATGGCTGCCTTTGCTTGCTCTCTCTTTCTCTCTCATCTCTCAGTTCTTTTGGAGAACTTTCCAGACCTGTTCTGAAGTTTTTGTGGGCCATCCTACATGCAAGACCATATTCTTTTCTATCTATAGCTCGTCCCTGTCCCTTAAGTCCAAACAAATTGGCTCCACGAAGACAGCTTGAAGTTTTGCTTCGCTTAAACTGAGCTGAGCTTCTTTGATCTGAAATAAAATTTGTGTGTTTTCCTCTGCGGTCTGTTCATGTCTGACCACTAACTTAGTTAAACCTAAAGCCTCCACAAGCTGACTTCATCATCTGAAATTTTCTTTCCTGTGGCTTTCTATTGCTGGTGTGTCTATTTAAGTCTTGCCAATTTGCTTTCCGTGCCATGTCTCTGATTTACCCATACGACCTACAGCCTGTCACTTCAGTAGTTTCCAGTGTTATTTTCTGGGACCTCTATAAAGAATTCTTTTTGCATTTAGTTCCATTGAAAATGCTCCTGGGTAAAAGAAAAAAAAAAAAAAGAAAAAAAAAGTTGCCTTGATTTCCAAGGCCTTTCATGGTGAATTCTGACTCTCCCTGTAGCTTTCTCATTTCTGAATTGGAAATCATTTGTGTGAGCTTCCAGTGCAACTCCTTTTTCAAGCAGGCATCTTTATGCTTTCTCTAAGGACCCTTCTGTAAGGTATGTTTTCCCTCCAGACAGTCGTCGTGTCTTTCCTTCAAACTCCTTAACGCTCCCTTTTGTTATTACACTAACAAAAACCTTGACAACCAGGTCTCTGGTGTGCTATGATCGCTACCCATCAGCCAAGCAGCTCTGTTTTGTTGCTTCTTTATGCCCATTCCCTCCCTTTGGTTTATTTTATAGCTGCCAAATCAGGGGGGAGAGAGGAGCACACGCTGTTTCTACATCTAAATACTGGCATAGATAGGGTGTGGGGGAAACCAAAGAACTGCTGTACCCCACAATGAACTAAATTAATGAACACCACCATTATCAGATGAATAGTATTTCTCAGAAAGCAGCCTCTCTGTGCCTGACCTTTCAGCCTTCATCCTCAAAGGAGAGCTACAGCCTAACTTCAAAAGATGAGCATGGGAACTAAAAGTTCGTAACAGTCTGATACAATATAAAAAAATAGGGGGAAAATAAGATTTTACTGAGCAATTTCTCCTTGTTATTTCTCAGTTTCTCCAGATTCAATGGTGCCAGCTACACATTTCTTTTGAATTTTCTCACTGATTAGCAACAATATCATTGCATTAATCTCAGAGGCAGTTTTCTAATCTTGAAGTTTTCTGCTTGTTTTCACATGCTTGTTTGCCTGAAAACTTGGTTATTTAGGGCTCTCCCCACAGATATACCCCATCTTCTGTTCAAAGATAATTCTCTCTTGAAACCTTGCTTCACCTTGATCTGTCGATGGCTATAAATATAAAATATACCCCCATCGTATGTAACTTGAGGTGCCAAATTCAGGTGTCCAAGTTTCTTTCTTTGCTATTGTAGACAGGCAATTTTCTTCTCTAGAGAGTGGTCAGGAGTGCCTAAGCTGGCAACCTATTTTTCTTGGTGGCTTGTTTTGTACAGTACCTACCAAACTAAGATCATATTCCATGACTAGAAATGGCAATAAAAATAAGAAACAGCAAAATATACTCTGAGGAACTAATTTTGCTTCAATCCTGTAGAATTGCATTCTGCAGAGAGCTGAGTCCAGACTTTTCAGCTGGAGAAAGGATATATGACAGCCCTTTGAGGAGTGAGCACGGGATGGGGGAGTGGTTCCCATCCTTCATCCTGATGGCCAAATGCAAAGCTTGGTACTTCACACCTTAGCCTGCGTCTAATCCTGTTGTCATCTTTTTATATGGCAAAACAGTCCAGAGGGGAAAAATGATTCCTCTGTGAGTGGAGATTTCACTTGATGTTTTTCTTATGCAGAACTGGAGTAATTAAGATGGACTCATGAGAAAAACATCCGGAGTGCATCCCTGTCCTGATGGCAGGAGACCAGCTCTGTAGGGGTGTAGGGGTAGCTGCCACTATCGGGCCCGGGGTGCACTGCCAGCCATTTGGTCTAAAATAATCCTCATGCACTGCAAAAAGTAGAACTAATTTTGTGTTAAATAGCCCCCGGACTCTAGCTGTTGAGATAACAAATAGGAGTTTCCTTTTTTGTTTTGTTATTGGTTGGTTGGTTGGGGTTTTTTGTTATTTCTGGAGAACTTTGGATGTGTCTGATGGGCAGGGAAGGTGGGAACACTACACTCTAATGGTGAGTGTACCTTGACCACCACACGTGGAGTAACTGCTTGTGGCTTCGTGTGTGAGGACTTTGTATCTTCTGGTGCCTTTTTCTGGTCCTGAGCACTTTGGGAATTGCTGCCGGACTGGGATGTATCCCCATTTGTGTCCATGGCCCTATCACATCTGAATAGCATAATCCCAAGCACTATAGATGGGAGACTTTATGCATAACTGAGCAGCATGAATGCTGCTTCCATTTGCACTGACAGGTGATTAACGGTAGAAATTCTGAGTTCTGTCCTGAAGCTGAGATTTTTATGGGATCAAAAATTTTGGAAGGTATCAGGGAGTAAGAAAACTGACAATTAGGAAAAAATTTAAGAAAAAGAGTGCATTTTCAGTCACTGGTTGTAAAAGCTGAGCATGAGCATGTCAGGATAAGGCTCACAGGAATTTTTTTTGCTAGTATTATTTGTTGCCTAATTTTTCTGAGCTGGTCACACTCAGTGCTGGGGAGGCACCTGTTAGAAAGGATGGTATAAACAGAAAAGGATGCTGAACCCACCCCTACAAATGAGTAGTTTAGTTTGTGCATATTTACATCTAACAGAGCAATGCTGTTGTCATATTCTATAAAAAAAAAAGGGTTGTGAGTATTTAGTAGGTGATGAGTGCATTTATTATGCATTAGCATGGGAGAGGTCTGAAAGAGAAACAGCTCTCCTGGGTGCTGTTACAAACCATCTCCTGGGTGGCATACAGGATTTATTAAAGAGTACAAGACTGGAAATGTCTTTACAGATATATTTGTAGCAAAGTGGAATTCTGCTGCGTGTTGCTCTCTCAATTAAAACCAAAGTTTATGGGCTCCAGGGGCCAGGAAGGGTTTGGGAGATGCAGATTCTTTGGGGCAGAAAGATACTGAGGGGTTGGTTTTGTAAGGTCTCAGTTGTTATTTGGGCCCTGCTGCTGGATGTTGGTCCTGGTGTGGCATCTTACAGTGAAAACATGCTGGATATATATTATGAAAAAGTAATGCAAGGAAACTTATAAATAAATGTTTGTAACTTTTTCCAACCCATAAATCCACCTCTAATGCTGTTGCTAAAATTTTATCCACTACCTTCTCAGGCTCTTCAATCTGTGGCATTGCCTCGGAAAAAAAAGTTATGTGCAACAGCTTTAAATGACCAAAAACTGTATGCTGAGGGATGAGCCAACTGCACTGAGGTGCCTGCAGAGCAGTGAACCTCCTCCCATGTCAGCAGTTTGTGGAGGCATTTTCCCTTCTTTGGATTTTTGAGTAGCATATTCGTTGCTCTTTATCAAACAAGAGGGACTCCTGATGGAAGTTACAAACTCCCAGGCATGTTTTCCTAGTCTGGTCATATCAGACATGGGTTGTGTCTGAGCAACCTGTAGGGAAGCAAAGCTTGGGATGAGCAAAATGTCCTACTTGAAGTAATTCTTTTACTTCATCAAGTCACTTCTTGCAGACATTTTCCTATGAGAGGTGATGACAAAAGATTTGCATTTGTGTAGTTTAGCAACGACAAATTTTCTTCTGTCCCCAAATCTGGTTCCAGATCCCTTTTTAAAAAGGAGCAATGGAAAAGTTCTGTCAAAAATTGCTACCTCATTTTGCATTCTTGTTATCTTAAGAAAGAAAAACTCTACAAAATACCTGACAAAGAAGAGTAGTTTGGCATTTGGAGCACTCCTGTTTGGCTACAGGGGACACAAAAGTTATCAGGCATCTGTTATTCTGGTCCTGTGAGCTCTTATTTCTCCATTTTATCTCCATTAACTTAGTGCTTTTCCTGCAGAGGTTCTGTAACATTTCTAGGTTCATGAAGATTAATGACACCACCCTCCCAAGAGCGTCTGGGGACTGCACAGACTCCTACGCAGCTCCAACAACCTCTGCTTGTTCTTCTCCTTCTGAATTCTCACTTCACTTTGTTTCCTCCCTCTTACTTTTTCATTTGTCTGCTTTTTGACCCTCCGTTCCTTCTGTTTGGATAACAGCTACTCCAACTTTTCCCCGGCTCTCTAATTCCTTTCTTCTTTCCACCCTTCTCCTCTCCAGACTGTTACACATCCTCTTTGTTATCTCCATCGGCTTACTATGTTTCACTGTTGATCTGTGCAACAATTTCCATTTCCAATCAGATGAAGCATTCCCAAACTCCGACCGTCGCTTTGAAGCGCGGTTGCAGGCTCTTGGTGTGGTGGGCTGCTCTGGGGATGTATCACACACAGACGAGGGAAATGCAGGCTCTGTCTAATGATCAATAGATGGAGACAGGAGAGCACAGTCTTGCTCCAGGCACAGAACTTGGTAATGTATTCGCTTTCTTGCTTAAATGTTTCCAGCTATCATTTTTGTGTATTAACATATTTTAATAATACCCAAGTACTTTGTGGTGCATTAACAAATGCAAATGATGGGATTGAATGTAAGGTTGTGTAAAGGATGTATGCAACAGAAAAGAGAGATGCACAGAAATAATGAGAAAGAGTGCATTTTATACATCCCCTATGCTCCAGCCTTAAAGCATGACTTTGACTGTGAGCCTGCAAGCCTGAAATCTCTCTTATGAGAGAAGGATAAGATGTAACAGAGGCATCTTGTTTCATGTTTTTGGAGCTGCTATACCAATCATTCATAAAACAGTTTTCAGAGCTTTAGATAATTTCTGCTCAGCAACTTATAACCAAACAAACAAAATGTCTGTTCCAGAGACCAGCAAATGCAATTGCAGTGAGTAGATCTGTAGGAAGTCTCCACTGTAAGACTCTTAATAGTTCCTCATTAAATGATTCAGAATTTTTTCCTTCTAATATTCTTACAGCTGGAAGTCATAGAAAAGAAAAAGTGGATGGATGAGGAGAGCCTGAATCTGCTCTGATAGCAATTTTTTTTTACAATATCATCCTTAAATAGTCAATACATGAATATACATATTGGTAGGCAATGACATGCTAGTGAAGTAATAAGAACAGTGCAGGAAAATTAAATTGCAAACTAAAAAGCAGTAGCAGAATACTTGGGAAAATCAACCTTTCTAGTCTCTTACATGTGCAGGTATCAAGTCTCTAAGTATCAGAAGATGTACTTAAAACAGAGGATTGCCCTTAAAGTCATCCTTGTCTCAAAACGGGAGAGTTTAAGACACCACGGAGAGAAATAAAACACAGAAAAGTGTAATTTTTCAAATACAAAAGAGGAACCCTATACATCCCCAAAATGGTGGTTGCTTTACAAACTCTGGGTCTGTGCTCCTAAATACCTGTGTGCATTTAATTGCACGTACAGGTTTTACAGCCAGAGAGATCTCTAATATCTAATCTGAAAACACCTGGCCTGGGAGACAAGAGACCGAGCAGACTTTTGCTGCTGGCTGCTTTTTGACAGTCATTTCATTATATATAGTGGGAAATATTCTAGTAAAACTGCATTTTGTTGGAATATATCATGTCATTGATTTATTTCAGTCGATTCAATTTATTCATTTATTCACAGTGTTATGAGGAAAAAAAAAGTTTATATTGTGTTTCAGGAGGGAGAGAGGAGAAAGAGGACCAGTTTGAAGCAGATCAGACGGTTCAAACTGGATAATTCTCATACAAAAGTAATTGCTGTCCTACTCAGAGGCATGCCAGAACCTATGATTAACTTTTGTGAGCTTAAATCACACTCATGCCAACAAAATCCTGAGTTTAGGATGTTGGGGGTTATTTCTTTAAAGGACAATTACAGAAAGCAGAAGGTCTCCTCTGCACATGTTGTCAGGCTGCACTACGGTCTGGTGTCACGACATGATCAGAGGCTCTTGGAGGTGCTTTGCTTTTCCATCCTTATTGCCAGGTAGGCAAGTGGGCTTTCCTAAAGTGTGTCAACTAAAAATAAAGCTAAAATTCTTCTGTTAAATAAGCAGAGTCTTTCCTTAGGCTGAGGAGTAGTTATAATTGGGTTTTTTTCCACCATTTATTCTCTTCAGTTAAATTGCCATCAAGCAGTTTATGTCTCTTTGCATTTGAATTAGGTGGCAGAGTTGTCCAGTTTGAAAATGTGACTACAATAATCGAGTTTCTTTTCAAGAGCCAAGCTATGGGAGGAGAGGATTAAAGTGCCATGTGGAGTATTTTAAGAAGCATTTTAACCAGGCTGTAATCACATATCATTCTTCTATTCTTTTGCATGAAATAACTGCTCTAGATAGGCTGCACAACTCTCTTCCTGAATTACAATGGCAGGAGAGAGTTGTTTACCATTCCCAGCTGTAAAGCTTTCCCGCTGCAAGGGGGCTGATTGGTGTTTATGGCTGTTTGCAGAAGGGCTATTTAATCAAATAAAACAGACCCCATTCCCTGCTGAATGTAAGAGAGGGAGAGTTATCAGTCCTAGGGCCTGTATCAAGATGGGTGGAAAACACAATGCATCTGTAATGAAAAACCCGGCAGATAAGCAGCTGCATTATAAAAGTCTGTAAGGGTTCTGGTCATAGCATCAATCAGAGGGTAGGAGATTGGGTTGTTTTATCACTCTGACCTCAGAGCAGGATTTCCTTGTAATGCAGTCATGGTCTAACCCCAGCCGGCATCGCAGCCCCACACAGCCACTCTGTCACTTCCCCTCATTTCAGGATGGGGCAGAGAATCAGCAGAATAAAAGTGAGAAAACTCATGGCTTGAGATAAAGACAGTTTAATAAGTAAAGAGAAAGCCACAGAAGCAATCCAAGCAAAACATGGAATCCATTCACCACTTCCCACAGGCAGGCAGGCGTCCAGCCATCCCCAGGAAAGCAGGCCTCACGTGTGACAGGTACTTGGGAAGACAAATGCCAGCACTCTGAATGTTCCCCCCTTCCTCCCTCTTCCCCTGACTCTATATGCCGAGCATGATGCCACATGGTGTGGGATACCCTTGGGTCAGCTGGGGTCAGCTGTACCAGCTGTGCCCCCTCCCAACTCCTCCTGCACCCCCAGCCTCCTCGCTGGTGGGGTGGTGGCAGGAGCAGAAAAGACCTTGACACTGTGCAAGCTCTGCTCAGCAATAATGCAAATATCCTTGTGCTACTGACTGTTTCCACCACAAATCCAAAAACATAGCCCATACTAGCTACTATGAAGAAAATTAAAACCATCCCAGTCAAAACAAACACAAACACATTTCTGGCAAGAGTTCTCAACCTGTGAGTAAACAAATCCAGGACATGGCACCTTCCCATTAGTGAGTCTTGTCCCTGACTGTCTCTAATACAAATTCTCAGGGAACCTCTAAATTTCTCTTCAATCTTCCATTCAGTCCTGGATGCAGTTCTTTAATACTCTGTTTTATAAGAGATTGATGGCCAGGACATGTCTTCTGAGGGATCTGAGGTACTGCAACATAACTGGTCCAAAATGGTCTGAATTTGTTACCTCTGGAAGACTCTGAAAAAAAAAAATACTTTGTGTCCTGAGGCATGGAGAAATGGCATGGGCTTGCTTCCTAAACTGCCTGTGGCCAGAAAAATGTGACAAATGCAAGTTTGAAAACCTTTACATTTTGTTCCACACGTGACAGGAGTTCAGAGCATGGTTGTGTTTTATGTGACACTTCAGGTATGCGCTGGGAAAACTGCTGGACTGGGCCTCTCAAGGGGCACAAGTACTCCGTCACTTCATTCATGGGTTTTCACTGAGAATTGGTACAGGAGAGGACACCAGTCTGCTCATCCCTCCTAGAGGGGAGGCCCACAGCTACTGCATGCTCAAAAGCAGAATTTGGAATGAAAAAAATTAGGTGGTTATAAGCAGCAATATCTTCAGGATCAAAATTTTGGCCTCAAGTGCTAAAATTTTTCTCAAGTCATGTCTTTATGCACAAGTTGTTGTATGGATCTCCTGGAGTCCGAATGTTGTGGACCACAGCACAGTGAGGGGGCAGCACACAACAATGGAGGTGCACACAGGGCAGGTGTAAACAGCAGAGGCGGGAATGTTTCCTCACAAAAAGAGAATGTGAGCATCAGTTAATGAATGTTTGCAAAGTGCTCTCAGTCCTTCAGATTATGCTATTATTAAACTGAGCATCTTTGATTATGCAATGGTTGTGCTGAAAGCTAAATGAAGGAGATGGTTTTCTTTAAACAGTATCTTTTTCTTGATTAGAGAGATCATTAAATCATTTCAGATCTAACAAAGTGAGCAGCAGATGGAACACAGCAAAGAGAGCAGAACAACATGAGATTTCAGAAGACAATCAAACTAGGCAAACCCAGAAGTAATTCAAAAGAGCTCATACCAAAATTCTGGCTAACATAATGACATATAGCACGTGTTTGTGAATCACAACAGTTGTGGAAAATACTCAGGGTATTATTTTGTCTTTTGATAGATGCCAATAGCAATCTTGAGTTAGAGAATTGTACTTCTGAATATATCATCTCATGTGCAATGTTGAGAGTCTCCCCACCTTATTAGACACTACAGTGATTTTGCAAAATTTAAATAAAGTTTAGTGGAGTGGAAATACCAGCCAAGCATGTAGCTAAAGATCACACAAATTCATTGCATCTGATGGATTTTGTTACGCTTCTTGCTGTACCTCTCTCCTCCCAACCTAGTGTCCTGCTTTTCAAGATCTTGAATTGCCCAATTCGCCCTCTCATCCGCTGGCTTCTCCACCTTCCCAGATTATCCCATCAAAGGTTTTCCCTGCCTTTCTACAACACCCTTTCTCATATCTTCCAAGTTAATTTCTCCCTACATCCAACATGAAAAATCTTCAGCTCAAATTTGGCATCCATTGGAAACAGTCAGTGGTAGACTTGAGCTCAATTTGTATTTCCATCCACCAACTGGAAGCTGATTTGGCTGTTTCAGACCTTGTGAACAGAGTTATGAAGGGAAAATCTCATGACAGTGAGAATTACTTAATGTTATATCACATCCAGATCCCTTCCTGGCTGAAGGAAGACAAATCACAACCAAATAACAGAGAAACTTGCAGAAGGTTTGTTTTGAATTTCTTTCTAATAGTAGTCCGAGGCCTGGTGGAGTTTCTTCAGTCTCTATAGAGTTTCACATGGTACACTTTTGGACTGATACTGCATCAAATTGTACTGTAAAGTATAAATCCTTTCAGGATTTATATTGCATACCTTCTATATAGTTTTCAGTTTATTTTAGTTATTACTACTCCGTAAAAGTTTTAAGCTATGAGGCATTTCTAACACTCCATGACAAGTTTTATGTAAATTTGGTAACTGCAGTTTTGATCTCATCTTTATCATGTTATTCTCAATTTGCAGATTTCTGTTCTTTGTTTTTTTTTATTATGCTGTTGTCATATTTTTACAGTCTGTGGGTTATCTCAGTTCATTCAGCTCATACATTGCTAGACCTAAGTTCTGGTGGGTGCCCCATGTAGGTACAGAGTGAGCCCACTGAGCTGACTATTAGTTATTCAGTAGCTGCCAAACGTAGATGCCTGTATTGGGCCTCAGATTCCCATTGTACTTGCATTGTTCAGCTCTAAATAATTTGAAATATGACAAAAAGAATAAAAAGAAGTTTTAAAAGAGACAAGAGAAAGTATTATTGTGGTTTTATCTTCTTCAGCTACAATACAATATGCTCTTCATAGATATGTCATACATAAGATAAAGGAGGATGTATTTTTCTGGCATTGTATTTATTCTGCTTTCTTATATTCATCTTGTGAATTAAAGTTTTTCTAAAATTTAACATGAGTGATGTAGCAACAATGATACTTATACTGGACTTGACATAGATGTCTATTTGTAGGAATTGTGCTTTCCCTCTGTGTCTGAAGGGATGATATTTTCAGAAGAAGAGCCCACGTGTGTGCAGTACAACATTTTAATAGAACTGCACACAGAAAGGAGCTGTATCTGCACCCAGAGCACTGCACAGCTGCAAGGCTGTTTGTACAGATGCAGGCATGCAGCTGCTTTTCCTGAAAACTTGGTCAGGCACTTATCACCGATGTGTCAGAAGCTGTGTAGCATCCTTTAGTATCTCCCTTAACAAGTAAAGAAAAAAAATCGTGTTCACCATTTTCCATTTAAAAATCCATGCTGAAGGAACAAGGAGCATGCCAATAATATAGAACCGGGCAAGTAAATTATTATTTTTCTGCTTTGGCAGTCAGTTAAGGCCTTTTTCCACCCTTGCCACTGTGCTGGCAGCTCACATGTTCCTGGGCAATGAAGCACCTAATTTTTTGAAAGGCAGGGAAAAACTGCAGTTCTTCCCTGAATTTAGTATATATGTGTCCAATACACTGTCCTTCTCATGGGAGAGTCCTGTAAGAGAAACTCTTTTTTAAGTTAGATTGTAATATAAATGTACCTAACAAGGAGCAGCAGTTTAGATATTCCTTCATTACACAGACATAGTCCAACTTGGTTTTCAGTGAAATAAATAAGGCAACACTGATGAGGTTACATTTCCTAACAAGGTAGTGGCCTTTTCCAAGCCATGAGATGGTGGGTGATACCTGCGACACATTGGATGAAGTGCTAGAATATTGAGTTCATGATTTTATGGTTCTTTTGCACGTGTTTTTCAATTTCCTTTCCCATTGTTTGGTGCTAACTAATGAAATTATTTCATTCACTCGAGTGAGATGTTTACTGATGTACATGATTAGCTGGGCACTTAGCTGCCCACACTGCATGCACAAATACCTGATTTGCAAGTGCATTGTCTAACTAAGAAAATCTCAGCTGACGTTCCTAATTCTAGCTGAAATGCTACTTCATTTTAAAATGGCAAATAAGCTCTGTCACACTGTATCTTCATGATGAAAATTTTTTCTCTTACATAAGTACTTTCACTCTACTTTTCTCATTGCTCATCTCAAAGGTACCTTGGCGTTTTTATTAATGTGGTAGCACTAGAACAAGTACTCGATTTTAACCCAATTGTATTCTATTTGTATACCCGGTGACATGGGTACACATCAAATTCAAATTAAGAAAATAAGTAAGACCGGGTGACTAATTATAATGTATGTTTACCAAAGAACTATCCTTGTTTATGATATAATGAGATTTCTCAGCATATTTTGTCCAAGTTTGAATTTGAGAGGCTTGGGCAACACATAAAGTTCCCATGATTTATTAGACTCACAGGAAATCAGTAGTGGAGCAGGAAATACAATTGCTTATTGCCTAATGATTCTATTTATACATATTTAGATTTTTATAAGATGCCTAAAAACATGGCTCGAGTAAACCAGAGTGAGCTATCATTAGGGATTTATTCACTGGAAAATAATCATAATTGAAACTGAAACTGTGTAAGGAAAGAGGTATTTTTATAAAATATTGTGTGGTTTCAAAAGCACTAAAATTGTCAACATGTCATCATAGGGTATTTTCATATTCAACTACTACCTCTTTTTGATAAAAATGTATTTTCATTTTGAAATGTTAATCCATTGCAGGGAAAGTAATTCAGATTGAAGTCAACTTTTTGGAATAAAATATTACCCACTTTGGATTTTCTTTACTGGTTTTGGTCCCAAAATTTGTGATATTTTTCCTTAATACAAAATCTTGAAATTCCGTGTGCAGAAAGATAACTAATTTCTGTCCAGCTCAATCTATCACTTTCATCAAGCAAAAGGTCTGTGTTTAACATTACATCTCTGAGTTTGTGTCAAGTGTACTGCCCAGGAATTTCTGTTGATTTCTGTTTCAAGAGAAAGAAGAGATTAAAAATCGTTCATGAAAAATACCCATCCTGAATGACTCCTCCAGCAGAAGTGATTGTTTTTCAGTAATTTATTTATTTTCAGCTGATGTTTGGCAGCTGTTTCTCAGTTCTGTCATCTGTAAACTGATTCCTGGCATCTGAGCTATGGTGTGGGCGGGTCAGGATGAATTAGAAGCAAATATAAGGGAAGTGTGTGACTTGCACTTCATCTGTTATTTACAAAGGTGTGCCAAATGAATGTAACAGCCCAGGATAAGTGCAAATGCCTGTAGCCAGAGATTAAATGTTCTGTGTACACTTGAAGGCAAAGGCTGTAAGTATTTCACTCTGTAGAGATGTAAAAACCCAACTATTACCTGAAATTAGAGTGGCAGCAAACATAAAATCCCCGGTTGGCTCTGAAGAGCGCTCAGGTACTGTTACAGTGGTTTGGGTGCTGTCTGAACTTGAAACTCCTTCTGGACACTGTTTACATCTTTATTTACCTTTGCACATACAGAACATGGGTCCCTGCTCCTTTGCCTGGCCTTGCTCTGCCTGGCTGTGCATTGTGAATGACTCCAGCAGCATTCTTTGTGTTCACTGTTTTAGGTGAGGGGTTTGACTTCCTAGTTTGTGGCTGCAAGCATGGGCTGTAGGCTTGCTGCAGGGAGGGCAGCAGAGGCAGGAGCTAGCTTCAGGGCTTACAGGGACCTTATGGGACAAGTTGTTCTGTCGTGTCATCTTCTCAGTTGTCTGCATGGTGATAGCAAGAAGGCAGTCTGAACTGCCTGAGTAAAAAATGTGACTGCACTGGTCTTCTTTCCTCTCCCACAGCTCCTGGTGTCTTCCATGGGTCCTAAACTACAAAAGAAAGAGAAAACCTTCATAGCTCAAATCTGTAATGTTCTCCTTTCTGTGGGTTCAAAGCACCTTCTTGCACGAATCAAAATGCATTCAGCAGTGGGGTCTCCAGAGACCTGACAAGCCAGTGACAAGGGACGGTGTGGTGGCATTAGGAACCAGTCTGTGCAGCAGCCTGAACTTACAGTCTTCCAAAAGAAATACTCAGAGACACCCTATGGTAGCCTTTATTGAGCTCTCAGGGAAAGGGGATGCCAGGCGTGCTGAAAGGTAGAAACCTGAAGGGGTGGGGACAAATCTCAGTTTGCTTCTTTCCATGGCCACATGACCTGCTGCACTTAGGGGGAAGATTCACTGCCAGAGAAGATAAGTGGTTTCATGCAGGTTTTCCAGAGGAAGAGGAGGCTTTTGAGACAACCAAAGTCTGTGTGCAAGCAAACTGATAGAGAAGCACTGAGCTTCATGATCCAAACCTGTTCCTTCGTGCTCCAGCCCAAGCTTGTGCAGGTTGCCAGCAGTTAGTGCTTCTTGTCTCCTGCAGGTCATCAAAATGAGGGGGAAAATGCTAAATTGCTGTGCAGTGTAATTTCAGAGAGGTGAAAAAGAGGGGCTTGAAACTCAAGATACTGTGTCTCGACCAAGCTGGCTCCATCCATATCTGGGCAGGAGATGCTTATCAAAAAGAGAAGAATGCAATGGTTCAAAAGAAGATAGTTAAATTCCTTTGGGTGAGTAGTGGGACATCTTGAATCCTATTACCACTAGAAAGTGGTCAGGGCTCATGTACAAGGAATATAAAAAAATGAAAGATAAGTCAGTTTCTTTAAAATAAGTTTCTAAAATGAAACTATTATTTCAAATGAGCTTTTACTGAAGTAAAAGCTTTACTTTTCAGTATCGCTGGTAGTTTTGCAAAGATTTTTCTTGTGGTCAAAGTTCTTTTTCAACTGATGAATGGTTTTGATGAGTACTTTTTTAACTTTTAATGATTTTTCTCTCCTTGCAGTTGGTATTCAGTAAGCTTGTCTTTGAAAAAGGAATGCTGCCCAAGAATTGCAGTTAGGCTTCTATTCTAAAGAAGGGGGACAAGAACCCGCCAGGGAGCATCATACTGGATTGATTTAATATAAAGAGGAATGCTACTTCTCTAAATTCACCTCTGTTTAACTTCTTCATGGTACTTTAATCCCTAATTATTTTTTTTCACCCCAATGAAGAGTATTGACCCATGTACGTTTCCTTATTTAAATGTTCTTTTATTGGGAATTAACTGCCACAAAAATATTAATTTATCAGAAGAGGGGAATCCCTTTAGCAGCATTTGGTTTAAATTTGCCTCATTACTGAGACTGCCACTTGGTTACCATAGATCTAATTTTCTGAAGTGCTTTCATATAATTTCTGTCTATGACCTTCACTAGTGATACTCTTAAAACAGTATGTATTGCTATCTGCAGCACTTAGTTGTCAAAGAATAAGTGAGAAGCTGGCATAATAAAAAAAGATATTGCTTCCTTACCTTTCAAAGGCCTGCTTTGCTGAGATTTATTTTTTTCTGCTGTCTCTTCCATCTGAAATTAATGTTTGCTGTAGCAAACCTATGGTTCAGCAGAACATCGGTGATCAGCATGATCTACTGGGTTTTTTAGTGCTTTGCTGTGATCACCTTAAGAAGCAGCTGGCTCTGTCCTCCCACCACCCTCAGAAATGTACCTTCAATTGGCCTCCACTGTTTTGCTCTGCTTGTTGTGTTTTCTTTCTTGTTAACTTACAAGATACCTTTCATTACAATGGCAAAATGTGAAGGCACTGAGCACGGGGAAAGTTCTGACACCGTGGTGCCCCCTCATTACAGAGCTCTCATACCTGAGTAAGTCTTATTCTGGATGAATTATTCAAGGTCTGCCCAGCGTAACAAGTGAACATGATCATGTGAACAAGTGATCATGAGGCTTTTCTCAAGAAGTTGATGGCAGGTTGCATATGAGGAATTAATGCTTTTCCTGGTTAAGTTTCATATGTAACAAATAGACATGCCATTCCAGCTGATATGACACTGTAAGGAAAGATAAACTTCATACTGAAGAGGACGTGAGGCTGGGATTTCTAACCCCTTCTTTCTTCCCCTAAGCTTCCCGGTGTTTCATTTCCTGCTGCTGTTTGCTCCTGGGCTCAAAGATGCTTTTAGAAACCATTCCGCACTTTTCTGTTTGAATAAGCACAAAGAATACACTTCAGTGTTTTTCAAATAGTGGCCCTTGAATTTAAATAACTTTCTATAGGCCCTGCATAATCACATACTAAAGGGGATGGTGGTAGTAGTAGCTGGTTGCCTTGATCACTGAATAGAGTTTATATATATATGAATTTTTATTCTGTGCTCTAATACCACCATAGGAATCCAGCTCCTGTCTTGCACTGCAGAGAGCTGTCGGTCAGATCCAGATTCCCTGATTGCATGACTGCATTTCACTCTTAAGATGTGCAGATCAGCCACACGTGCTGTCCTGCAAGGGAGTGTGGGGCAAGAAGCTCCAAAATTGTAACTTGGATGTACAGAAAGATTTACTTTTGTAAATTATTGGGGTCTATTCAACAAAGCTGAAATGTAAGGTTTTATTTCACTGGGATCCAAAAAGAAGTCAGCTAGATTTGTGCCCTTTGTGAACAAAACCAAGACTTGAAGCCTTGGTCCCCTGGGGAAAAAAAATTAGCAAATGAGAATTTCTCTGAAGGCAGAAGATCTGACTTCTGCTGCAGTCCGATAAACAGCAACTTCATTGGCCCCCTGCAAGAGGATTATGGAAAGTTTTTCCATTCCCTTCTGCTGAAAAAAAACCCTCTCTTGTGAATGCCATCAAGCTGTTTGCCAACATCTGACAACCTGAAAATCTAGATTTAGGCTTCCACCTCAGGTTTCATCTTTTCCCATTTTGGAATACAATATCCACACTACGTATACCAGCTTTCACTCATCTATTTGCAAATGTTCATTCAGTTTTCTCCCCTCTCCTTCATTCCCCGTGTAATAGCAGCCTTGGTGAGGCTGTTCTGCAGAGAGGAGCACAGCCCTCTGCAGGCTGTAGGTGCTGCACCCTTGCTAAACATGACAAGAGCGTATCAAAAATGTAATTTATGTATTTATACATGCCAAAGTCTCAGCTCCACGCTGATGGGCACAGGTCTAGCTAGCAGCACTGGATGGTGTTTTTTCCTCTGTGTAGTCAGTGCAATGGAATGGTCGGTTTTGGAGAACAGGACCCTCAAAGTGCTGCATGGAGCAGGTGATTAATCAGTGTCCTTGATTGGGTTTAGGTCAGAGCTGGAGCAGCTGCTGCTATGCTGCAGAGGAACCTGCTTCTGTGCTTGGCTAAAATACAACAAATACTGCAGCTGACAACTTCATAGGCAGGGAAAGGTGTACAGCACTTGGCACCTGACTGACAGTGGGAAGGAGTAGAAAAAGCACCACCACTGTGTCTCTGGGGTGTAGGCACAGGGCATTCAGAAAATGGGCTTCATCAGCATTATCTAATATTTTTAAGATTTTCCTCTAGAAAATTAATATCATATTAATCAGCTTAAACTTAAGATTTCCCTGGCCTTATGAGTTCCATTGTTTTTACAGCAGTTAACGCATTTTATGTACAATGAAATACTTAAAAGAGGTCTGCAGGAAAAATAATTGCCAGTTCTTTTTAACCTGCAACCGATTTGTGCATTTTTTTTCTTTCACAGGGATTCTTTGTATTTCTTTTATAGAGGAATTCAAAATACAGGAAAGATACTATCCAAGAATACAAGTATGAGAAATTGCAGCAATTGGTTGTTGTTTACTTGCAATTATTTTTTCTGAAATTTAACATTTACTAGACCTAGAAATGTGCTTTTAGAATGCCAGAGCTGTACACAAATACATTATTCAGCTTACTCTGCATGAGCGGGTTAGCTGTAACAAGAAATACTATCCACATCCCCCTTGACATAAAATATGTGCATATGCAACAGTGTAATGGCTTTAAATGTTTTCCTCTTGTAACTCAACTGCTTTTTGGTGGAATCATCCAGGATAAATTTTAGCTAATATCTACAGACAGGGCTTCAGCAAAGAAAAATTTTCTAAGTGTTCAGCGATAGAAAATAGAAATATAACAGCTCTACAGAAATAGTTTTAACATCTCTGTGCTGATGACCCCTGTTCTGTGTAACAACTCTTTTTACAGTAACTCCTTCGGAATTGCTCGCAGGACCATGAAGCCAAGCCAAGCATTTCTGTCTGGTACCACACCTCCCAGTTTCACTTAATGACCACTGTGGTGCTTGAGTTCAAAACACCCTGATGAACAACTAACAGTTTCAATTTTGCCTGGTTTTGTTTTGGGTTTTTTTTTCCCCTATGACAGCAGATATCAGATACTCAAAAGGTCTTTTTAGCCTCTGCCATAGTGACAGGCGGGAAGCCACAGGGAAGGAGAGTGAAGTGTCAGCTCTCCATGCCCCGGTGGACTGGAGAGCTGGGGTTGCTGCAGAATGATAATGCTGCCCTCCTACAAACACCTCCCTGGTGATCCTGGGCTGCGTGGCCGTGTGTGAACAGCATTCAGATCTGCCACCATCCTGAAATGTGGTTCTCTCTACACAGAAGGCCAATAGAATGATGAGGAAATGTAGAACCAGGGACGCAGTTCTTCTGCGAGTAGTGAGTTACGTGTGTTGCATGGTTCCGTTTCTTTTTCCAAGGAGATTTTGCTTTCATTTAGCTCCCATAATTGGCTGAATATAAGTTTCTTAACTTTTTCTCATAATACAGAGCTGGAATTTTTGCTGTTGATTTTGAGGTAGAAAAGTAGAAGTCTTTCACGTAGCTATTGGAAAGCTACAAAATATGTGCTTCCCATAGTAAGAGGGAGAGAGAGAGAAGGATATAAGTTTTTAATTGATATTTTGTTCTGAAATTCCCTTGTCCTTTTACAGAGAGCATCATCCCCTCTTTCCATAGCGTAGGTGCACATCTGTGAAATACCAGCAGTGTTCCAGATATGCTATACTCTAGCAAAATTTTATTCTTGGTCCTTTAAGCTAAAACCAGTCTTGAGCTGTGTGAAAGATCCCTGAGCAGGGAGTTTAGACCGATTCTCAGAAGAAGAGTATGCTAAAAAGGAAATCCTGTAGCTCCAGAGCTGCCAGATAACTGATTCTCTCTTAGTGAAACAGGTGTTTCTCCCATGCATAAAAATTAAGAACTGGAGACAGTTCAAAAGTAGTGTCTAATGGGAGGGCCAAACTGGTAGAACTGCAAGGAAAGATTAAAGAAAGCTACATCCAGCTCAGCTAAGTAACAGAAAGATCCATCAATATCTGAAAGGTGTCCCAAAGTGTGACTGAGTATTTAGAACTGCAGAGCAAAAATACCTAGGAATGACCTAAGAAAGTTACATATAGAAAAAAAAAAAAGGCAGTAAGACTAAATTGAAGCAACAACAAGTGTTAGACCAAGAAGTAGTTCTCTAAAGAGAGGGATTGCAAGCATGACAATTGCGACTGAGGTTTGCTCCATGGTTTTGAATTCCTCAGATTTGTAAGTGAATAGGGCAGAAATGCTAAAAAGGATGTATTTGAATGCATGGAGCAATCATGTGTTGAAGGTAGATGATGGGAATGATCCCTTCTGGCTCTTCAATCTCTTTTGTGCCCCATGCACTTTAACTGAGGCTCACTGTGATCTTATCTATGAAAAGTAATATCTTCGTGGGAACCTGAACTGTGATATTATCAGCTCTGCTCTGAGGATCTTATATATACCACTTCATCACAGATATTATTGACAGTAAGTGCTTTTACCACTTTTATATATTCTCTTTGTGAGTTGTTTTACAGCAAGGCAGCTAAATCAAGAGAATTTTTCCTGACCAGCTGAGCAGCTGGTAAGTCTCTTTACAAGCACTTAGGTGAATTCAATGCACTAGGATGATAAAAAGGTGGCTTAGGACAAAAGCGGGTGTCAAAACATAACCCTCTGCTCTTTCCATCACCTCAAAGGTTATGTCCCACATGTAAAATTACTTGGGTTTTGAACTCCACTTTTCCTTAATTCTTTTGTTCAGAAAGTCCATCTGATCCTTTTCAGGATTCATTTGCCCACTTCTGATCTTCTGCTTTTGTCTCCTATTTCCCTTCTTGTTCTCTGCACATCATGGTCCTTTTTCAGGCTGAGTCATTATCCTTTTAAATTCTCCTAGGAAGGGCTTTTTTCTCAGTCATGCTATTTCTTACTCAAGTGGTGCCTGTAGGAAGATCAGAACAACCCATGCTAGGAAGAGCTCTGTGAGTGGCAGTGCCTATAGGACAAGCATACAGGTTGTATTGTTTGTTAACTGCAAATTCACTTCTATCCCTTATTCCCTGCCTGTTTAGATAGACCTAAACCTCCACTGGGAGGAGAGAAAAACCATTCCTGACTATTTTCAGAGCCTGAAGATTAAAACTGACCCAGTCCTGCACGTACGTGTGTGTGTGTGTGTGTGTGTGCACTTTGAAAAGAATTTTCTTTATCCTGTGAGTCCTGTGGAGTCCACAGATAATATGGCTCCCTTTCTGCTCCAAAATCTGCACAAATCCTCCCCCTGCCATGCCTACAGATGGAAATAGGAAATATTCCCTTGCCAGGCCTGCAGTAAAAAGGAACGTGTCCCAAATGCAATCATTCCTTGTGCACTACATCTTGTGAGCAAGCAGACGGTGTAGCTTGCTTCAGTAACTTTTATATGTAAACAGTCTTTAAAAACATAATCTACATTGTCAAAGCCTAATCTAAATGATGTACTGACATTGCTTACTTTGATATGCTGACTTGGTTTTGAATTCTCTCTGGATTGCCTGGCCCCACATGGCCTTTTTTGTGTTTTGTTTACTTTTCACTTAGCTGTCACATATTTATTCCCTTTAGATGTACAAAGTCAATGGATTCAGCCTAGTTTTACAGCTTAGTTGGCTAATACAGCACAGGGAAAGCGCTGAGTGAAGCCAAGCAGAGGGGCAGAGAAAAAAGCAGAGTGGTTCTTCAGGTCTGACATAGAGACCAACGAAACAGAAAACTTGTAAAAGATGTGGCTCTGGTAGAGCAGCTAGAGATGACTATTTTTGCAGAAAAACATGATTTGTCTGGAAAGCAGAAATTCATTGATTCGTATAGACTGAATTTCTGTTTTCACAGGCTTGCTTCTGAATAAATGCTGAAATTTTATATACATCACATATATTTAATTTTTAAAAAAATCTGGATTTGTTTCAAATGTGAGTGGATGGGAAAATATTACTTTAAAAGCTTTTCAGTGTAATGAGCTGGTTGGATTTATCCTAGTCAAACAGTTAAAATGGCTTACATGATCTTGTTCTGTGAAAGTCTTTGAAGGTATGTGAAAATGCCTCACGCTGAGAAAAGTAATCCCGAAAAATCTACTTGGTGTGATCTTACCCACAGAACCCATAAGACAAATGGGTGTTTGTGAAGCCTATCACAACTTGAAGCATGACTGAAATGTGGACCATCATGAACGGTGGTCTTCCCTCTGGATAGCCATGCCTACCCTGCCATGCTTCTCCCAATGAGAATACCCACCCTCCCTCTAAATGGTTGTTCTTACACCTCAAAATAAAAACGGGGAGATTTCATGTGGGATTTAGCGTTGGTGGAGGAACCATGGTGTTTCCTTTGTTCCTTGAAAAGGGACCGTGCAGAATTCCCCCATGGCACTGTGTCACTGGTGGCACACTGTTTCCAGGTCACGTTTCCTCAGTGTTAGCCAAGGAGCTCAGCCCGAGTGTCTGGGCACCTTTGGTGCTGGCAGCAGCTGGGCACCCAAACATCACATCCTTTAAGGAGCAGACTGTGCTGAAACTGCCCCATTTCCAGATGCACTGACCTCCTTTCAGCCTTGGCAGTCCGTAGTGTGAGCTTTTCCTCTGTTTGCCACAGGTGAAATACGGGAACTATGCCTTTGTATGGGACGCAGCAGTGCTGGAGTACGTGACCATCAACGATGCCGAGTGCTCCTTCTACACGGTCGGGAACACTGTCGCGGACAGAGGGTACGGGATCGCCTTGCAGCACGGCAGCCCCTACCGAGACGTCTTCTCACAAAGGTAAGGCTTTAGAGTAGGAGGAGCAGGTACGAAGGGAAGGTTTGTCTCAGCTCTGGACCCTTCTTCTAATTGAATTTTTGGTGAAGGGAAAAGATCTGGTATTTGCAATCCACTTCATTTCTTGCGCAGGCATTCATTTTCTCCGAGACATTGAATTATTCACTTTTCTAGGAACTGCATTAAAAACACTTTGTGTTGCCCTTATTTGAATTGTTCTTGTTTCTTTTGAAAAACATTAATGAGATAAACTCAACTTCATTAGCAGGAAAATGAGGAAAGAGTTGCTTCATTTGTTATGGAGAGTCAGCATAACTCAACCCTTCCTATTACAGAAGATGCTTCTTAAAGAAAAAGAAAGTGAATTTGGACACTGATGGGAAAACTAAAGGGGATGAACAAGAATATTTGATGTTTTGGTAGAAAGACCCCTATTAGAACCCAAAAGGATAGGTGCTTTATCCCCATACTAATCGATCTCTTGGGCTACAAAAGTGACATCTCTAGAGATGCTACTGGTACTGTGTTTCTATTAGGATTGGAAATACTCAATTAATTGTATGTATTGTGCCTTTGCAGCATTTTTGCTTCACTCCAGTACTGATTCCTAAATCAGGATATGTCTGAAATGTGAAAAAAAACTCCCAAACTTTTTTGAAGTGTAATATCTGCAGTTTGGTGCTGAGGAGAAGACGTGGGCTAATCTCATGATCCTTTTTTCATTCTGAATCTGGTCTCTCAGCCTTTTTTCTGTTGGTTTGTGTTATGTGCATGAAGCAAAATTTCACAGTTGCTGCAATGGGATTTCTGTTGTGTGGCTGCCAGGTAAACATACAAAATGTGCTTGATTTGGGCCTTTGCCTTTGTCCAAAGACTGTGGTGGGGGGAAAGCAGCCAGTCAGTAACACTGTGCAGATCCAGAGGAATCATTCTCTTTTCACACCTACAGCATGAACAAAGAAGACTTGGATTCTTTGTTCTATGTTGGGAGTGATATTGCTGAATTTTGTGCTAATGTAGCAGCAACATAATAAAAAATTTCACAGGATCAGCGAAAAATTTAATTTTTGTGAAGCACGTATCTGCTTTGTATATTACAAAGAGTATTAGAGGCAAATATTTACCAAATACTGTAATACTCTCATATTCCAGCTGTGACCAGGCTGGCTCTGCTTAAAATCTCTGGCACCCTAAACAAAGGAGGCGAATTCCTCCCTGCAATCTTTCGAAGAAATTCTTCCACTTGTTGGAGTTCTCAGGTGCTTGTCAAGGTGTTAAGTCATCCTCTTCACAGTCTTATCCATGTAAGCTTGAGCACAGAAATTGGAAGACATTAGGGAATTTCGTAGCCTGTGTCTTTGTTACTAAACACGGTGAAACTGCCAAGTGACATGGCACGGCTCACGCCTGCATTCTTCGTGCCCGCCACTGCTGCTCTGCAAGCCAAGGTGGATGCATCCAAACTGCCCTTAGAGACTGCTCGTGATTGGGTTTATATCCTGGTTACAGCTCTTGGCACATGGGCAAAGAGGTTATGGCTGGTTCTGGCAAGAGAGTTTCCTCTTCCTCGCCGTGCTCAGCACATGGAGAGGCTGGGTTACGGCTTCTCCTGATGCACTGCCTTCAGCGACTCCTGGATCATTGGTCTGTGCAGGCCTGACATTTCCAAGTTCAATTTTATTTCATAAGAAAATTTCAGCCTTTCAGTGTGTTATTATATCTTGGAGCTATAGGAAAGCGGAAAGAAGCATAAGAATTTGCACATATATAGGTATTTTTATCTGAGGATCTTCGAAGCAATACTTAAGTATTAGCATCTCTCAGGAAAGCAAATGCCATTTCCACTTAATGCTTAGGGAATCCATAGCATCAGGAGACTTAAATGAAATCCCAAGGTCATATGTTGTCCCCTGGTGGAATCAAGGATCATAGGCACTCATTTTTGATTTCCTGCTAAAGTTGTCAGAGTTCAGGTAGATTAAGAAAGGGATTATTTGTCAGATATTGGGCCACAGGAGAATCTGGATGGATACGCAGAGCTTAGCACTGGTGAGAAAATAACTCATCACTTTAGGAGGAATAATGGTTGAACAGAGAAATTGGAATTTGCTTAGAGCGATGCTACCTCCTGGAGAATTTAGAGAGCCTGAGATATATATTCTGAAAATGTGTGTGCTGCTGTGCTTATATTCTTATTTCTTTAATATGAGAGTATATTGTATAGCATTTCTAATTATGTCCATAAATATAAATTTACAGTTTAAAGCAGCGAAAGACCATACAAGAAACACACATATGAAAGAGAAATCACGCTTACAAGGTAGCTTACAAGGTTTTGTTTGTTCTTAACAGCCTTCCGTACTGCTCCTTAAGTTTACAATCCATGTGGTTTTCACACACCATCCTTACATTTCTTCCTAATGAAAAGGCTCAAAAACCTTCAGCAGCTGCAGCCTGCATGCTAAATAGAGAGAGGAAAAATCCATTGTATAGGATTAGCAAATGTTCACATGAATATTTCACATTTTTAATGCAGCAGGGAACTGGTTTAAAATATATTGGCACTTCTTGATCTTTCCCAAAATAAATATATTTATGGGAAAATACAGGTCTTCTCTTTTAAGAATTTCACATAAAGCCATAAACTGCACAGTGTTAAATCCCTAGGGTGCAGCTGTAAAAGGTCTGGCAAGCTTACAGGAGATTTTGTTCTCTGTGCAGGAAGCACAGGCCCACGTTTAAAGCTTTTCTGAACATTCAGGTGATTCCCAGAGAAACAGGAAAAGACACAGAGGTGTAAACACTCACCCCTTCTCTCTAAAGCTATGGCGCGTGAGCTGCAGCCAAGGTAACGCTGTGGTAAAGTTTACCAACAGCAAGCAGTGTAAAGAAGCTGGTCTTTGAGACCTTTCTTTTTCACACGCAAAAAAATCCCTTCTATGCCAAAACAAAGACACGAGCAGCAGTGAATGGCCTGGCTGCGGTGTCAGATTGGCTTTTGCTGCACCACGGGGATGGCAAAGCAGCCAGATGGGGTCCCTCACAGTATCTGTGACCAGTCCCTGCCTCATGCTTTCTCTGCAAACAGATGCTTTGGGTCCATCCTGAAAATAGGCATGTGGCTGTAACACAAGTAATATAGAAAATAATCTGGGTAACGTTTGAAAGACAGATCTGTCATAGCATCCTGATGGCCTCATTCACGTCGTTGCAAATGCTAACAAGCACAACTGGCCGTGCCACTGGGCGGCCGGGTGATGTGCTCGGGTACACTGCTGTCCTCTTTTCTTTGCCACTAAGACTTAACCTTCTGAGCACCAGCAGCCTCCAGGCAGCATGTCAGTTTTCCCTCTCTCTGTATTTTTCTTTCAAGGTAATGACAGGGGCTGTAATAATAGGAACTGCCAAATTTCCTAGGAGAGCTTGAAAAGGATGTGTCTTTTGGTTCGTGAGGAACAGTGTGGTGACACTAAATTTGACACCTGTTAAGAATTCTTTTCAGCCCTAAACTTTAAAACTTCCATTGCACCCCTGGGAGGTATAAATATAATTGCAGACGCTTTTCAGAGTATTTCATAGGATGTCTGCGCTTCCTGCAGTGCTGCAGCAATGGCTCAGGCGCTGCGCTGGTGGCTGGCTTTTGGTGGGGGTCAAGGAGGGGTGGCAGCAAAGTGCTGGAATCCTGTTCATGTCCCCAGTTTCTCTGCTGTTTCACTCTCTTCTTCCGCACTACAATCCCGGCCACACAGCACGCTAGAGGCAAAGGGAGAGGAAGCACTAATTTTGTGCTCAGTAGAGGCCAGCAGCCAGCTTTTCACTTAAGTAACTGGAACCTGTCAACACCCAAAACCACTGAAAAATCAAGCCACAGTTGTTCTGCACCCCTCATATCCCAAAGAGCATCTATGTGTGTTCTGCCTCTTTAGGTAAAAGAAAACAATGACCATAGGAAGAATAAAAAAGAAAAGGCAAGCTTGCCCTCAGAGCCCACAGTGTGGGACTCTTGCTTGTTCATCAGTTGCATTTCCATAAATGCACCTCCCCAGCCAAGCACAAGCTCATGGACACCTAAAGTTGCCTGTGTGCCAAAAGAAGCAGCAGCATTTCCATAATCCCTGGCGGTCGTCTGTGGGAGGTGAGGTATGTGAGGGCAAAAAGCATGGAAGGTACAACTTCCTGCAGAAACCTCAGTCTGACTTGACATTATTCACAAGAAGTCACACGAATTTGTGCTGCTGCTGGAGAAGCCAATCACATCTTTTTGTCCCAAGGGGGGAAAAGAAATGGGCACTTTTATGCAATGATTTCCTCATGGCAAGCCCAAAGACACCTCCCTAGCAGCAAGTGGTGTGCTTGCAGATATCCAAACCTTTGGAGGGAAAGAAGAGAGCCATCCTATGGCATTTCAGACTGCCCCTTAGCAAATCATTAGCCAGCTGCTTTAAATAAATGGTATGGATATTCTCCTGTCCTTTTTACATCTCATCAGCAAAATCCTGATTCTTACAAAGTTCCTGCCCTGAGCCATAAATATGTGTTCTTCCTGTCTCCTCGCCATTAATTCTCTCTCCTTACATTTTCATTCTGTGTCTTGGAGGTCACTTATGTCCAAAGACTGAAGTGCAAGGAAAATTACTTTATTCCTAACTACCTTGATTTCTTTTTCTTTGCCCTTGGGACTATGTACCCCTTTCTTTGAGAAGACCCCCTCTCTTTTTAAATTTTTTTTAATATTCTTCTTAATGAAAACCCAAGAAGTGTCACTTATTCTCTGACTTATCTTTTACCAGCTATGTGGAAAATAAGAGTTTTGGATTACACCCTAACCCTGCAGAGGACTGACAATAATGATGTAATTGGATTTTTCATTATTAAATACAGTCTGATATAAATAAATCTGCAGAATAGTGGATGCCTTTGTAGGAGATCTACTTTGCTTTGTCTCGGTACTTTGCTAAGGACTGAAATCCTATTCCGAACTGTATATACAACATTCTGAAAAATATAGCAGACAAACTAGTAAAATCTACCTAAATCCACTCAAAGCACTTTTTTTCCCTGATAATTCCAGAAAATCAAGAAACTTTGCAAATTGGGAGAATTACTTGACTTCAAGCAAACTCCTGAATTTAGATAGAAGAGTTTAATTTTGAGAGTCTGCTGTTAGATCATGTCACAAGTTCATATAACTGAAATTACATTAGTGAGAGGAAAAAAAAAATCAAAATTAATTCCAGGTTTCTGAGGAGTCTGACATGAGAATCCAGTCTTAATGTATTCAGATATAGTCATTATTAATAAAAGCCTTAACTTCAGAGTAGCACATAGTAACAAGGTAGTTTCTCAGATAACCAGGATACTAAATAAAAACTTAAGTACCACACCAATGTAATTTTTCTTGACCATCCAAAATAACCAGTCTATCCTTATTTTTTACTGTCTACATTAGACTTGTAGGGGTAAAACTGGGAATTGCACCAGGCCCTAGGTCCCAAAGCACGTCCATGTTCCTTTTTGCTGACCCAGGTCCTCCAAGACAAGCTGCAATTGCCCCTCATGCCAGGGAACTCACCTTGAGGAAGCGCTGCTCAGCCAGCTGCCTGCCCCGCTGGGGCTGCAGAGAGTTCACGCTCTGCACACCTCACTCTGGGCCTCTGGATCCAGGCTGAAGACCTGTAACCTCAACTGGATTATGAGAAAAGATGTAGCTTCATTCTGATTTTTAAAAATGGCATCCATGACTTCATGAGAAAGCCCTAAGAGAAAGCTTTTGTCCCTCTGCTATTCTCTCTTCTTTTTCCTACCAAGCCCATGAGCATCTGATCCAGGCTCACAGTGCTCTGTAATCCTGGCTGAGCACATTGCTCACAGCGTTCCCCAAGGGCCAGATGGTCTGACACTGCCCCTGTGCATCCTCTTCCACTAACTGCCTAATGCAGAGCTGCAGGTTCCGAAGATTCCTGCACTGTCATCAGCAGTGTTTCCTGGCTTCATTACCCGTCCCCATCTCGCTTGCTCGCGGGGGCTGCTGGCTGTAGGACTGCAGAGAAACTGTGGCTCCCACACATCACGCTGCGAGAGCAGGACAAGTGGCTTTATTGATTCCTGATGGTGGGCATGTGGTGCTTGCAGGTCTCACTGTAAATTCATGATTAGGAGCTGAAAAGGATGGAGGTGCCTACAGAAACACAGGCTTTGGCAACTTCTTAATCTCCCGTGATATTAACTGATGAGATGGGTTAAAGGATTCTGCAGCAGCTCTGGAGTTTATTACATACACATAGTGAAAAATTAGTCAATCAAAACACATAAAGGCAGTGAGCAGATTAGTGGGCTTTTAAAATATACCATCACATTAATTGATGGGGTAAGTTAAAGAATCATGAAGTAGCAGCACTGAGAAGAAGCATGAGAAAGAAAATCATAAGGAAAGGCATTAGATCTTCTTCCATTCACACGGCATAGAGCTATGAGCACCAGAGAGCTGCCTGCCTGCTTCACCATGGGAAGGCACCTCTGCATCCAAGCGGTGCTGCGGTGATGGAAAACTTGCCAACGTTGCTGCATGCTGGAAAAAAAAAAGGTACCATAAAAAAGGCGGCTGCATTCTTCCTCTTTTTCCTAATCAATGCTCACTTTCAGAAAGGGCCCTGCATTCCAAGTTTCTCAAAGGCAAGCCAGGTGAGGGTACGCCTATGCATACTAATTCCCCATCATTACCCATGAACCACCCCAAAGAAAACTGTCTAATTGTAACGTGTTAAATTACCAGTAGACAGCACTTTGCAAGCTATTTCTTACTGCTTTCCCTCCACTTCTCCAGCCTCAGGCACCGCACACTTGGAGTGTAAAATGGCCAGAGATTACCCAGCGAGGTGTGCAGTACAGTCAGTGGAAAGGGTGTTGCTCATCCAACTATGTGGAAGCGACATTTATTGTAAACTGAGTTGTTCATGTGTTTTAAAGTTTTATGGAGTGAGTAAGTGCATGGCTGCAGAATCTGAAACTGCTTGGTTATAAATCTGATGACAGTAAAGCTAAAAGAAGTCTCAGCGAGTGGCTTCCCTCCAAGAACTTGCCTTTTTATGAATTCCTGAAGCAGAGATTAGGTTTACCGTCAGTGCACACTGTCCTGTAGTACATTTTTTTTCTTTTCTGGCTGCCTTCTCTAACATCTGCGCATGTCAGTCTTGAGAGGAACAGGTGTAACTGCTCGCTCTGACTCAGCTGAGCAGCAGCATTGCCTTTAAAGTGGGATGGAAAATGAGTGCAAAGCTTTCCCTTGAAATAGGAAGGATCCAGTCATGCAGCTGCCTCGATGATAGAACCATAATAACCACAAGTAAGGGTTTAACCCACCCACCCCACACCAGCACTACCTGCCAAAGGTTCCTGGCTCTTGGCCTGAGTTCTCAAAACACTGGTCAACCTATTTCAGTTAAAATGAGCAAGAGTAGCAAAAGAGCAAAGAATAATAGATCTTTGCTAACCCATTTTGTTGCCTTAAAAAGCAATTAACCTTTAGCTGGACCATAAAGCTCGTTTTCAGCTAGTCCTGTTTTCCAGATAAAAATAAAAGGCCTGAAAATAAAGCTTGTTTTCAAAGCTGAAATGAACTTGATGGAATGACAGCTGGAGGGATTTATCCATATCTGAGGTGACCATTTGCTTCCACCAGTAGAACTGCTGGAACAGAGGCTACCTCAGCCTGCAGAGGTTTGCTCTGCTCTAAAACACCGATCTGCTATTTGTCACCCATTCTTGAACCATCAGTAAGTGAAGCAGGTGCTAGCCTTGGTGTGTGACTTCAGCCAAGTTCAGGGGTAGGGAAAGGAAAAAAGAGCATGTGGAAAGTCACCAGAATGTAGAGCCAAGGAAGAGTGGTAGCAGGTTTCCTAGCAGAGTTGTCTTCCCTTGCTGAAATAGGGAATGAGGAAGAAGAAAGCTTGTTGCAGGAACAGAGGGGGTGACAGGAGGGGTTGTGAGGACAGGGAGGAGCTGAGTGCTCCTCAGTGATTATGGAGGGTGAATAAATGGAGCCTTCCTTGTTGCTCAGCTCCATGCAGGCGGAGATTAGCAAAGTGACAAATCTAAACAAACTATCCAGAGAGGTCTTCTACTGTGTCTCAGAGGAGTCCCATGAGGTAGGTTGCTCTGGGTCGCTCCCCAAGGAAATCATGAGGGAACCGGGAGGAGGAGCCAGACAGTTTCCCCCTCAGAGTCACCAGTATGTCAGAGTGCAGTGGTTAGAGAGGTTTGGATTAGTTGGAAGATGAAGATGGGGTGGGGAAGCCTTTACTCTCTGATTCCTCTGTAGTCTTAAGGAAAAAATGTTCTGGAGATTAGCTGTCACAAAGTTGGAAAGACCTCTGCCCAAATCCCAAAGACTTGGTGGTGGCAGAGAGACTTTGCAGGGTCAAAACCGATGGAAGCATTTGCTGACATGAACCAGCTGGATAATGTTGGAGACTGTCGTGTGCACAATGTGCAACAATGTGGTTTATAGTCTCCTTTAGTGCCAGCTGGGTTGGGTTAGCCCCAAATAAAGCAGAGCCCTGATCCCAGCCATCATAGCTTTGTTCACTGTCCTAAAAACCAAATGCCTTTCCAGACCCAAGTTTTCCACTTAAACATGGTGTGCAAGCAGACGAAAATGATGATGTGGCCAAGGAAAAACTGTGTTTGCCGTTTTATTCATAAAACACTTTTGCAAAGTGCATTTAGTAATTTGCCATTGTAACCACCTGCACAGAGAGCTTTCAGGGCAGAGCTCTGACACTGTATTTAGTTCATACTTTGACTGCTCAGCTAAAACTTCCATTTCTATGCATTTATTCCGCTTCACACATTATGTTATCAGTCACTTTCAATATTTCAAAGTCACAGCAGTCCTTTTCTGACATGCATTTGTCAGAATGAACTGCCTTGACTGCTGTTATTACAGACTGCAGTTCCTGACTAAGGGAAAAGTCTTGTATGGAACCAGAATATTGAAATTTTTCAGAAAAAAAACAATAGATAAAAATGAATAAAATTAGAGTCAATGACCAGACATAGATACTTTAAATGACCAGCCATATTTTTTTTTTAAAAAAAAAAGGATGAGAGAATGGGAAGGCAGGACTTATAACCCAATATAAAAGAATTAATCAGGAAAAGTTTGCTCTTTCGAGTTCATGTGCAAGGTATTGATAATGGCACTCTTCAGCTGTCTGGTAGTAAATCAGAAAAGTACGTCATACTTGGACTTCCTCTCAGTCAAATACTTTATCATATTCCTCTAGTGATCACCCTGAATAGAAGGATTTTAATAATAAGCCCATTGTAGCCACAGGAAAACATCACAAGGGGTTTTGGCCTATCTGGAACGTGTGCTTACACTCCGGATTAAGTCCTAGTGGCAGTAATTTGTCATGGCACATGAGCACATCTCCCTCTTGCATGTGCTTAATAGCACACACGGGCTTTGCCAGTTCACTCTAAAAGCCCTCACAGTTAAGGGCTGAGCCAGGGGAAGTACGCTTGTTTGGAAAGGTTATGATCCTTTCATTCTTACTGCAATTGAAAAATATTTTTTTTTTCCTTGTATTTGCTACTTTTGTCTTCAGCTGAAAGAATAGCCTAACCGCTGAATTTCCAAAGCAGTGAAGAAAAGCTGCCACCTAATTACCTGGCTTTGTAGATAAGTACGTGCTTCAGCTGCTCCCACCAAAGCAGAAAGGTTTCAGCTGGTACCAAGCAGTAAAAGGAAAAATAACTGTATTGGCTGCAGTTTCATAGGTGGGATGCCTCTACAGGACCAAAGAGATCATCAGTATCTCAAAGACATCAGATTGCTACAGAAAGCTGATAAGAAAGATAAGCTGTGTTAGGATTTGTTTGTTTATTTAATTAAAAATTCAATTATTTTTTTAATTAAAAAAGAACAAATAAACTCCATTACAGTAATATTTGGAGAGAAAAGCAGCACTGTTTTGCAGCCTTGAGAGCAGGGATTAGAAGTTCCTGGCCCAGGACTGATTTTTTTTTGGCTTCGTCTGGGGTATTCCTACAGCAACACGTGAGAGAAACCGTGAAGAACTGAGCCCTGAGTTAACTGAGAAGTAGATACTTTATTTTTAATGTTGTTTGGTTGTATTAATTTCCTTGGGTTTGGGGGGATTTAGTTAATTAGCAGTGGATCTTCAGATCATGGAATTACTCCAGATTTATACTGGTTTAGCTGAGGGGAGAATTTAATCCTATAATATGCCTTTGGCATTATTTAGATGTAGGGCTCAAGATTAAGATCCCCATGAAACAGGGAATTTATGTTCATTTCTTTTTCTTACGCTGTAAAGTGCTATGCAAAGCTACGGAAACGTGTCAGCTCTGACAGCCACACTTGGGCAGCAATCGGGGCTTTCAAAAAGCCATTGGGCTTCACCCACAGCATCAAATTCCCCTGTGTTCTTCCATTTTATATAAATCTGGAGGAAATTGTAAAATCCACAGAAGAAAAGCAATTGAAAAAGAAGCACGGTTAAAGCCCTGAGGAAGTGAAGGTTTGTTGATCTTCTTCATGTCCCTCTTAAGTTAAAAACACCTACAACACTCATTTTTAATTTATTCAAGTGCACCAGGTTAAGCATACAAGGCCTCTTGAAAATACAGGGTTTCAGAAAGAGCCACTGACAGGTGTTTAACACAAGAAGAAATATATCCATGGTCGTATATGTAAGCAAGTACAGGTAAGCTGTGCTGGCAGCAGTGGCCATATTTTATTCTCACTCCCAAAATGAAATATCCGTGTGTGTGGCTGGGCTGGCAGCAGAAAGCAGAGCAGTGTGTGGCGATACACTCTCCTTCTGCTTGGCTTTGCAAGTGAAGGGTCTGTCACCCCAGCTTGCTACAGGACACTCAGATCAGGGGGGATCAACAATGAGTCCAAGCTGACTCCACAAATCACTTGGATGCCTAGCAAAGTCCTTGTTTCTCCCACTAGCTGTTTTCTTCCCATTTTCTCAGCTTTTACCAGGGCAGGCCACATGGTTTACTGCTTACTTGCTCCAAGGCCTTCTTTGATAGAAGAAATGCAGGGTGGCTTTGGTGTTGGAGTGTTTTTAAGGGCTGAGTTTAGGAGAAGCAGGCTCTCTGCTTCCATGGAGAGCTGCAAGAGCCGAGATTAAGGGAGGCAGTAGGGCTGCAGAGCTGGCACAGCTGCGAGCAGTGCACAGACACAGCTTCCTTCCTCTCGCTCCTGCCAGCTTTATTTCAAATTACCTGGTGCCTTGGCACCACTGCCTGTTTCCTTTTTTCTGCCCAAAGTGTTTTCCTACTGCTGTTTCACTTAACACAGGCCCTTTTGGCTGCTTCAGTGTCGTGTAGCAGCCTGTTGTCCCCTGCCCTGCCAAACAGGGGTCGTGGGCTGCAGGAGGACCCTGTGGGGTGAAGCCCCAGGTGGGTGCAAGGGAGTGACCTTGGGGTAGTGGTCTCCAAACCTCCTCAGAAACAAATCTGGTGTTTGGGGTCAGTACTGTTGCTCATTGTGAAGAAGTGAGGATTTTTCATTTCCTTTTTTTCCCCTGTTTCTCAGAGGTGTAAGCGGTTTGTCCGTTCATGGGGCTGAACTGTCGTCATCTTTTTGCTTGTGTTGAAAATAAAGCCTGGGTAAAGACTCTCACCAGGAGACTTCTGTCCTAGGTTGGCAGGACTGGGAGCAGACCATGCTGTGCGCCTTTCAGCCTATTGCAGTTGAAGATGATTCCCACAGTGCTGCATTTCAGGTTCAATTCTGAAGATTTTCTTGCTCACAGAGAAGCTTTCTCATCCCTCATAGGCATTGCATACCCACTGGTATCTTTTTCTGAATTGAGGAAAAAGTAGAGACGCCAGTCCTTCATCTTGCCTAGGCAAGGATAAGCTCCTTGCTAAAGTTTTTAAATGTTACATCCCTTTAGATCATCAATAGAGCCTATCCCATACGGCTGGAATTATCACAGGGCTGAATCTTAATGGTAATGGTGCAGGTTATCTCTGTGTAAATAGCGCCAGGTCTTTATTCAGCAGGAGAAATGCTGCAGGTCTGCACTGATATATTGATCTGGATAAACAAGATAGTTTGTTCCTATCTGGAGGTGCCTTCTTAAAGTTCAGTTTGTGATGCTTGCAGGTAAAACTGGTGATTTAATGTTCCTGGATATGGCGAAATACCTGGTGTGCTGCCTACAAACTAAAGGGGTTTTCTCTGTAGGGCTGATGCTGAACTTCCCGAGCCTCTTGCTGTACTGCCAGCACCAATATAAACATTGCATCTGGGCGAAAAGGGTCCTTATTTCTGTTTGCTGTTCTCTGTGGCAGTCTGCATCACTTCCATTGGGGCTTAGTTAGTGGTGCTTGCCTTGAGTCACAGTGCTCTGACAGCAGGGCTGCAGGAAGCTTTCTTGGCAACATTTGTTTTTCTAGAGAATTGTTTCCTAGCTGGGGGTTTATTGCCTGCTCTGAACTTGAGTTTTCTCAAACAAATTTCAGCTCTGTTTCCAGGCTCGGTTTTAAAGAAATGGAGTTATTTATGGTTGAAGGGAGGTATTGTATGATATTCAGGGATTATTTTTTGATTCAAAATAGGGAACAAATTACAAAATATGAGGAGATAGCTTAAAGGCCTTGTCAATCAGAACTGCTCCTCTTAGCACATCACTTCTCCTGAGTTAGCCTGTCTGCTCCACGCTAACACAGTGGTTAGCTAAATTAGCTAGAGTCAGCTGGATACTTGAATGTCATTAGAAACTGAAATCTTTGTTAGAGTTGAAAGTGAAAACTTATTATTTGATAGAAAGAAATATAAAAGAATGCTTATAATAATTCCAGAATCAGTCATCATAAAATGATGAAAGATTGAATTAAAGTTCCACATCAAAGAAACCTGAAGGTAAGGAATTCAGTTAATTCAGTCATGCAACTCCAAATCAGCCTTTTAATGATGCCATGCAGTTAACCTATGCTTATAATTAAGGCATTTCCTTAGTTATTAGAACTCGAGTAGATAAAAACAAGTGTGCTTTTTTCTTTTCAATTTTGTAAGAACTTGTTAGATTTTTGCATTCAGATGATGGGAAGGCCAGTAAAAAAAAAACTTAGGAAGTTGAAAATTCATAGGAGGAAGGTGCCTAATCCTGGTTTGTGTCCTGAAAATCTCCCTCTGGCTTTTCCTACATCAGTGTGACATTCTTTGTAGGCCAGGCGAAGTGTTATAATGGCCTTTCCAGCTTCACTGTCTGCAAATCTCCTCCCTTCATTTTAAACCACCCTTCCTCTGACATCACCCTGCTGCCTTTCTCCTCCAAGCTTACCATTTGCTCCTTTGCAGCATCTCTCCAGCCCATCCAGGGCACTAAGGTCACCCTCAGTAGCATATGTGAATACTCCAGGCTGGGACACGGATAGCCCTGGGACACTCGAGGGATCCTCCAGATTGCTCACTCTCCATACCATGAAACCACAACTAACTTCCCGTGATGTGTTCGACTTCATTACGTTGCTTATTGAATTTTGCTGGCGGTATTGTCTTTTGTCCTCTTGGGACCAGCATCAGTTGTCATGGCAATTACTGTCAGATGGTTGCAGCTTGTGTGCTTGGAGGAGTGTGGGAAAGCTGATGGCCAAAAGAAGTAGCAGTTCAAGGAAGCATAAAATGTCAGTTACTGCTTGGCGACTAAAATTTTGGGGGCTGCAGCAGTTGGTAGATAGTTGGATTTCAATCACTATCCTGTGTGTCTTTCAGTTTAGCTCCTAGATGGATGTTATTGGTTTGGGGTTTAGTAATCACGATGACATTTGAAATGACTGATGAAAGGAATGGGTCGTCCTTTGTGAGGTCATTCTTCAGGTTGCTGTAGTATTCATACCTCTGCCCATCTTGCATGGAATTTGGCCATTTTATACAAGGAAGTAGCTTAGAAAGGAGCCCCAAGACATGTTTGGAAAATACAGGGAATCTTTTTAATGTCCCTTAGCCTGTGTTCCTAAGCCTGTGCTTAGCCCCAGCATCCCTGGTGCTCTGGGAAAGAAAGATGGCAGAAGTGGAGGCTAACTGGACATCTCCCGTCACCTGACTGTGTTACTCTGTGGGCAGTGCCCACAGGCTGGAATTTCAGAGCTTTTGGACTTTGGGCCTGTCTATTTGCACTTCTAACAGGGGTTGGTTGGGTTGGTTTATTTTTTTAATGAAGCAGAGGCAGAACTTAGTCTGAAAACTTCTTCGCATAAGCTTGAAGGAGATCCATGTGCAATGAGTACGGAAATTTTTCTGTGTTGACTGAGGGAGCTGAAGTCCTTGTAAACAGACATAAATTGGTAGACAAAATGCAAGATAAATGAAATTATGTAAACACGCCAGGTGCTCATAAGAGTAACCTATTAATGCTCTTTTCTGTAAAACAATGACAGGGGAAATCAGTAGAGTGGGGCCTTGGAGCAGTATTACAATACATACCAATCCAAATATGCTCTCCTGGGACCTTTTCTGAAAATGACTAAAATCCCCTTCCATGCAAAACAAGTCTGGAAAGAAGAAATGCATATTAAATTTGCTCAGTTCGTAGCTTCATGGATGGGATCAAATTAATTTCTTACAAAATTTGGAAAAAATGTTTTGCGGCCCTTTTAAGTCAGATATTCCTAATGGGAAAAACTGTGTCTTTGGCACGTCATGCTATGAATTTATCATTTTGCTGAGCAACTTGACAGAAGCAGAGATGTTTTGAAATATCCCAGACTGCTTGATAGTCAGTTTGTGTTTAGACAAAGAGGAGAAGAAGGATCCTTAGGTAGTTGATTGGCAAAAGTCTGGACAAGCATCGTCTACTTCTCTATTGAGAGGGAAAAATGGAGACTTTGCACACATGGCTGTCACGTTTGGATCAGCTTTGCAGCAAGGTGCCTCTGTCACATCCTGCTGAAGTCACACAGCCACTTTTCCAGCCCCTTTGTCAACCGCACGCTTTGGAAAGCCGCAAAGGTTTTTGCCATATGTTGGGTAGCGTTTTTAAGCCTCTCAACAGGAGATGTATCAATATTGATCTTGTGCTAGAGACTGCATTTCTTGATGCTTCACTCTTTTGTAACAGACCCCTTTAGAGGAGAAAATGGGCTAATAATACTCATTTCACCAGGGTCTCAGGGGAATGGAAGCAGCTCTTTTGTCACACTTGAGCTGACAGTTTTCTGATTGATGGCATTTATGGGAAGTTGAAAGAGGATTAAAGTCTCATGATGCTGGTTTATTTCAAGAACATGACATGTTCAATATGATAATAAAGTGGGAATTTTTCTTCTGTGGCTTTTATGGGCTTGGGGTTGTTTAGGATGAAATTATGGATAAAGCCGTAGCTGAAGTCAGCAGTATGTGTTTCTGAGGCCATCGGGTGCAAGGTGACAGGAGCCATTATAAAATCCTTGGCAGTTTTTTGCTACAAAGAACTTGACAGCAAAGCCAAAAAGAAAACTTAATACTGTAATGATTCATTTCATGTGGGAGGCCAAAACTTTTAACAGTGTTGGAAGGCATTTTGCCGTAATGTGTTTTAATTTCACACTTGTGCTGACATTCTATATCAAGGATTATTATCACCAAAAGGCACTAGAGACTGGTTTGAGATTACAAGTATTTAGAGGGCTGGTGAAGAGAGTTAATCTTCTATTCTTTTTGTGGACACGTAATGAGTGAAAGGAAAGAAATTGCTTCCCAGGATCACAAATTAGCACAGTAAAGAGTGTAAAATCTTTACAGAAAAGAGGGGTGAACCATTCATCCATAAAACACTTGAATTCTACCTTCAAGCTCATTAGTATACATGTTTTACCCACTAATTATACAGCCAGGGTAATAGTGTTATAAGTCCTCTGTACTAAAAGTAGGTTCCTGTAAATAAATCTCTGTTGGATCAATGTATTTTTACTATGGAAACCTTAAGTTTTGAGTAGAGTCTTCAGGGTCTCACCAGAATGAAGTTATCATTATTAATATCCCCTGTGGAGGTCTGAAATATCTTTGCATTTACTTAGCTATTTATATGCTCATTTATGATAATATTTAAGTAAGCTTGGTTGGCATTAATAAAGTTATGGTTCATTAATATTACATGGACGTTTTTATTTAGAAAGACCACTTACCCTAGGCCATTGAAAGTTAAACTGTTTTCAGAAGCCAGCAGCTTTCAAAAGGCAGCTGTGCACCGCACAGGGCTCTCCCGAGGGTGCTTTGCCTTAGGCACTGCAGATTGCCTCGGATGTGGTCTTTGGGCAGAGATCCTCTGGCCTCTTGGCTGTACAGGGAGCGAGGGCTGGGGTTTGCAGCTAGGCCAGCCAGGTGCCCCACACCAGGTTTCCCAGGCATGCCCAGGGATGGGGAGCACCAAGGGGCACTGGCAGGAGGAGGACAGAGCAGAGACAGGGGAGCAAGGAGGCGAGAGTTCTGCTGTCCTTCATCCACCACACATCTCCCACGGCATTGGGGAGCACCAATGGGGCATGCCACAACCTGCTGCTGTTGCGCTGGGGTGCTTGTTTCAGAGCTGCGGTCCAAGATGCTCATTTGTCGGATAGATGACCCAAGTGAGAAAGCTACAGGCAATTTGCTTTATTGCTGTTATGTGACCATAAGAATCAGAGGGGTCTGCTGGGTCACCGAATCCATTATCCTGCTATGATAGGCAAGCACGCCACATGAGTCCTTTCATAACTTCATCAAGAGCCATCTCAGTCCCAGGCTGAGGGATTTTTGTTCACTTGAGTGTTTTCCCCTGGGAGGTCTGTTGTTTTTCTGATGCTGTTCCTGCTGGGAAGCTTTTCCTTCTCCCTATTACTCCCAGGGACATTCTTTGTAGTCCAGATTTCTTCATTGCCAGTGTGTAACTGTTAGCTTTTGTTAGTATTGCCATTTCCCTCACATTGCTCTTCTCTGTTTCTGCCTTCTGCCACTCTCAGTTCTCCTTTTCCATGCATGTCAGCAAGGCTTTTTACCTCCTGAGATAAGAGCTCTGTTCTCCTGTTCATCCCCGTATCTCTCAGCTGCACTGATTCTGGTTTCATGGAGGTGGGTAAGGCCAGCTGTGCAGAGTGTGTTGGATGAGATTGCACGTGTACCTGCCAGAATCTGAATCAGAAATACCTTGGCTGGTGCACTCTGGCACACCATTTGCCCATTTTGCAACTTCATTGTGCTGGTGGCTGTTGGTCACTATTGCACCGCAGCCTTTGCTGCCCTCACTCACATCCAAGCAATGAATGCCTGGCTGGCATGGTGTGCTGCTCTTCATCAGCTGTGCTCTCCAGCCCTCAGAATGGAGTAAATAGTTTTCACTTAAACCTCAGTAAAAATGATAAACATTGAAGGCATAAATATGGGGATATTATAATTTATTTTTCTTTATTTTTACTCTGAGACTGAAGACAGCCTTACATAGAAAAATCCCCATCATTTACTTAAGTAGCAATGTGGTAATTCCAGTTTGTTCATTTATGTAAGAAAAGACCTGAGGTAAATGTAGTAATGCAGTTCAGAAGGAAAAAAAAAAGAAAAAAGAAAAAGAAAAAAACCCTTCATTTGATTATTTGGGGGGGAGGTTTTGAGAGAGTTCTGTTCCATTGACTTTTCTCACACCCACACACCTTCAGCATAAAGGGAATGGCAGCACAGAAGAAAACTCCATTGTTGTAAACTAAAGCTTGCATTTCTTCCAAGCAAGTCTCTATTCTTTGCAAACCTGGAGAATAATAAATGCAGATTGCATCAGAGACGTAACTGATAATAATAACACAATGTTTGGTCTCTGATTATTCATTGTAGTAGGACAATTACAAGAATCTTGATTTTTTTCTATGGTGCCACTGAGATTTACTACACTTCATTGCAAAAAAAAAAAAGCTGAACAGCCTTGGTAAAATTTGAAAAAAGTCTATTTTTCTCTTTTTCTTATAGTCAGAGGTAGCATTTGTGATTGCGACCAAGAGACTGGTTTAATACAGGAGCTGTGAGATGAAAACCAAATTGTCTCAGTGCTCGTCACCTGGGTCCTGAAGCTTATAGCAAAACCAGGCATGCTTTTTAGTCTCCAACAAAAGCCGAACTCCAGTGCCTTTCCCACGGATTGAAATTTTATTGCAAGGATTTTGCACTAGTACTACCATTATTTCTGCATGAGAGATAAATTTATTATGCTTTCTGATGGATTTTTACGTCTTAAGTAACATAAAATACGGTTGTTATTTGACAGGGATAGGCTATTGGAGAGTAATAAATGAAGTTAAACAGGGACACTTTCTTCCCTAAACACTTTCTTTGGATCGACAACTATGTGTTTTCATTCCAATAATTGGAAGTTTCCAATGCAGGTATACTGCTATATCTGTGGGAGAGATTTGATCTGTGCACATTGAGACATAGTTCATTTTTGGCTAGTACTAGTAAAAATAATTGCAATGTCAGTTCTGTACCTGAATTACTTGTGATAGATAGACTTCTGGATTAGGTAGTCTGCACTCGGAAATAATGAGAAATGTCAGGTTTTGGTTAAAAAATGAGCAGTGAAATATCTCTGCAGGTTATTATCACTTTGAGGGATAGTGCTTCCTCTCCATTATTCCCTCCACTATTGTTGAATTGTCCAATTTAAGTGAATAACAGCACATTCTTTCTAGAAACTGTTGGTGGGAGCCAAGGAAATAAAATGCGTTAGAGGGATCTATTACATAAAGGATACCTGCATATAATAGCCATTGGCAAAGTTGAGAGACAATAGCCAGGAATCAAATTCACCAAGTGCAGAAGGTTTTCTGCTTTGTTTTTCAAAAGTCTGAGCTACATGTACCGAGCAACCCAGTCCTACTAGAAAATTCCTGCTTTTGTACCAACCCTGCCAATATTCTTAACAATGCAGTCTCACAGGTTGGACACCTTCTGCTTTCATTAAAACTCATAAAGCTGCTATTTGAATCTTTTGTAATCATGCATGAGCAGCTACAAAAAACATTTAACATCATGCACTGTCACATTTGTGAAAAGGAGAGTTGTTTTGGAACTTTCCAGAATTCACTATTATCCATATGTCCTGCAAAATCAGCTTTAATTTCTACCCTTTTTCTAAAAGAGTGTTTTAAAGCGTGTCCTTCAGACTGACTGGATAAAAGGCAGGGGTAAATCAGAATTCTGCAGGTCTTTTCTCATCTGTTCTCATTGACTGGCTCCCTGAGAGGTCTGAGGTCTTGGTACAGCACCCTTTTTTTTTTTTTTTTTTGGTGCACTTTATTACTGAAGAAACTAAGTACTTGCTGAAATCGATACTTGTCTTTGACAGCCTCTTCTTCAGTGAGTATAAATATGCTCAAATTTCATTTTTAATTAGCAGTAGGCAGGCTCTGGCCATATTAAAACTAGAGCTTTTGTGTTGGTCAGTCTGCACGGGATGTTTGTAAAAAATCCTTGTTCTGCTTAGCCTGTTCCTTCAAGATTTCTTGCCTTTTGGCATAGATCTGTTCCAGCATGCCAAGCGTCCTTTCTGTGGGAAGAAAAATGTCAGATCCTGCAAAAAGAGTCTCTTGGGGAAGTAGACCAAACAAGGACTGTCCTTCCTGGAGGGATCTGTGGAGCTCTTCTGTCTCAGCAACATCTCAGAGATTCCTCCCCTCACCCTGCGCTGTTTGGGCTGAACAACCCACATGACCCAGTGGGAATACAAAACTCATAGTATTACAGGCTTCCACAACTTTGGGCCAGTTCTGATTACATATTTGGATGAAGGATAATAGGGAGATTTAAGACAGCAAACTCTCTTTGAAATGATATCTATTCTGTATACTATGGAACTTGTTTAAATACCTGGAGCAATCAATCACTTGCCAGGTTTCACTGCTCAGGTTCCAGCTGCCATTGTGGCACAGGAAGGCAGTATATTTCTAATTGAGGAACAACCTCCTTTCCTCTCTTTCATGTGTAAGACAGGCCAGACTGTCATGCTTAATTCATCTTTAATGAAAATATATTTATTTGTTCTCATTTTGTAAGTGAATTTAGGTCTTGGTCTGTACAGGGAGAAGAAAGGAAAGCAACAACTATTTTTTGGGCTAAGATCTTCTGGTGCTGTCTGCCAAGTCTTATTATGAAGCTTTTTTTTTTTCTTATGGCCACATTTCAAAGCCTTGTGTAGCAGAGATTATAATAAAAAACATTCCAAGGGGTTCCTATGCATTACAGTGCTCGGTGTCACTACTGTGTGGAATTTAATTTTCTCTCATCCAGTCTCACATTGCTGCAGTATGTTCTGTATGTCTTCTTGATTCACATGAACAAATTTCAGAGGAGCTGGACTATGCAGCCATGATGAGATGAACAGGAAATGTCATCCAGCACCTTACATACTCTGCACTGTCTTTTTGTTGTTATGTCCTACAGGTATTGCTGCTGCTCTGCTAAATAGGCTTTCAGTCATTCCTAGTGCTTTTTCATTCTACTTTACTTAATGATCCATGTCAGCGAGTCGATCCCTGTTTAGAACAAAGCAAAATAAAATTGATTTTCCTGGTTGCATTAAAGTTCTTTTACAACATAAAAGTTACCAATTTGGTCCTCAGCTGGAGCAGCCAAGGCTGTGCTGGTACTTGGGTAGGAATGTTGCAGCTGAGACCCTCCGGGATGAGGCAAGGGTGCAGGTTAGCAGATTCCTGTGCCTTTAGCCCTGCAAGAAAGAGGCCGGGAAGTTTCCCCTACTGTGCTTTCTCCCAGGTTGCCCTGACTGGGGCAGAAGCAGTTCTTCAAACTGAAGAACATTCTTCCCTTTACATAAAACCAGGAGCTGGATATGGGAAAGGCTTGTTAGATCACTCCGTTTTATTTCCTTGACAAAGCAGATCCATCCTCTTGTCTTTCCCAGTGCTTCATCTGTCCTCTGAATTTCCCTGTGCATCTTCTGTCTTGGGGTTTTTTTTTCCAAAGTGGAACAAACCAAGTATTTTGTCTAGTCATTAATAAGAGAAACTTCACTCTCCTGTGGCACTCCTCTCTTTCCTGCTGCAGAAAATATTATATTATTAGTTTACCTAAGCTTCAGTGCATTGTACTCCCTAATGGTAGTCTTTTAGGCAACGACTACCTAATTTATATTAGATGAGCACTATCCATTTGTATGGTGCTCATCACTGTGCTGTCAAGCACCAAAGTGACAGCTTTCTTTTCCCTTTCTGTCTGCACAGTGAGCTGGCATGATTTATGACTGTCAGCTGTATTCTTAATACTTAGGCTCATGTGTGGGGGGATGTGTTCATTTAAACAAGTTGCAGCATTTTGCAGAACTTCCTGAATTTAGCCTGAACCAGCATTTTTGGGTGTGAGATAAGACAGGCTTTTCTATATTTTTCCAGATTCCCAGGATTTTTTTGAAAAAGCAGGCAAGGAACAACTAACCAAGCCATGTAAATGCAGCTGGGCATTGTGGTTGCAGAGAAACCCAGCCTTTGCCCGGTGCCAGCAGTTTTGCACCTGCGACTGCTCCTCGGTCTGCTCTGCGTGAGCTCCCAGCAAGAGCAAAGCACCTGTGAGCTGGAGCCTTCCCGTCCTGGAGGCCCCATAATCGAGGGTTTGCGGTGGGCTGGCGTGGCTTTGCCTGCCTCCCTGCTTCCTTCATCCCAGATGGAGGCTCCTGAGCCAGGGCAGAGCTGGTCGCTGCTGCATTTACTCCTCTCTCGATGCTGCTTGTGGTTAATAGGAACACCTCGGATTGCTAATGCTCTGCTTACTGCAGTCTAAATGTGTTTTCTTACTTCAGCTTTAATATCCTCGCTGTTGAAAACCATCCCCAATGAGGGCAGGAGATTCTTCCAACCTACAGAGGTTTGTTGGCATAATGTTTACTGTCAATATGCCGACTCCTTTGGCTCGCAAAGCATATCACATGTAAAAATGTCATCTCTGATTCCCTGCAAAATATCTGTTTTCTGTGAGAAGTTAATTACTAATTTCAAACCAGCTGGAATGAGGCCTAATGATGGCCTTCTCTTAATTTTTGACAAGTGATAGCTTGATTGGAACTAACTTTACATAGCTTCAAATGTGAAATTCAGTTGCAATACAGTTTCATTTCTTCAATTCCTCTAAAGACAGTGCCAGAGACACTCTGCCAGAGACCAGTTTATTTTCTGGACCTTTAACCACACAGAAATCACAAGGCCAGAAAAATGCAAAAAGAGGTATTTTGAAAACTCTCAGTCTGCATCTGGAGCAGCAAGACTGTACAGCAATAACCCTCACAGCTACGATCCAGGTAAAAGCAGGGCAAGATGAGTAGGCCCGGTGTGTGGAAGGGCTGAAGCAGGCAGGAGTGACACTGATGGGAAGCTGAGAGTGCATATGTTAGCTAAACCAAGCTTTCGAGGTGTTTTTTTCTGTTGTGGTTGCTGTTAAGATGACTGAGCAAGGGAAAAAAGGTCACTTTGCTTGCCCCGGTGCCTGGATAATAGATGCATGGCTGGCTGCATGAATTTGGAATTGTTTCGCCCCAGTGGGCACACTTACACCTCCCCACGCTCCCCGAGTCAGCATAGACCGAGCAGGGATTTATTCTGCCTCGTTCAGCGCATCCCCGCGGTGCCCTCGCCTCGTCTCCCTCTAGCTGCACTTGGCGGGAGCTGCACTGACGGGCTGCAGGCTCCGTCCTTCCTGAAGTGGAGGCACATGGAGCTGAGCCTGCATCCCTCCTCCCCTCTCTGCTTTTGGGGAGATCGGTGCTGCAGCTTCATTCCTACAGTTGCACCGTTGTTCAGCGCTGATGCTGCACAGTGAAGCGTTTTACAGACTTGTCCATTTTCAGCAGCAGGAGCTGTTTTCTGGCTTAAAGGGTGATTTCAGATGTTTCAGTTATTTTCTGGGCATAGCAGATATTTCTAGCCATTCATCCATGAAGCCATCAGTTAGACTATTATTTCTTTGTCTTGCTTTCAGCCTCTTGACGGAAGGGTTGCATTTTATTTCATCTTTATTTTCCTTATATTTTTGGTTTTGCACATGACCTTATTCCTTGATTAAATTAAACATCCTTTGTCTTACCAAGTTTTTTCAAACTCAACAGGATTAGGCCTTTAGTGAGTTATTACAGAAGCAAAGCCTTTACCTCGGAGTAAGTGATTTCCTGCCGTTCTATGTTTTCCTGCCAGAAGCAATGAAAAAAGCCACAAGAGACAGGAATAATGCAGTCATATTTAGTGAGCGTCAAACGTGGAGCCTGTGTTATTTACACTCTATCTTATTAAACTGAACTGAATGTTTGCTTGACATCTACCTTTGTGTACCAGGCCTTATTCTGATGGCAGAAAGCAAATAGGAAAACCCTGGAAATTCAGAGAACAGAGACTTACAGATTGGTTGGTCCTAGGCATTAGTGCTTGTCCAGATCTTGCTTTTCTTCGCTAAAACTTTGGTGGTGTCTTTGCCCTGAGCTCTCCCCAACCCATATTTTGAGTTGAGTGAGAAAGATTTAAATGAGTGCAAACTTCTGCTCTTCACCATCCCAAAAGTGTAGTTCCCCTTGGATTCAAAATGTGTGCTCTTTCTCCTCGCCTGATCTCCGTAGCTGGGTTTTCCATCATCTACCCAATGTCTGCCAGTGGCCCAAAGAGTCATTTCTTCCTGAAGTTTCCCAGCAGGTCATTTTTCTCTTCTACCTTCAGGGATGTCCCTGCCTGCACCGCTTCCCCCAGCAAGATTGCCTACCTGTAAATTAGAGGTGATGAAGTACATCTTGCCGTGCTTAGTCCTTCCTCCTCTGCTTTCCTATCCCAGCCTGCCACCCAGCTGCCGCTCCTCAAGCAGATTTCCGATGGCCACTGCTGCTCCTGCTCTCCCGAGCTGCCAGAGGAGCAGCCAGAGCCTAGAGGATCAGGGAAGCAGGGCACATTTCACACCTCGTAGCATTACAGGGGCACGTTTACAGTCATTTCAAGTCATCTGAAAAGGAACCAGGGAAGATGAGCAGCAAAGAAGGCACAGACATGCCAAAGAAAGCTTTATGTTTACCCTTCTAGCTCAAACAATAAGGTGAGGTGTTTGATCATATTGGTTTATGTTTAAATCAGAAGATCAGCGTAAAATCTTTTAGTGATTGATGCCACTATCAGTGAAAGCATATACTTAATGTGGAATTCAGATTCTTAACAGAATTTTCCAATTTCACCAATTTTTCTTTTCATTTCAAAGGCTTTCTGTGTATATTTCACTGGGTGTTTACGTCATGCTTGAAATTCTGACATATCCTTATGCATTTGATCTATGAAGACATATTCTCTTCCCCATCCACAAAAACAGCTGTAAGCTGCCAGCTAGGAAGGCTCTGTCATAGATGAATTGTCAGATTTCCTTCCCATCTTGTCCTCCATGAAGACTTCCACTGAGAAAATCACCTCTAAATCAAAGCTGACCACTCTCCCTATGGACTGCAGATGGAGACCACATCAGCTTTGCATCTTCCTGGTCGCCCTCGGAGGGAGATTTCCCAAGACCTCACATGTCCCTGCACTCTGGTGAGCACTCTGCATCTGCATTGCAGTCCCTTCACTCCTGGGATGCTGCAGATCCCTGCAGTCCCTGCTGGACAGGTGGCAGTGGGTCACCGTCCCAGAGGATAGGAGCAGGAGGTCCAAGCAGGCTTTCCCACCTGTGAAGGAGCCACCAGAAGGAGCTTTTTGGACCTGACCCTCTTCGGTGCCTCTTCTGACTGGCAAGGTGCTCCCCCATGGTAAACCACCACGAGTTCCCTCCTGGTCACCTGCTATTTAATGGCTCTTTCCTTCTTCCCTTTTCTGCAGCTGGTAGACATGCCAGGTCCCTGACCCTCTCGAGACACATTTATGATTTTGGAGAGGTGGGACAGGGAGAAGGAAGCAACAATCAAACTCCAGACAGATCCTGCATCTGTTGGGCTGTTTCTCCTGGTTTCATCAGCCCCGTGGCTGCTCACGTGTCTCTACCCTGCTGCCTCCCCACTCACAGTGGTTTGATATTTCCTCCTCTGGCCCAAGGGTTTTCTCTTTGTAATTCACTCTTCACTTCAAACCTCGTGAAGGATAGACAGCATGCCTCTGAGCTGGGTCTGAATGGTGCACAAGCCTTTGAATCTCTAACAAGCAGCTGGCTGCAGCTCTGAATATGATCTAATAGGGAGCAACATGCCCAGCAAACTCCTGCCACATTCACTTGGAGCAGGAGAGATTTGTACGTACATGCTCTTGCTGAAAGACTGTATTATGCAGAGCATGCAAAGTATCGACTGCTATCCATTTTTAGAGCCATTGTTAAACAGAAAATTAGCATCGCCGAAGAGACAGTGGGAGATTTTTCCTTCTCCCCTCCCCTCCCTCCCCTGGTACAGTGTCTTTATTCTGTTTTCTCTCGTTCCCTTTGTCTTACTGGCATACTGGTCTGCTAACCACCCTTTGTTTCATTTATATTGAAATCAGCTGGCAGAAGACAAAGTTCACAGTGTATATTTAGAGCCCGTGTTTTTGAGACCCTTAATTATTATTTTCCTCCATCTTTCCCGGGAAGCCGCTAGTGATTTGTTTTCAGGTTCATTTCATGAGTGTTTACTGTCATTTACTCTGAACTCTGGTCTTTTCCTTTCTCTGCCTGTCCCTCAAAATGTTGACCACATGCTGGCTCTGCTTTGCATTTCTGTATCTGAGTTTGTATTTTAATATTCATTAGGTATTTGTACTGACAGCCCATCAATACATTAAATTAGTATATATGCAGCTAACAAGTATGGTACATGCTTAACTGACTTATAACAACATTAAAACAGACAGACACAACAGATTGCCTCAGCAGGGTTTAATAAACTGTACTTATCCACAGTCCCTCTGAAAAACAGACACACAACTGCAATATAGAGTGCTCCCTGGAATAATAAGATAAACAGCAAACACGCTAAGCTAAATATGTTTTGTTCCTCTGATGAGAAAATTAAACCTTCTTCCCTCATAGAAAGACACTTCTGTGGCTTCTATTTTTTTCAACAACTGGGCTTTCACGTAGCAAGTACCATGCATTTTAATTACAGAAAATATTTAATGAGCATCAAATAATACTGGAGTCGATAAAAGGCATGCACAGTTATGCATTACTCTAGTCATTCTCGTGCAATGCTTTGAAGGTATTGAGATCTCTGCAAGCAATTAGTATCATCATTAGAATATCAAATTTTTCTGCTAATTAATGCTAATGTGATTAAAATGGGAGCATTTTTGGATAAGAGGTATTATCTCTTCTCTATACAAGCAAGAAAGCTGCTCTTCTAAAACAGAAGAAAGCAGGCAGAAAATTATGTCAAGTGATAGGAGTTTCTCAGTTTGTTTCTTTGCAACTGTGACTGTCTCCCATCCAGAAATTTCCAGAAGAAATCTCCTGCCTTGCCTCTTGGAGAGAGAACAGATCCCCTATTGCATTGCGTGCATCAGAGTTGTCTTTTTAATCATTTTAGCATAAAATCGAATAGATGTGTAGCAGATTTTAGTTATGCATCCTGTCTCTACTCAAAAACTGTGATTAAAAACACACAAAAGTACTATAATAGACAGTAGCCACTTAAAAAAAAAACCATGAGTGGAAGGGGTTTCCAAATGCAGTATTTATCTAATATTTTTCAGCTTTATCCTGAAGCATGTCCTTGTGTAATTAACTTTTCTGCTGTGAATCATTCTTTAACATCAGCAGAGTTACTGAAGAAAACTCTTCTCCTGCATTAGGGCATTAGAAATGCTCACACTCCCATCAATTGACCCACAAAGGTCCCTCACCAAGCACTTCATTTCCATCAGGCTCAGGACCTGAGCGTGGGCACCATCCCTGCCCTGACGAGATGCGCTTGGAAGGCGTTTTGCAGAAAGCACAGAGCTGGAGACAATCCCCGAGCAGCGCTGCCCTTCACATTGCCCTCGATGGCCCATCAGGCAGCTCCAGCCCCCGGGGAGCGCAGAGCAAACAGGCAGGACAGGGCACTGCCAGGAGGGAAGCCAGGTCAGTGTACTCACACAGGCGAGAACAAACACGGAGAGCTTTCAAGTGTGGTGCAAGGAACAGCAGTCTCTAGGCAGCGAGGTACCCAGGCACTCGAGCTGCCAGCATCCTTCATGAGGGCTTGGGGAGTTTCCCCTGGAGTTGGGAAAATCCCTAGCAACAAATGGAAGCATCTTTTTTAAAATAATAATTTCTTTTCACTTTTGTAATTGTTATTGTTTTCACTTGATCTCTCTGTATCTATTTCTGGTAGAGAGTTGTTGGCTTGTTCATTGTTTAAAATAGTCAAACTATTTTAACTTTTTCTCTCTGTTAATAAATAATATAAAGCATATGGGAAACTGGCACTGGATGCAGCAGCAGTACCTCAGCAATGTCAGGTGACTCTTTAACATCAGCTTCTGCTCATTTTCTTGAAGAGGGAAAAATCAGCAGCACTGGAGCTGTTCTTGCATAGGTAATGCCATTGTGATCCGTTTGAGGCGTCTTCTCTGATAGAGAGAGTGAAAAGCTGCCTCTTAGAAATCACAGGTAATTTGTCATGGCATGACCAGACTTTATGTTCCTTGCATTTACATTTATTTAGAGTTTTTTTGAAAGGACATGAGAAGAGACGCTCACTGTTAACTTTCTCCCCAGATTTGTTTCTTTGGGGCCTCCTCCCAGCCCTGCATCACCTCTCCTTTCCAAGCCACATCCAGTCCTGCAGTCACTCAAATCCAGAACTGTGGAGGTGAGGCACTTCCAATGGGATGGGAGGCCCCAAGAGAAAATTGCTAGCTTATTAGAGATAACTTATGCCTTTTTACTGATAACGTTACACCCACCCAAGGATATAAAGGTAAATTGGGTGGTCTACAATTACCATTCCTTTTATGAACCTTTAAGAGCATTCCAGTTTTTTCTCCCTGCGGTTTTTATTTCCTGTGGACAGTCTGCAAATTTATAGGCAGGCAGCACCTAAGAGTCCAAGCTCCGGGCCAGGCAGTAATTTTCTTTCTCATAAACTGTCTCTTACAGATCAAACTCCATAAAAGATGCACAGGTCTGGGAGTGCTGGGGATTTTAGTTCATTAGAAGATGGGTTTCATTTCTGATGTGGCATTAAAAATCACCCCAAAAGATAAAAGGGATGAAGAGATGGCTGTTCGTTTATCTTATTATCATTTACAAATGCTGGGATGTAAAGCTCAATGTAAAAACTTGGAACTAGGATATGTAAGTGGGGAAACTGAACTGGAGAAATCTGAAAGCTGAACAAAGCCAAGATATATTGCAGATATCTCTGGTTCGGGCTTTCTCCACGAGTTTGCCCTGAAATGCAAACAAAGTGGCCTCAAACTTTTATCTTTTAGAGGTGATAGCTCCAGGAATAGTGTTATATCACAGAGCTGCCAGAAAATGCCTTACTCCTTTTATTAAGTACTTTGCCAATAACCACCTAGGTAGTTTGGTACCCGCCCCATCCCAGCTGTCAGACAGCTATTGTGAGAGAAAATTCATAGAAAAATGCCTTCAGGACCACCCATTTGTTGGCACACATTGCCAGGGGTCCCTCTGAGCCAGCAGGAGGAGCACATTGTGGCTTTTCACACTTCCCCTTCACTTTCCCCATTTTGCTCGGCAGCAGCTTGGAGGCAGCAGACGAGCTGAGCCGCGCTCCCTTGAGCTGCGCCTGGCTCCGCTGCAATTTCTCTGGTCTAGAAAGGTCTGAAACCTTCTCTAAAGGCGGGAAATGCCCATTCCGCATTTCCCAAGCAGAAGATGAGGACAAACACTAATGAAGTGTGTGTGCTGGAGGAGGCAGCGTGGGCAGACATTTCCCTTTCCAAGGTGCGGAAGCTTTCCCCGTCGGTGTTGTGTCCGGGCTGGCACACTGCTACAGAGATGTCCTGTTCCAGAGGGGAAGTTTTCACTTGCAGTTTTTTAGCCAGCCCCTAGAACTGACTTTTTTTTTTTTTAATTATTAACCCCAAAGCTATGTTCTTGCTCTCTTTCTATCTGCAGAATCAGAGCTGCTTTTTTCTATTACCTTCAAGCAAAACCTTGCATTGCTTCTAGTACTGGTTTTAAAAACTGATGGTATCAGAAACCTGGGTTTACTGTACTCAGTAATTTCCTCTCAATATCTTTGGTGTTGGTCTTTCTGTCATATGCATGCGGTGTGTTTCACTCATGCTGTTTTTCTGCAGAGCTTTAATACATGATTTGGGAGGAAGAACCATATCCTGCTATTTAAGCAAATGTGGCTTTAGGGCTGCCGTGCGTTCCTCCAGTGAGCTATAATCACCCTGACTGTGTCACAAAGCCTGTCTGATTGGGGCTGGGGGGCTCAGTAATGAGTCTTGAATTTTCTTTATCTTTGAATGAGTCCAGATGCTTTGTTAGATACCAGTCCTGATCTCCCTCCTTTCCCTTTTTTTTTTTTTTAATCTCCTTTTTTTTAATGTCAGAATGAATTGATCCCAGGCTGCTCCTCTGTACTCTGACACTCCTGAATATGGAAGTGTCACTGTAAAATGAACCATAGCAAATTGTTAATAAGCTACCTTCAGAGAGAGTTATAGTTTTTGACATTTAGTTATAGATTTATCCCTTGTGCAGGAAGCCTCATTCATTTCATGCATGCTAACCATGGTGGGGAAAAGGCATTATTAAGTATTTTTCATACTTTGGCCTATTAAACAGCTACATCACATACAGTGCCAGGCTCTAGCAGGCACCAGGAGCAGCAAATGGAAGGAAGGACAGAAGAAATGTCAACACTGCGTGAAACCTATGGGCCAAAATCCTTTCAAAGGATAGTAGCTTTAGGGTGCCTGTCCCACCATACTGGTTTGGTATCCATGCTGCATATTCTGAAAGATGCTGTCAGTTATTAGGGCTTATTGTGGTAAGTTAGAACACAGCTCTGCACTGACTTCCATGAAGCCAACCCTGACAGCAGCTATTTCTGCTGAAAATAGCCATTATGTATTTTTTTTAATGTTTGCATGTTATCTGTTAATTTGTTCATATAGTGCTTGTTATAATTTTAATAACAGTAAAAAACAAGTAACATAATGATCACTAATTATGAAATTTTGCATTTCAATTTGCTGATTTTGTGTCATTCTCACCTGAACATTCATTTAGAATAAACAAACAGAAACTATAAACAAAATCCATTCATTCATTTAGCAAATTTCTATTTTAATATAATGCAGAGACACTAAAATGCTGCTTATAAACCCCCAATGTTCTGGTTTCTGAGATAAATGCTTGGAAACAATACTGCTATGTCCACCCATTCTGTTTTTAAAATGCTACTAGGCGCAGCAATTTAAAATTGATGCTTTGAACCTGACAAAAAAAAAGCCAAAAAACAACTACTTATTATTTTGTTCCCTTTGATACCTCTAACACTAAATATGTCATTGTAAATAAAACCCATCTGAAAGGGGAAAGAGCTGCTCCTCGTCCAAGGAGCATGACTGGAAAAAAGTGTGACTATTTTCTCCCAGTAAGAAGCTTACAAATATGTTCAGAAGGTGCACTGCCCAGTCTAATGTCAGCTGTGCTCACATTTTGTTCTTAGCAGTGAGCAAATCTCCCTTAGAAAATTGCCAAATCTCTCTTCCAACTTATGATTAAAGGAATGGCAGTGACTTCAGATAATGATTTTTTTTTATATATCAACTCTCTCTCTCTCTTCTTCAAAGATGTTATACTTTACTCTGGATTTTCAAAATCAGGTGTAGCAGGGTATTTGCAGAAGTGGCACCAAGGCTTACACAAAGCAGTGCACAGGTAAGATAAAATAATAACCCTGCAAAATGAGGGAGAGATCCAAAGCACACCCAAGTCAATTATTCCTTCCCAGGAATTCGGCAGTCATTGGCTTAGTCCCCCATCACCTATGGCTTCTTTGCTGGTATTTTTTTCCCCCTTTAGGAGAAAAACAAAGATGTTCTTGAAAATTAAGCAGGGGCAACATGCTTGCCTGTTGGGGGCTGACCTCCCCTTTCAGCTCTGGTTTCCACCAGTGCAGTTCTAGGTCCTGACCCCCGTGTAGGCACAGTGGACAGCATCATGACATGCAGAGAGACCGATTTTGGGATGCAGTCAGATCCATGGGTGTCCATCCAACACCACCTGTGTTTGCATGGAGGTGAAAGTAACGTGCCCTGTGGTCACAGTGATTTACACCTCCACACCAGCTGGATGGCAAATGCCAAGCCCAAGGCCGGGGTGGTGGGATGTGAGGGCAGGTTGGTGCTCTGCTCTATGAGCAGCTGGGGAGGCTGGCTGCAATCCTGCAGATGGATAAACCCAGGTACCTGCCCTGCAGGAGCAAGCCTGGTGCTAAACACCTGCCAGGAATGGCCTCGGCAGCATCAGACTTTGAAAATCTAACCATAAAAGTTAAGTGGAGCTGTTACTCGTCTCCCCAGATAAAGATAACGTGCTGAAATACAAGGCTGAGTTGAATTTTAAAAAAGGAAAAAAACCTCCTAATTGCATAATTAGACTTGCAGGAGATGAAAGGGCAGTGCCAAGCTAAGCATGGCTGAGCAAAAAAAAAAAAACCCTGATGAAGTGCTTATCTACCTGAAAAATAAGATTGAAGGATCAGTGTGTTGTGGGGAAATACAAGTTTATTAGTATTAATAAAGACATAAACATTAATGTCATTGGATTAGGAAAAAATAAAGTATTGTCACCATCAGACTATATTTTTAATGCTACTTTCTAGGTTTCTGTTGGTGTCCTGGCATTAATTCCTCGTTTTATCCTGTGAGTTAATTTTAGAAATTCTTTGTGGCAATTTGGAGTGGTAGATGCTAATTTTACTGACCTTTTGGTGAGTTCAATCCAATTTCAACTAAAATCAGTTGCTAGGTATTTATCAACTTCAGTCAGAGCAGCTTCTTACCAGACATGATCCTGATCGCTGCTCATGTGTATTTATTGTACCCTAAATGAGGTTATTAAATAAACAGAGATGCACTTAAGATAATGCTTGTCCTACATCTCACAGCAGTGTAGGTTAGAGCAAAACTGATTAGTTTAAGGGAAAGAGTTCTGCCAAGCTGCAGTGTATGTTGCAGATGGACACTGAAGCTGTCTGGGGCCTGGATACATTAGGAAAATTCTCAGCAAAGAGAGAGATTTGGGTCTGGATTCTCTGAAGAGGTTAAAAAATCCGTTAAAAGATCAGTTGATCTGAGTCTCTAGATTTTAATGCTACAGATGTAGGGTTATGACGGGGTTACACTTCACCTGGGGATGAGGATGTGTAAGCATGCATATGCATTTTGGCCCAAGAAAAACCCTCATGTTTTGCACAAAATAGATTTTTTTTTTTTTCATTTAAGGATTTTAGTTAAGGCTGCTTCTTTATTGTAACTAGAACTTTCAGGAGTGTGTTTGGTCTTGATACAAGGGTGTATTTGTCAAACCATGCAGATCTTCCACCTCTGTTTTACAAGGTCAGCTTTTTATCCTACCCTGCCTTTGTTATACCAGCTGCTTGCAACCAAATCTTCTGAGTGTTCCCAGTAGTGTCCTGAGCAGCCCGAATGACTTCTGAAAAGGTGTTGGCTCTCCACAGGCGTCTCCCGGGGTGGTGGGTGGCAGTGCAGGGCGGGTGTCAGTGTGTTGAGGCCACTTGCTCTGTGTTAGAATAAGTGAGAGTGCTCAGCTCCAGGGCACTCAGTCAAAATACAAAGTGGTGATTTTTGGCTCTAAAGGGGAGGAGGGGAAGAAGGAAGAGAGGTTCGGGGCAGTCCTGCCTTCTGGGGACTTCCATTCTTGCTGTCCTAGTCTCATTCACCTCTTGTTTAAAAAAAAAAGTGTTCAAGTGTTAAAGTCGTCTTTTACATGTTCGAGGCCAGAGAGCCCCAGGTCTGGAGACTCCAGTAATGCAAAGAAAAACCAAGCTTCTCAAACCAAGAAAACCCAGCTTTTCAACTGACAGGTAACAGTTATGTTTTATTTAATAATAATAACCAAAAAACCTAAATGGTTTATCAGAGGCATTCATTAAAGCAGCTGTGTGTTTCCAGCTATGGAAATTGGGCGCTCACTGAAGGTGCCTTCCCTACCAGCCTGTGCAGACTGATGTCTTTCTCTCCCTCCTTAAAAGGCCTAATTATGCCATAGGCAGCCACCTTGTTCTGTTCAGTCTCGTATTCTGCCACATTACCATTAGAAGCAGAGAGAGCTAATTAAATAAGTATACTAAATGACTATTTTCTCATTCATTTATTCTCTGTCCAACCTCATTGTGTATTCTCTTTTAGTCAGGGGATGGATAGAGGAAGGCAGGCCCTTTTTTTTCATCGGTTCTCAGGGGTTTAGGCTGCCATTAGGACTACTGCAGTTATATATAGGTTATTTTTCAATTCCTTCTACATTCTCAGATTGAAATTCGCTCCCTTGGTATGTACTGTCTTCTGCATAAAGGCATTAGAGGAAGCCGAAATGTAATCCTGCTTAACTCCTACTTTGTTTCAACACATCAAAATTTCAGGTGTAAAAGAACACTGAGATTCTTTAATAAAGACATATGGGGTCAAACCAACCTCAGCAGCCTGTCCCTGGTGCTGGTCATGCTTGCAGTTTACCAAGCACATTAAAAACCAGTGGCTGATGCTTTGTGGATTTGTACTGCTTTTCTGTGGGAAGAAAAGGAGTTGTAGACAACAGCAGACATCCCTTTTCCCCCCTGCCTCCCGTTTCTCTCCTCAGCCCAGGGAGGGAGAATGAATGTCAGCCTGTGAAAGGAAAGACCCTTTGGCAAGGAGAAGGCTTCCGTGAGCTCTCCCATGGGCATTCCTGTTCTGCCTCATGTCTGAGCAAAGGGCAGCTCACATTATTTTAGACCTCCCTTGGGATGTCAGGAGCAGAAGGTAGATGATGCCCATCAAGACATTAGGACCCAGGGCTCCATGCGCTGTGTAAAACGCAGTTCTGAAAACTATATAATTTATCAGGCAGATGTAATTCCATCAAGGGGTTCTGGAGATGGTGCAAACCACATCATCCAATTATAGCCTGGAAATTCAGTTACTGTGCCTGCAGGAGCAAATACTACCCTTATATCCTATAGCGTGCTTCTGCAAATCTGGTTTGGGGGGAAGTGGTGCTGCTCTCCTCCCCCTTAGTGCCGTTCCAGAAGTATTTGTGGGATGCATTTTGGTGGAATACAGGCCATATTAAAAACGCTACTGGTTTATGCCACAAAAGGCTAAGGTGAATGGAGTGCAATTTTTCCCTCGTGAGCCCTTCACTTAAATTTCATTGTCATGGGTTTAGTGCTCAGTTCAGAGCAGTCCGAGCAATGCAGCCAGAAAAGCAGAGGGGTTAATTAGATGCTATCTGCTGGCTTTGGTACAAAATACACTGGGCTTGACTAGTTTAAGTAAGCATTTGTGTTTGATTAGAGTCTGCATGTCCTAATAGAGAGAGACTGTGTTGTAATAGAAAAGATGATAAAGATTGAATTTATGTCTTTTTTAATAGGAGTGAGAAGTGTGGAATTATCCTAAGATTATCCTACCCTCTCTGTGGGTGAGAGTAGAGTTTGTTTTAGATTTGTTTTATAGTGTGCTGTGAAGGGTTTTGCTGGATTTGCTGCTAATGTGCTATTCCAAAGGAAATATGAATGCTCTAAGGAACAAGTTCTAAGCATCTAATATGTAAAAACAGCTCCCAAAGTACTCATTTGGCATTACACAAGAGTCATACTTAATCTCTAGAGCATATGGTATTTTGTTATGATTGCATATGTTGACAAATGCTATCAAACCTGTAAAATATGATTTTGTAAGCAATATACTTTTTTTTTATTTCATTGAAATAATCGACATCTGTCTGTGCAGTCTGAGAAAATGCTGTGTCTGGCTTTTTAATATTAAGATTCCTTTGCTTTGGTCATAAACCTGTCAGTCCTGATAGCTGAACTGAAGGCAGCTTAACTGAGTTTTATAATATCTGTGTCTTCCTGTGAGCTGTCTCCACTCTGGTCAGGGCACTGAATGGTCCTTCAGTATTTGCCTTAAGTCCAGAAAACAGCCTAGAGGTCAAAACCAAATTTTCCCCTTATCTTGGAAGATGGATGCACTTCAAAAACCCCTACCATTCTGATTTTTATGGATACCCCAGAGTGCTTCCAGATGTATGCCCTTGCAGGAAAAGAACAATAACAGCCTGGCTACCGCCTGTGGTAATAAGCCACAGAACAACCCTTGGCCCATCAAGCCCCACACAACTTTCTTACCCTGCCACTACCTTTAGCTACATAAGATAAATAAAATGGATGGGTTTTAGTTGTAATTGGCTTGTGTGTAGCTTTTTAGATGTCAGACTTTGCACTCCCCTACAGAGCTCGTACAGTTGTGTGTTGAGCTCTTAGAAGAAAACAATAACTTTCTTTTCTTGAACTTCTGCACGTTTCAGTTGAAAATATTTGAGCGAGGCAATGAAGGTTCGGTCTCAGCTGAGAACATAGAAAACATAGAAATGTTCTTGGCTGAAGTAATTTTAGAACTTTACAGGACTCCAAATCCAGTTTAAGGGCAGAGAGACTGCTGCTTCTGGAAAGCTGCCTTGGCTGCTAAATGCCCTGCTAAAACACAAAGCTCCTCCCAAACAAAAGATTTAATAAAAGATTATTTTTCTTTTATGGCATTTTTTACAACCACTGCAGTGTATGGCACCCTCAGTGGTTTTACAGCCCCCTTGTCATTGCCTTGAGTTTACTGGCCATTGGTGATATTTATGGACAGTGCAGACATTGTGCTCTGAACAGAGTCTGCTCGCCAGCATCAAGGATGATTCACAGGAACAATTTTTTTATGTGATGAGATTTCATTGTAAAACAGAACTCATATTGTTTATTAGTCACAATTTTTCACACTCTGAACCGTTCTGGTCATTCTTTATTTCACTAAAACTTTATTCAGAGTGATTTTTGCTTGTTGGTATTTCAGCTGTCCTGGTATTTTGAAATTGGGGTTTTTGGTTCATTTTTGCCTTTTACAAGGGTGTTTATCTCTCTATAGCAGATGTAGTTCTCCATGTAGTTCTCCATCCCATCCTCCCATGAAAGAGTCTGCCCTGAAGATCTAAGATGAGGATGTGGGGAGAGGGAAGAAAACTAATGAATTCTGTACGATAAGGCAAATAATTTAATAAACATCAACATGGAGTGCAGCTGCCCCTCCTGTGCTATTTCAGACGGGCTGCCCACTCAGCTGGAGTTGGCAGGATGGATGGAAAGAAGTATGCAGGAAGAGAGGAGAGCTGTTGTACCAGGGGCTCCATCCCAAAGGACAGAAAGGAAGAGGGTTCCTCGCCTGTCTCTTCCTTAAGTGGACACCTCCATCTTCCCTGGCTTCTCTCTGCCTTTCCCCTCATTAACTGCCTGCCTTAGTGACCAGGGGCAATTTCAGGAACAAAAGTGGAAGCAGCTGGGAAGAAAAGATGACATCCTTTTTTCCTTTAGTGCTTCTGGTGCAGGGATACAAAATCTAACTTAGGCCCTGCCACATCCAGGCCTTTGCTCACCTATGAGGCTTATCTTTAGTCTCATTGCCCTGTGGAGAGTGTAATGACCTCTTGCATGAGATTGCAGGAAACTCCACAGGTCAGGACCAACTCCACTTCTGCTTGCTTTATTTCTGTGTGTGGTTATTGCTTCTGGCCTATATGGAAACCCCCTGTATGTCAGAAACAAGGCTTGGGCTTTCTCCAAAAACACTTCAGATGTTGTTTAACTTCACTTTCACATTGATAAAATGGCAGAAACTCTTTCCATCCTTCCCTCCCACATCAAGCATCACTCTGTCTCTGTCAAAACCTAATCACAAGTGAAGATGTCCCCCACAGAGGACCTCTTTATAACCATAGCAACTCCATCAGCAGCTTATGGTCGCATTGCAGAGCTGCTTGTCAGGAAGGATGGGTTTTCTTGCTCAGAGGGGGCACCTGCAAGTGTATTTTCCTTCTCTGTAATGAAAGCAGGACAAAAGCACATTCAAGGCTCATGATTGCTGTTTCTTGGACACGTGATGACTTTAAAAAACAGGCAGACTGGAAGAATGGTCAGAATAATGTGAATGAGTGGGGAAATGCAATTTCCAAACACAGCAGTTGCATTGCAAAAGCAGCTGATGATTCATGAGCATTAGCAAAGAATTTTGACCATCTTTTCAAATGACATTAATTTTGTTATTGCTCTTGCAGTGGCTGGGAACCTTTTATTGCGTTCATTACCCTTTTAAAAAGTAATACTAAGGCTGTTTTCCGGAATAGCAACCGTGCGTGTCGCAGCCGCGGTTCTGACAATGACAATGTACAGTTTCGTGAGGTGTGTTGGATTATGCCAGCACGGACTGCTGTGTATGAGCTTTCTGAAAATTAACTATAAAATGACACCTCTGGGTCCAGAGTTCATAGTTTTCAAAATTTTCAAATCAGTGGCACTCACACTTCAAAGAGGTCTATTTCTCTGCTTCCCTAGCTGCCAGCTGCTGCAGCTCCGTGCTAACTTCGCACCACGGTTAATAAACTTTCTCCAAACTGCACCTTGCCTTGAGTGACCCAGTGCACTCTCCTTTTCTTTTGGCATTACTGAGGCCTTGCTTTCAGGTTCCTACAATCCACCTCCATCTAAACAACTGTGTGTGTAAAGTTCATTTCTCAAAATGTTTCGTGTTCTTACTCGACTCCATTCACCCTGAAGCAGAGTGAAGTGCACAGAAACAAGAACTTTGTAGCCATTGTGGCTCGGTTTTGCAGTTTGCCTTAATCCAAATTGGCCCTCATAGAAATTGTTTAGATGATTTCAGGAGGGAAAAGAGGAGAAGACCAAAAAAGCTGGGAAGATAACATAAACTTCCTTTTCACTCAGAAACTGGGCCCAAAAAGGAATGATAAATATTTATATTAAAATGTTAATAACAACTTTTCTATTCAAAATTAATTTTAAACATTATTGGTTTTTATTTCACCTTAAAAACTGAAAGTCCTTTGGTGCTTAAATCTGTAAGAAAGCATTTTGCTCTAGGCCAGATTAAATATTTTGTTAGAAATTAAATTATCTTTTTCTATTACAAACAGGCTCTAAAATTAATTATTTGTAGAGTCCTGAGGAGAAATAATGGAAATTAAACACACAAGTTTGATGCTACTGTGTAGGAAAAAAAGGACTTGTTGTTTCTGTATGCAACACTGGTGGTATTTTTATTGGTCATTAATACTAAGTTCATTTCTGCTACAGATACATCATAAAAATTCAGAGCTACATAAGCCGTCTGGAATCTGAGAAACATGATTATCATGAACGATGCTAGAAGCTCAAGCTATTCAGCTTATCAAAATGAGAGAGAAACGAGTGGGTTTAGGTTATTCTAGAACAGAAAGAAAGCAGGTAATTTATGTCAGCTTTTTACAGACCTAATTTTAGTTTCCAAGGCTTGAAACCAGATTTCTAGAATTGAGTGTCAGGCTTTGCAGTATCCCTCAGACAAAGGTTTCTTGCAGAAACACTTTCCATAATGGTATTTATGGATCAAGACAGGAGAGTAGGTATAGCCCATGTGGTTGTTCATTGTATCTGAATGAGGACATAGGAACTCCGAAAGGAATTAGGTTTTTGTAGTGGAAATGCATTTTTCCCTGGCAGCACAGAATAAAAGATCGATTTGTACTTTGCATTATTTTGTCTCCTCTTCAACAAGGTTGCAAATCAGGCTCTCTGTATGAGAGCACAGGATGGCTGCTCCCTGGCAAAGAACTGAATCTGCATTGGTTGGTTATTACTTCTGAATCTTTAACAAGGAGACAGCCCTTCTACAGATGGTAACGCTCAAAAATATTACAACTATCCCTAGAAAAAAATGTTGCAAGAAAGCCATGACTGGAAGCGCATGAAGAAAAATGGGAATGGCAAGTATGAGCAGCCCTATTTGAACCAGAAAAGGAATTGCAAGTCTGAGCATTCTCATTTAGATGATGTTCTACAAGCCACCATGAAGAATAAAGCATTGCATTAAAATTATCAAAAATTCAGACAAACTCCCTTCTTGGAAATGGGCAATTATATAAGCTGGGTGCTGAAAATACAATTTGTATATTTGTACAATTTTTTTTTATTTTATCATCACAACATTTTATTTTCAAGTATTTTTTTTAAAGTTCAGCTTGCATAGCTCAAATTTGGATTCACATTTGAGCGTCATTTTTCTGCATAAAGTAGATCAGCTACTGGCAGCACTTGAATTAATGTTGGTTTATGTATTTGGACCATGAGCAGTAAATCCTGCCTTCATTGTCACAGCTGACACTGTGCATTGTGTAGGATCACAATATTTAGAGTGTGTCTTGATATTTGCATGGAATATTTAGATTTCCTATTTATTTTGCACTACATATAGGTTTCATCAAAAAGAATCTTGAACAGATGTTGAGCAGGTTATTTAACAGGGGTTTTTTACGTAGATAAATTAAGAGAATTGCAACTAGTTTCCCAAGTGGTGCTTAAGATCAAAAATAAATCTTGTTATGCTTTGTCCATATCAATAATGGGTCCATGGTGGGTGATGCATTTTTGACAGAAAAGTAAATGCCTTTATCATAAGTTTTTTTGTGAACTCGAAGTAGACCACTGAGAGAAAAACCTAGTTAATGAAAATCGACTGGAAAAGCGCCTTTGGGGCCTAACTTTTCTTGTTGAGTTCAGGAGGTGCATTTTTTCAACACTTCTTCAAATTGTGTCTACGTCTGGTGAAGGTGGAAATGCTGTTTCTGTTATGTCTGAGGGTCTGCCAGAGATAAATGACTTGAGATTCTGGTATGGGATCTCTGCCCGTGACAGTGCTGTGGTCATGCCTTTCATGTGTTCTTGTTGGGAAATGCTTTTCCAAGCTAGGTGACCCTGCCTCGAATCTTCCACAAGTCTGAAAGCTGCCAGGATGTTCCCAAGAGTCCTGGTGTTCTTTCTTGACAACAGCTTCTGGCACCAATGTTGGGATCAGCCATCCGGCATCCTCCCACCAGCACAGCCCCAGAACATCAGATCTGTGCTTCAGCCCTCGCTTCATTTTGACAGACAGTTTTCAGGAGCTCTTGGGACAAATAAAGACATACTTTCCAGGTGCAAGGAGGAGTGACATCTTCCGACTTCCTGGGATAATCCCGGGAAGTTGTGGCTCTATCCTTTAGCACTGGTGTTCCTTTCTGTCCCCATCTACATGCAAGCAAGTAGACGGAACGTGTTCTGTGCCAGCTAAAGTCTGCTGAAAGCTGAGAGCTTTTTGGTGAGGTTGATTACCAGACTAAACTGGTGGCAACAAAATAGCTTTTCCAACCTGTGAGGTGCCATGAATCTTCAAGCAGCTTCCTATTTTTAAGTCACTTCAGTGTTCTTCAGGAATTTTCGTAGCTGTCACATCTCATTCTAATCACAAACGTGAGTTTTCTCACCCCTGACTGACAATGGGTTCCTTGAAGCTGTGGTTGTGCACTCCAGTCTTTATAAAAGAAACTGCCCTTGTACCTTTCAGGAGCAACTGTTGATCAGGAGCACCTCCTGTGGAAAGACTTCAGTTTAAGGCTTGCATGAATCTTCCATCCTGTGTCTCCTCCGTGAGCTTTATGAGATGGCCTGAAGTCTCAGAATGAATCTGATGCTCTCCAAGCCTTGACTCCCACCCAGGAGAAGCCTGATTTGTGTAAGATCAGAAAAGGACAGGTTCTTCTTCTTCTAAAAGGATAACCCTGATAGAGAATTTGAGTATTTACAACACTGCAGGAAAAAAATGTAGCAGACAAAGGCTTTTAATGCTGTTTCTGGTAAGATATGTGCTGTGTGAAATAGGGCTATATCTTCAGAATCAGCTACAGATCTCCTTGGCCAGAGACACTTAAGCATCCAGCTTATTAGGATGCCCTTAATGGATTTCTGAACATGAAAAGCAACAGCTTTCTTCTAAGTTACTGTTTTAAGTTCTGTGACTTCAGCTGATGTGATGTTTCAGAATTAATGTCTTGATTCGTTGCCAACTGGAGAGTGCAGTGCAATACCTAGTATTAGCAAAGGGAAGGTTGCCTACAACAAAGGGGCTTTTTTTTCCTGTTTTGCTGGAGGCAAGAAGACAAAAGAGCCATCACAGAACAAAAAAAAAGGTTATTTGCCAATAACTCCTTTCCAGCAGTCTCTTGTGGAGCAGGCACCCACAGTAATTCAGAGCATTCAGCTTTACCTTGGAGATGGGCAGAATAATAGGGGATGGGACAGAGTAATGAGAGAGCAATGCCAGCCATAGCAAAAAAACAAAAACCAAACAATTAACCAAACTACAACCCCACAAACCCGCTGAGAAAAATGTCACATGTATGGATTAATTTTGTGGAATATCATGGGATGTTTAGTTCCATTGATGCCTGGAGGTGGCCACCTAAAAAACAGAGACTAGACAAAAATTAAGAGAATAAAAGTCGGTATTTATTTGAAGGGCCTTCAAAGGCACACCCTGGGCAGTCCAGAGGCTACACCCAAGATGGACCCTGGGTCACGGGTTCTTCACCCTTTTGTAAGTTTGGTTCATTTGCATATCAGGGTTAATTCTCCAATTATAACCTCAGTTTCATGATGGCCCCTCCCCCCAAGGCTTTAGTTTACACATTTTGGGGCCTGGGACAATCTAGATGTCCTTGGAGAGCAAACCTAGAGAGGCTTCGTTATGCCTGACCAGCATGAGAGAGCAGCATCTCACAGGCCACACGAAACTTCAGAGTTACATACCAGGCAGCACAGGATTTGAAAAATATAAAAGTTAAAACCTAAGGCATCACATAATAGAGGAGAATGGCAAAATGGGTCTGCAGTTCCAGGGGAAAAAAAATACAGGTTGTGAGGGGTTAGAAGTTCGCTGCAGTGTGCAAACTATAGTCCTATTTAAAGTGCATCCTCCATTAGAGCAATGCTGTCTTGTGGAAAAACTACCTTCCCTTTGGAGGACAAAGCTGCTGTATAATTAAGATAATTACTTTTTCTATAGTTGTCTTTTATCTTATTTTTCTAGCTAGTTGTGGGCTTTTTAACTTGGGAAATCTTTTAGAAGGTGCTAATAAGAAAAAACTGAGCAACTGTTGGCTGCTGAAATGAGTCAGCTGAGGGGTGGTTTTGCTTAACTCGGCCCAGTGGAAACAGATAATAATCTAGTGAATAAGAAAGATTCCATGTTTGAAAGGCCATGGTCTCCATTCTTAATGAAGTGTCTGTGCTGGAGACCTTTTCTGAACCAGGCTTTTATCAGATGCAAACCATAAAGGCACCAGCTAGGCAAGGTAGCTGTGGCTGCACGACTTTTTAGCTCTGCACAGTGAGCCCTGTGTTTTGGAGGAAAACCCGATGCTGTCAGTACAGCTTCACATGGCTGCTCTTCCTACCTGCCCCCTGTAACCGGGAGGGAGCTGGGGAGTCATTCCGTGTTTTCTCTCAGGGTCAGTAATGTCCTGGAGCTCGTGTGGTATGAGTGCCACGAGACAGGGACCTACCTCTCTCAGAGCCTCTCAAAAGCTTCACGTGTGTTAAATTCTTCCTCTAAACCACGGCAGCCTAATTAAGAGCTTTTTGTGCCTTATCATATTTGATGGCTCCTGAGGTGAGGGCTTCACACCTCGCAGCATTTCAGTGGGGAAGGGTGTGGAGGGGGGCAGCACTGTACAGGTTGAGAAGTGCTGTTGTAAGTAACTACGAGCAGGAAAATAGCTCTGCTGCTTGGCTGCCACGTGTGGCATTGCATGCTCCATAAAGATGATGGGATTTGCCTGCTGCTCTGTTCTAACAGGGCTCTGTGCCTGTGTCTGCTGCTCTCAGCACTGAGATTGTACCAGAGCAAAAAGCTCTCGTGCAGGAAATGTTCACCTCTCTTTGAACAATGCCTCCGCATGAGGAAATGTTGTAACACGTGCTCCCTGTGGTCGAATTGCATCCCCTTGGAGGTGCTTGTGATCCCCAAACCTGCTGCCACTCCGCTGGGATATTGCTGCAATATGGTGACATACAAAATAGTCAGGGATTTGGTGACAGGTAGAGCTCTGTAATGGTTAGAGGTGGACTGGGTGCACCTTATAATGTGTCAAGGAAGGTAAAACTGCCCAAACCTACGGTGTATTTTTGCAAAATCCTGACATGCTCATGTTATTTAGCTGCTTTGGAAAACATTGCCTGAATTCTCATCTTGGGAGATAATGTACTGTTGTTTCATACTGTGTGTCGGTATGAAAAGAAATTAAACTAATTACATTTTAAAGCCCAGTGACTAGCAAGTTTTGTGCCATTTTTCCATGTCTCTACGGAGCACATGAGCACCTGTCTCTCCAGTGCTACTTGCCAGGTAACTCTGATTTTTTATCAGACTGTTATAAAAGCTCTCACCTGTGATTTACTGTGATAGAAGGCAGGGAGGCTAAAATTAGCCCATTTACTTCCCTCAGCCACTTACCCATGTTGCCGCTGTTCCCTCTCCAGTCAAATGAGGTCAATCAGCTTGACAGCCCCATCCCCTCCACTAAACCTTTAGATGAGGAGAGCAGCTCCAACAAGGCACAGAAGGTCAAAATCTCCTTGAGGGAGAATTAGGCACTAAATGTCCATGGGGCCGTGTGCCCTAGTTAGGGAAAGATTTGCTGTTGACTCTGCCAGCACCATGTCTTAGTGCATCCACACGTCCAACCTGGGGACATCTCCCTCAGTTAAGGGAGACTTTTCCTCCCGTGTTCTGGGTTAAACATCCAGTCTCAGCTCAGCCACCCTCTTATCTCTCCCAGCCTGATCACATCACAATGGCTGCACTGCTACCTGCCAGGTGTTTACCATCTCCACTCGTGTCCCATCTCTGCCTCTCTTTTCTAAGTGGGCAATTGTTTGTCTGGGCCTCGGTTCATAACCCCTCATCTTCTAATCTTTCTGGCCTTTTTGTGTGTGATCTATTTTGCCTCCTTTTAAACCTGTGATCTATAAAGAAGAAGTCAACTAGTATTATGAGGTAAACAGGAGTGTATTACATCCCCATGTTTGCAGGCTGAAAAGAAACGGTGACGGTCTAAAGCACTGCACAACCCAAAGTTGTGAATCAGAGCCCCCGAAACAAGATACTAGCTTTTCAAAAGGGATGCATTTAAAGAAAAGGAAATGCATCTTTCATTTTCATCTCTGGTTTTTCAAGCATCTCAGAGTGACACTCTGGGGTTCTACCCCACTGCACAGCACACTGTAAGCAATGAAGAGAACAGCTAAAACAATGCAAACCTGAAATTTTCATTGGCCTTCCTCAGCACGTACTTTAGGGAAAAGGCTTCATTAGGAGAGTTGGAAATGTTGCCAATGCAAAAGATCAGCCTGTCCAAGGAGCATGTAGTTTTCTCCATGTGTTTTCTGGACACCAGACTTCAAGCAACTGTGTGACCTTAATCTCTCTATTGAAAGCAGAGACCTCCTCCTGACTTAAAAGTCTAAGCAGGTAAACAAAGCTCAAGCATCCCAGAAGCCACTGTAATGTGGCTACTGTTCCAGTAAAGTCTCTTACTAGCCCCAGGATCACGTACAGGACTGGGAAGATAGGTAATAGAAGTAAATGTAAAAATTTCGTGTTTGAATTTTTTACATAAAAAGGTTCATGTCCTCTGAAGGAAAATTACAAAAGAGAAATCTTAAAAGTGTCCTAAAAATTATTTTAAAATTGAATGTGAATTTCTATTTCTACTGAACTCTCTCCAGCAGCTGGTGAGTCTTTTCATGGCATTTATTCTTCTCTTTGTATGTTTAAGAAACAGAATCAAAAAGCAAGCAGTAATTTTGAACTTCATTCTTAACTCTAAAGGCTTTCACTTAAAACCTGGTTAGACTCAATGCTTGCACTAAAAATAAGCTTTGAAAAATCAAGTTTGCAATGTTAAATATTAATTCAATTTGCAAATATGTGCACAGTCTTAAGGAGCTTATCTATCACGGACAAGACATAAAACCTGACTTCTCTCATAGATGTGAAAAGAACCAACAGTTTTGTCAGCATTACAGCTCTAAAGTAAAACAACTATAAGAAGAAAATCAGCCACTACAAGTATCTTTTTGCCTGCAAAACTTTCTGTGCTGGGCTGCCTGGCCTGGCTTTCCTCTCTGCCAGCAGCGGCAATAAAACAGAACTTGCCTCCCACCCCTGTTACAGGAGTGGCTGCCTCGGGTTTCCAGCAAGGGGGAAATCTCTGCTGCCCTGTTCTGCAGCTGGCTCATTTTCCTTTGGTCCCATTCACCTGCGATTGGAACCAGGCAAGCAGAGGTCCCAGGCCCTGGTTAGAGGCTCCTTGGGCAGCAGGTGTGGGGTCACTCTCACATGGGAGTGGGCATGGCCTCGTGCCCAGCACGGTGCTGGTTGGGGTGTCTCTGCTGCAGCGCTCTGCTCGTCTGGAGGGATGGGAATGGAGAGGAGGTGAGTGCCAGAGGGTTTGCTCTGACTTTTGCAAAGCAGGCAGTGCTGCTGCCGGCCCTCCATAGTCTTTTACTGGTGCAAAAAGCTTTTCTTGAGCAGGCAATGTGGGTGAGCTTTGACTTTTCGCATCCACCTTTGCCAGAGAGGGTGATGAGTGGCTGGTGCAGGCTCTGGTCCAGCAGCACTACAGCTGAAGGTGCCCCTCTCCAACAGAGAAATGCTGTGCTGGGGATTTGATTCCAGTTTTTCAAAGAGCTGGCTGGAAAACAAACATTCTGTTTCAAAGGGGGGAAAATAAGAAGCCTAAGCTTCAGTATCCGATTTTTTCCAGAGGTTTACAGCTTTCCTTAATGCAGGCAGATGCCTGTATCTGATTTTCCTGCCCCTTGCAGTAGCGTCCTAAAGTAAAGATTTACTTGCAGGAGCAAGAGACTCTTATCTCCGTCTCTGGCATGACTTCTCTGCCTGATGACCTCTGTTATAAAGGAGATCTCACTTTCAGTCTTTACTTTGAACTGGGCAGGAAGGATAGGAGCCCAGTCTGCCCACATCCTGCATGTGCATCTTGCTCTCTGAAAAATTTGGTCAGAATATCCAGTTTGATCTGAAACCCGACCAAAAAAGAGAGGATTGGAAGGAGAAAAACCACTAATCTTGTTATCTTATCATTAAAATCAGAATTAGAAACTAGTCTTTAAAAAAATAAATAAAAAACCCAAACAAACCTCCCTGGAATCTGCCCAACCCTAAATATCCACAGAACAATCTCCATGTAAAGCTCCTTCTACCATCATAATCTCCGCAATCAATCACAGCCATATCTTTGTATCTGAATGTTCCTAGTGTCTTTTTTTGGGGTTTTTTTTTTTAACCAATTGTCAGAGTTTGAATACATCTTTATTTTAAAAAAAGGTATTTACAGATTTTTTTCTGAAAAAAGCTCCTGCTCCTACTTTTCGCCAAGCAGGAGAGGAATGAATCTGACATTACCTTAGGATTTCATCTATTTAGCCCCATCTACAGGCTGCATCCATGAGGTGTGCAATACATATCCTTGATGTCTCTCTTCAGTCAAGCGCTCCCAGGGAGAGAAATATCCCCTGGAGTCTGTCTGACCCAAATTAGGTGAAGAAATTGCAGTTAAGGACAGCTGTGTGATCCAAGGTGTGAATGGTGCAGAGCTCAAGGTGCCAAGTGGTGCTGTAAAAGGCTGGGAAATGCTGCAGCTTTTCTGGCAGTGTAGAGAAGGATCTCGGTTCCTTCTTCCACCACCCCCTGGTGTCCCTGGCTGCTGGTGCTGCTCTAATCCCCTCGGAGCTGGAGAGGGGCTGGGGTACTGCCCAGCTGCCATGGGGGGCCATGTCCCTTCCAGTCCCCTACGGATGATTGCTTTGGAGTTCCCCTCCAGGCCAATCCTGCCCAGAGCCTGGTTCTTGCTGGTAACCCCGAGGTTGTGCCTGTGTTTGGGAAATGCCTGTGGCCAGCAAGAGAGAGGCTGTGCTGCAGCACCAGCCTGCAGAGCTGTCAGTGATGTAGAGACTGAGCAATAGAGTCAGCCAGCTGCTTGCTCGGGAAGTCATGGCTAATACACTTCCATGTCTTCAGCCTTTTCCACCTGTCATGTAGTCTGCCAAACTGCTCTTTCCCCTTGCCTTCTCTTTCCTCCACGCTTCTCTTAGGAAAAAAAGCAAACATACCAACTGCAAAGGGAGGGACTGGGAGCTGGGTTCAGCCACTGCTTTCACCACTTCCCTGAGGTTTGATCTTTCCATTCTTGCTTCACGGACTCTGTCTCAGCTTTCTAAGCAGAGTGGTAATACTTGCTGTTCATGACAATACTTTTAAGATTAGATACTTTTAGAACATTAACACAGGGCATTCCTGAAATTTGTTTGCATTCCTGAAAGTTATGACAACTTCATATAGAAATTCTCCTGTGGAAAAAAAGAGACAAATATTTTGAGAGGCTTACAAGTTAATGTGATGATAAATGCCAGGATCTTATTTTCCAGACTGTTCTGTTTTACCTTCTCTCTGTTCCCTACCTGGGGGCTGCGTTACAGCTTTGCTCCCAGCAGTTGCAGGCAGCTGCTGTTTGCAGGGGGGGAACTCCTGCGGCGTTATTTATGGCAGCTCTCAGTGAGAGGACAGTGATTTACTGTGTGCCATCTTCTGCAGCTGTGAAAGTGCACCATGGCGACAGGGACGTTCAGTGGAATCCTGGTTTTCAGTCTGACACAGAGGTAGAGAAAGGTGAACTGTCTGGGTAAAAATGAAAGCCTCTTGATATCCTCCTTTGCCCTCCCACAAATGGACTTCTACTTTCTGGAACTGGGAAATTAGGGTTGGGAATACCCTGGCAGACAACTTTTTCAGGAGAAGTCAGGATGGTCTGGATTCTTCCTCTAAACTTAAGTGACCTTTTTTATGTAGCTCCCCTTGTCTTGCCTCTCCTCCAAACCCTACATCTAACTGCATCTACTCTGCGTCTGACTCCCCGTACGAGGGAGAATCCCCGATGAGTTTCTCACCAAACTTTGCCCGTGCTCTGAGCTGCTCGACATGCAGGGTGGCAGCAACAGGAGCCCTCTCCCGGGAGCTCTCAGGTCTGCCTCTGCCTGCAAAAAGGAGCTCACTTCTCTGTGCTACCAAAAAAGAGCTGTAGAATTTGACTTCACGCCCTTGATCTTGAAAAAGAGATGCACAGATCAACTGAGCAGGCTCATGGGCTTATCCAAATTGAATCTCAGTGCCAAGTCTCTTGGTTTTGACCTATGCTATAAAAGTGTTAAATTTCCTACAAAGCCATTGGCATTCTGCACAGGGAAGATAATAGAATAACACTGGGGAATGCCTTGCATTTTATTTCTGGGGTTATTTCTTTCGACCACAGTTTATCTGGCACAATGCACAGGAAAACGATGGGATGTGTTTTGTGACATTACACGGGAAATCCTGGCATTGCCTTCTGTCAGTAGCAGTGAACCACGCCAGTCAGCTGTGGCACGGTGTCACGGGACAACGAGCAAGCCCAGCTTAGTGGCCCCTGTGGGAAGCTGCATGGGAAGCTGCTTCATGAGCTGTGTCTGCTGGAGAGGGAGTAAAGGGAGAAGGAGGGGAAGGTTCATTTATTTGCTCCCAAGATTCCTCCTCTGAGGTTTGCATGGTAGAAATTGCAAAACTGCAAGCGGGATTAATAATTCTGTAAAAGACGTGACTGTAGGTACAATAATGGAGGCCAAGCAAGGCCATTATCTGGTCTGGCTGACTATGAAAGATTTTTGCTCCAAGGCATCTGCTGTAATTGAAGATTTGGTTGGTCAAGCTGTAGAATACTTTTAGGATACAAGTGATGTGTGCTGTCATTGCTATGCAAGTTTATGTTTTCTTTCTCCTATTCCCCTGAGCTGAAAAGAATATAGCCTTCAGGTCAGTAATCAACGTGTGAATAATATGGACCTACATTTCAGGGGAAAAAAGGTATGAGGTGGAATGCAAAACTTCAGATCTTCCTGCTTGTTCCTTTCTGCTCTGCTTCCTCCAGCAACAAAAGTAGTGGTAGGTCTTGATTGTTCTGTGTTGCTCCAAAACACTAAAATCCAGAGGCAAAAAAAAAAAAAAAAAAAAAAACATTACACACACGAACAGGTACAGCCCTTGCTTATTGAAATGCAGAGTGGACCAGGGGACCTGATTAGGCAAATTTTGTGAGACAAGAATACAGCCAAGCTCTTGAAAAACTGCAGTATTACCAGGGAGCTGCCTTTATTAACAGAATAAACACTCAGTCCTCCTGCAGGTTGTTATCCAGATTGAATGGCACTTGGTTCTTATCAAGACATTTCTTCATAAAATGGAAATCTCATGTAGTGTGATCCTTCAAGCAAACACCGTGCTGCCTAAAGCCTGATTCCTATCCTGCAAAGTAGCCTGCAGCCCCTGTGGACACACACTGCGGTGGAAGGTGGGCAATAAACCATCAGTTATTAACTTTCCTAAACACCAGTAGCTAGCAGGGTTTCTGTGCCAGGCTTTTTCACCTCCCTGCATTGCTGGTAGCCCTGGGGAGCATGGAAAGGGACTTTGATCGCCAGGAAGTTCTCCCGTTGGCAGAAAACCTGTGGACACAGAGGTGGCAGCCTGGCATACTGATGCCTTCCTGAGAGTAATCCTTCAGTCTGGTGAAGAAGAGCAACTTCCTGCCTTATCTCCCCATCCATAAGAGCAGCAGGGCTGCAAAAGGCAGCAGCAGTACAGCCCATGGGTTTGTGCTGTGCACAGACTGAGCAGAGCGCCGCGCTCAGGCAGCTTCTTGCTCCCAAAGTTGTACTGCTCTATCTTTCATAGTCTTCTTTTAGGAGAGGTTAAAACCCTCCTTTGGGAGATGTTAAAAGATCTCAATGCTCATGAAGGCAGAGACATTTATGATCTCGTGTCTTTGAGGAAGTCTTACCCGACGCAGGTTGGAAGGGAAAGTAGGCAGAGCAAGCCCCAAACCAGCCAGGGTGCCCTAAGCAATATTTCCAGGGTGTCCATCTCAGGCAGATCTGTTTCTAGTCCTGGCCAGCCTCATGTCATAAGTGCAGTTTGACACACGTTTAGCCTTAACAGCAGGAGTAGAATTCCTCAAACCTCAAGGTGCAGAATAAGAAATATCTTTTTTTTTAAAGTATAGTCCAATCCACTCTTCAGTGGCTCTGGTAAACTTGGCAGGGACTCCTACAGTTTCTAGGCAGAATTGTGGCTTTTCCTTAGGCTTCCCTGGATAGTCTCTACACTGCTGTGTACACTTGAAGAGTGTTCTTTGGTATGATTTGAGAAAGGCTTTAAAGAAAGAATGTATTTCAGGGGTGTCTCTGGAAATGGTTCCTCTATGAAATGCTTTTGCTCGGGAGAACAAATCGAAGTAATGAATTAAATTTTGGAGCGATAATATATCCTATACAATAATCTTAAACTCTTTTACTTTCATTGTCCAAAGGAGTGCCTGGAGAGGGCTGTCCTCACTATAATGTAAATGTGTAAGGTTGGTTATTGCAGCGTTCATGTGCAGAAGTAGTGGTTTCAAAACTCAGTGTGTTTAAAACCCTGTATGAATCTGGGAAGCTTTCACTACTGTAACCAAGTACCAAGAAGATAAAAGCATTTGAGGTATTTTTAAATGTCAGATTTCAGACACAAAGTGTATTGCTTGTGATTTGATCTTCAGACTCTGTATTTATCTGTCTAGCCTCTCCTATTCTATCAACAACTCTGTTCACCTTGGAGATAGCTGTAAGCTATTGATTTGGGGTCTCTAAAATCCAAATTATGATATTTAAGTCAAGGTATGTAAATCATTCATTTAAACACTATCAAAAAGGCAATTTTGAAGGTTTTGTTTTAATTTTTAAGAGCTTAAAAAAAGCACTGTACAAGCAGTTTAAAACATGAGAGAATCATCAGCCAAATATTTTTATCATTTTTGCTTAGGTAAATAGCAGATAAATGTCAAACATGCAAGGGCCACCTAGACCTCATACTTTAAAAAAGAGCTGTTCTAGACTGTCAGTTCACAGGATCTAGTGTGGCTAATTTGTCTTCTGTTTCTCGAAATATGGATGTAGGTAGTTTGTGTAAGAATGAGGCTTCGCACTGCCCGAAGCGTGACTCCAAGCAAACACGACCATTTCCAGGTTCTTACACTGAAATGAAAGATCATTTCCTTCACCCAGTAACCCAAATACCACAGTGCGCTTAAGGATGCTGCTGACATTTTCAAAGACCACCCAAGGTGTTGCCTTTCTGACTGCAGATATGCTCTGGGTCTCCATGGGACTCACTGTCTTTTCCTTTCCAGCTCTCTTGTGTCTCTTCGGCTTGCTTTCATTCTGCCTCTTGTCAACTCATTGGAGTCCAATTTTGATATTAGCAAATACCATATTGTCTTAGCTGGAATAAGTGCTTGACTTTTAAAGGTAGTATAAACATATATAATATATAAAAATTGACGTTCACCAGTCACCACAATTCCTAAGATCCTGAGATGTTAAAAATTTGATTTTTAATGTAATGGCTTCATAGCTGAAGACAAGGCTTGTGTGTTCATCCAGTGCTAGGTCAGGTTCTGTGAACTAGTTTATTTATCCTTCTCACAGCACATCAGCAGAGGCTCTAAACAGATTAGTTAAAGTTATTTCTTATGATCTAATTAAAAAACAATTCCTTAAAAGGAAAGACAAATATATTAGTATTTCATTGCGATGTTTTCTTCATGAAAACTTTTGGTGTTTGATTTATTGCTTTGTGTCCAGAAAGTCTGAGAATGCACTTTGAAATAGTAATTGAGACTAATAACTGTTTGCATCTCACTCTTGGAAAGAAAACAATAACAAAGTCAAACTAAAGTGCTTGTTTCAATTGTTTTCTTTCTCCTGCTTAGCAGGAGAGCAGTTATTTACATGGCTTGTTAACCACAGGGCTTCTCAGGCAGGGTCAGCTGACAAGTGATGCTGGAGGAAGTGTTCAGTGAGGTGAGATTTGAGGGAGAAGACACCTAAGAAGTATGCAGTGGCTGAGAGAGCACTTTCCAAGCTTTCCATGTTTGGTTAATCGAGGTATCCTGTACTGGTTCAGAAAAATGTCACTTCTGTCACAGCCTATCCAGGAGGATTGGGGCTCTCAGCTGTGCTCTATGTTGGGTTCTGCTGCCTGAAAATTAATGATGAAACTCCTGCTGACTTTGAACATTGGGGTTTCCTGATTTTGTGTGAAATGATCGGTTACTTCAGTTCTGAGAGGAGCTCCTGATTTGCTTACACACTGCTTGGGACCTGCAACTCAAGTCCTCAAGTTGTATGTATGCAATCATAAATTCTGCTCAGAAAGCCACAATACCACTTTTGACTGCCTCCAGTGTTGCACAGGCAGTATTGTAGGGGACAGTGTGAAGAGAGCATAAGTTTAGGAAGGAGAGCTGTCTCCGTTCTGTGGCAGTCACGTACACCACAGCTGATCTGTGGATCCTGGAGGCAGCTTTGGAAGCACGGGCAGTTAGAAAGGCACATTTCCCAGGGCAAACCGAGGACAAGAAGTGCAGAGCTGTCCCAGTGGAGGGAAGAGCATCAAACTCTGCTCCGTTCTTCTGCAGGCTCCACGAGCCGTCCCTGCTCTTGCTTTCAGCTTATGATAATGAAAGCAAGAGGAAAATTAGGTCCAGGGTGTTCATGCTGCCATGAAGTACTGAATTTTTTATAAAGCTTAGTAACTGTCATTTTTCAAGTAATTCTCTAAAAGAGGGCTGGAATGGGGGTGGTTCACGGAAACCAATGTACCTTGAAAGTACATTTCTTTGTTTTAATAAGGCTGGCAGTGTACCGTGACTCGCCATAATGAATTAATTTGGTGTTTACCATAACAGCACTGAGCTTAATGAACTCATGATATTTATGCGACTGTCTGTAGATGTTCTCTTGTCATTTGGGATTTATAAATAGGTACTAATATTTTTTATCGCTGCTTTCTCCTGAGCAGGAAAGTTCTTCACAGTGAAAGGCCATCAAAGCTCGCTTCTATTTTTCTATATAAAAAGTAAGCAGAAGACCTTTAATAATTTGATTTTTATCTTTATGTAGGTTTCTGAATTGTTAGTATGTACTCAGCAAAGCTGTTCAGCTTGAACAAAACTATTGTAGAGCCGTCCTTATCAAATTCCACCAGTCATATAATAAATAGAGTTAATATCTCATTTCTTATTACTGCAGATGCCATTTCATTTAAGGTTAGCCTTCTGCATTTGAAAAAGAGTGCCCATGTAAGTTCACCGCATTTAAGTAAAAAGAAGTTCTCTAAATTGAACAAAGTGATGCTAATTTATGGGATCCAAGTGATGAGTGCTGCATCTTTAGAAGGTAATGGTTTGTTGCTGAACAAAACAGAAGGTCAGCTGCTTTCTCTCTTTTAATATTGTTTGATATGCAAATCCATAATGCTGAACAGCAGCTCTGGTTTACTACTGCTTCTTCTGTCATCTCTGGAAGGCGAGATGCTTATCCTTGTTCCTGTGCACTGACTTCCTACTGACAGCAGTGTGGTGCCGAGCCCTGCTGAAGGGCAGATCAGAAGGCGGCCACCTGCCTGCCCTCGCGGGCCTCCAGTTAGCTGGGCTGAAATCTGCTTGGAGCCCCTGCCATAAAACAGGCTTTGCAGCTGGACCCGAGGGCACTCTTTTGCTGGGTTAAGTGGTGGGAATGGGTGCAGAGGGAGCACTGCTTCGTCTAATCTGGCAGCATTTGGCTGGCACACAAAATTTCCTCTCATGGAGCCCATGATTGGCAGCTCATTAAAAAGCTGGCTTAAAAAAAAAAAAAAAAACACACAGAAAACCAGAAAACAGTCTCTTCGAAACCAAAAATTCTCACGGATATCGAGATCTGTATAGCTGGTATAGCTGGTATAGCAATGATCTCTGCTTCCAGGTGCTTAGCTCATCTTGCAACTTCTTCTAGCATCACCTCAGGACACTGACTTCTGCCCTACACCTTCCCACGTGTCCTTTCCTTGGCTGAAATATGATGCTATAAATCTTAGAAATACGATCTATGGCATCAAAGTCAAGGCTTTGAGCATCAATGTGTGTCTCCCGCAAGGCCTCAAGGATGAGGGCAAAATATGAAAACTCACTAGGTCTCAGTGAGACAATGAAGTACCACTGGCAGGAGAGGAGATGAAAAGAACCCCAGGAGTCTCCCACTTGCCTGTCTCCATTCGTATTTCCCGCTTCCTTCCCCTTGTCCGTCCCACGAGGCAGCAAGCCAGGCCGGGCAGCATCCATCCCTCTCTGGCACCACAGCCCTGAGCCAGCCTTCCAGGTGGCACCAGTGAAAGCTGCTCTGCTGCTGAGATAGGACCCTGCTTTGCCAAAACCTAAAGCTTGCTCAGGCAGATGCAATAGGAGCTGGCATCACTCCAGCTATTGCAGTGAATAGGAAAGATTTAGGCAGTTGCTTCACTGAAATAAAAAACCCACGAACTCTCCTTGTGGGTCCCTACCTGCCTACTTTAATAATTGAAGGACGCTTACAAATTAACTTAGTTTCATATCTTGCTTGAAGAGGAGAACCAAATTCTGCAAAGACTTTGTACCAGATTTTTGTTAGAAAAGCTCCAGCGAGAAGGTTTTGCCCGAGGAATTTGACTTTTGGCTAGCCACTGCAGGAGTTACCAGAGGTCTTGTCACTGCCTGATCCCATCTGCAAGCACCGAGTGCTCCCGAGGCGACCCATGTGAGCCCCCTGGAAGGCAGCACAAGGGCTGGGACCTTGGCTCAGGCTCCCGAGGCAGAGCTCACCAAGGTACACAACTAGAGAATTTTTTTTAAATTTATTTACTTTTTCTCCCCCCTCTGACAGCGGGCACTCATTACACTGGCTCTGCAAATCTGCTCTCTGCAGCAGTCTGATCTGCTGACTAGAGCCAAGCACCTCATCACATCCTTTTCCTTATCAGTGCCAGTGGGGAAGTTATCCCTCTGGACAGCATGTTCCTGGTGCAGGAAGCTGATATTCAGTCACCTTTGACACCCCAGAACATGCATTGGCATTTCCAATATCATTGTAAATGACGTCTCATATCTCGTGCTCACTACTGGTAGCTGAGAATAAAATTAGATCAAAAAAGGTGTTGTCACAGAGGTCTCAATTTTGGAGCATTCGTGACACCTTGCTATCATATTAAGTTGGGGGTTTTTATCTGAGGGTATTTTGGAGGAGTAATTACATTTCCCTGCCAGCAGCAAAGTACGTAGTTACCAAGTGGAATCCAGCCTTATTCCCATTGATTCATTAGGATTTGTTCACATCCCTGTTAGATTTGGAAACCACAGGCAGCTTAGTTTGTCTGTGTTGATATCCACGAGACATCACTTGGCACTGTGGATTCAGAGCCAAATCAGTTAAAGTGCACAGAGACATTTTCTTTTGTGCAGCTCAATAAATTTACGTCATTGCCTTGAAAAATGTAACTCTAACGGTTTGCTTGCTAAAGAAAAATACACTAAGACCTGCACTCTATCCATAAGCAAGTTTTAAAGGTCATATTTTTTGGACAAATCGGATTATTTCAATATATAGGCTTCTTTTGTAAAGCTTTTTAAGACTATGGTATTTCAAAACATCAGGAACTCGTGCACCCTGCTTATTACTTTCCGCTGGCTTATGGCTTGCAGTACGACTCTGTACTAATAAGCAGGTTCAAAAGAGCCAAGGCCATTGAGGAAAAAGTTCAGTTGTAAAAATCTGAGGCTGAGAAAGAGAGGCACTTGCTGGAATTATAGCATTAGAACATCATTATCATTGGGAGCATTTAGTTAATGCGTTATTACTTTATTCATTTATTAAATTTGAAAAATCAAATAACAAACTGATTGTAGTGTCTGCCACCCAACAGGTACATCTGATTAGCGTATCGGGGAACCCGCCAGGAGCTGCGGCAAATCCATATATTTTTATGGAAAGAGTGCCATCGTGTGGGAGGCTCCTGCAGCACGCAGGGATAGCAGCGCCCGTGTGCGGCGCGCCTGTTTGCGAGGAACCTCCCCTCCTCCTGTGTTTGTCCTGGAATTTCCATGAAAGTGCAATTTTCTTTTCTGAAAATGAGCTGCAAAGATAGGGAGTTTCATAACTAGGAACAGGTTAGAAGTGTTAAATCTCCTTAGTGTGTTAACTATTATTTTGGTTCCACAAACGGGTGAATTCTGAATCAAAGTGTTTCCGAAGCCTTACAGAAGCAGGATCTCCCTCTTTAGCTGCGTGACATTAATTTAGTTAGATATCATTGCTCTTATCATTTCTCTCAATGTATATTTTATCCCTCAACATCTGTTTGCAGCTGCAGTTTTACAAGGCTTCGTTATAAGCTTTCCACTTCTTGAGCTTTCCCATGTAATGATACCATTACTATCCTCAATTTCTACTTCTTTTTTTTTATGTTTTCCTTTAAATAATTGAACTTATATGTTACATCCATAAAGAAAATTGCCAATAATTACCAGGAGTACAATTAGGAATAAATCTCCGTTAAGGAACAAGCCAAAGCTCAGTGTCTTTATGCAAATGCCTTTTGTTAAAAAGATGTCTTGTGTAATCAGGAATTATACTGACAAGTGAAGAATCATTTAATTAATGAGAATAGAGCAATCATTTGGATGGTTCATTCTATTCCTGACTGAATAAAAGAAAGAAAATAGCCCTGCTCAGGGATTAGAGCCGCTGCTGGAAGAAGTAAACCCTGTGGATGTTGTTCTGTTACTGCCTTGGGTAGATAGTACAGTAATTCCTAAATATAAAAACACATATGTTTGGATTAGGCATTGAAAATTAATTGACTACTACTCCACAAGAACTTGTACAAAAGGGTTCTGTTTATGCTGACTGTCTGCTCCTGCTTATCTGTCAGAATGGAATATTTGGGCCGAAATACTCGCCTTAATCCTAGTACAGGATTCCAGGGCAGTGAGAACTGGGATTATGGTGAGTTCTTCCCATAAGGACTGTATGCCATGATCAAGGGTAGTGTATGGACTCTGTTTGCAGTTGCAGAGGAGGAATCTGGTCTCCAGTCCAGCCCCCTGCTCAGAGGAGACCCAGTTAGGTCAGTTTGCTCTGGGTCTTTCCCAGTGGGTCTTTGAGTATCACCTGGGGTGGTGATGCCATAAATTCTGTTTGACCTCTCCCATTCTCCTCTTATCTGGTTGGAATGTCTTATCTTCCACTTTATCCCAGTTGCATCTGCTGTCCCTGGGTCTAACCTGAGCTTCTCTAGGCACTCCCAACAGGCAGCTGCAGGCAGCAGGTGGCAGCAATCCTGCCTATCGTCCCCATCCCTCCAAAGCGTCTCCGAACATGGATGGCTCTTAACAGCTATTCTGTCTCTTGCAACAAAACAGAGAATCCTCCCATCCTGGAGATGTCCCTGCTCCATCTGGAAGCTTCAGGATGAGGCTTCCCTAAGTTATCTCTGGGTTTGGGAGAAGTCAAAATACAGTCCAGGCAACTCTGACCTTGAATACCCTTCTCCAGGGCTAGACCTTCAGGGATGTACTGTCAGCAGGCACTGCACAGAATTTGTCCCGTTTCTTACAAACTCAAAGCTACGTGAACAAGATGATTCTGGCATCTCTAAGGACACGTGAATCACCTGTGATCTGTTCCTTTAGGGCACTGTTCCCTTTGGGACAGCACGGGGATGAACAAGCTGTTCCCCTCTGAACAGGTTATGATCCCAGCCACCAGACATACTAGGAGGGAAGTGGGAGCTCATTCCAGGCCTGTGCTGGGATTTCAGCCACTGGTGGCTGTGTCAAGCCTCCCATTCCCAGCAAGACTGCAGCACAAATATGGGGTCATTTGGATGTGCCATGGCAAATTAAGTGGCCTCGTGGACACAGCTACCTGTGGAAGCAGCATCAGAGGCTGAGTACCCTCTGTATGGAGCAGCTGCCCTGAGGTTCCCAGGTGCATTCAAGCTCCCTTTCGAGGCTGGTGCAGACCCCTGCATTGAGCTGCTGTGGTAGCCCTGAGGCAGTGGGACAGCTTCCCTTCCTCCTCCGGTGCAGAACAGTCTCTCTGGTAGGGACATCTCAGGCCTCTGCTGGTTTGTGTGCACTTGGGTTTTTTTGCATGCTGTGTCAAATGATTGCAGTGGTAATCGTTTGCCTTCCAAGACTGAAACGAAAAACAAATTTATTACATGAAGGAAAACATTTCCCTTGTTTTTTTCTTTTCAGGTGTAATCATTGAATTTTTTATTTTTGATAACCAGGGACAGTCAGCTGTTACTCTGGTCATTTCTGGATGCTTTTAAAGAAAACCGCGCTCCTTAGAATTAAATGGAGTAAATATGAAAATATTCTTCCAAACAAAATTCTCATTTCTCAAACTTTTCATCCCACAGGAATTCTATTTAAATATGTTGTCCTTGCAAGCTGCCCAGTCAATATTTGGCTGCAGGTTGGGTATGTACATCCAAGGACAAATGAATTCCTCAGCAAGGAAGCTTCCTGTGGAATCACTAATTATCAGGTTGCATTCTGACATTAAGCAAGACTAGTTTAGGTCATCACTGACTGCAATAAGATGGCTTTGCTCTCTCTCCAAAGCAGCAAAAGTAGGTAACCTGAGAAAGATCAGCCTACAACGCCATGTGTAACGTGTGGTAGATCTGAAATGTATATTACTTCTGATGTTTTTAATTGAAATGTCTCTTCTCCAGTGATTATAATGCAAAATGTTGACAAGTATCTAATGGACTGTGAAAGTCAGTTGACACAGACTGTAAAGTAAAAGCCAATTGAGAAAATACAGCACATGAAGTGATGCATTTTCATTAAGGTAGTCAAAAGAAGGAAAGAGAGACTTGTGTGTTCTTTCCTGTATCTGGAGTGCAACTCAGATATCTCTATGCTCAGTCTAACAGGCAAGCCCACACTCAAGCTTTCTTTTCTGGCTAAATCAGTCTGTCCAGGTTCATCTGCTGCTTGGCTTTCCGAGACACGTGGGAAGGTTGCAGGCGGTCAGATTTACCTCCTCGCACTCTCAGATGCCGCTGCCCCGCTGTAACCCCTGACTCTGTGCTTTCTCCCCAAGGATTTTGGAGCTGCAGCAGAATGGCGACATGGACATACTGAAGCATAAGTGGTGGCCGAAGAACGGTCAGTGTGATCTTTACTCATCTGTGGATACCAAACAGAAAGGAGGTGCCCTGGACATAAAAAGTTTTGCAGGTGTTTTCTGCATCCTCGCTGCAGGGATTGTCCTGTCCTGTTTCATTGCAATGTTGGAAACGTGGTGGAATAAAAGGAAAGGCTCCCGGGTTCCATCAAAAGAGGTATTAGACCCTCCATTTCTCCTGGGGAATTTTCATGCACCCTAAAGATTGCTGCCTTGACTTTATAGCACTAGAGAGGGCGGGGAATCAAATTCAGAGATATTTCATTAGCTTCCTGATTTTTTTAAGGTAAATGATGTTCCTCAAAATCTTTTTAGCTATTCTTTCTAGAAAAGCTTGAATGAAAATTAATGTATATTGATGATGTATAAATATGCAACTATTCTGAGTAAAACACAACTGTTACTTGTAGAATAGTACATTATTAATACATCAATATTTAGTTCGTTGTTGCCTTTAGAGACAGCTAATTCTCACTAGGTGTCTTGGCTTCTTCTTGAAAAGTACATCCCCCAAGCTCGGTGGCTGAGCCTTTCAAAATGCATTTGCAAAATTTACCCCTTTAATCGGCAGTTAGCTTCTCGAACAAGCTTGTCCCCATTTTCAGAAACATTAAGCTCTTGAGACTTCCATGAACTTCGGTTCTTGTTATTTCATCTGAAGTCCAGGGAAGCAAGACTACATTAGATTTTTCAGGTTCAGGCCAGACTTTTTTCTGAAACCTGCCACAGGCTTGTTTCAGAAAATCTTGGACAGAGGCCACAGAGAAATATGTTATTTTACACCTGCGATGAGTTTGGTTCTACACCTGCGTGTGTAACGCTTTCCTTCCTGTGGTAATCTGCCTGTCCCTCTACCAGCCATCTGAGCCTTACGCAGCTTTGCACCAAATTCCTTACATTCATAATTAATCTTTTACCTCTACAAAATGCTAAAAAGAAATTAGGGACAAAACGATTTATTAAAATGTCCTTGGAAGAACACCCAAAGCTGAACCTAAATATGAGCTTTAACGTAGCACTATCAAATATAGCTTTCCTGTCTGTGTAGCTTAGGCACATCTGTGTAGCTTGTGGGGTATTGCTGTTAATTTGTGTGCAGTGGTCTTGCCTTCTCTGCAGTTTCTCCATTGTGTTTATTCCTGCTAATCTAATGCTGTCTAATCAGGCAGGATTCATTACACCACCTAATTAGACAACATTGGCACTGATGTTAAAATACATTTAATCTTTTCTTGCCTGTTTTAATTCCCAAGCTTTTTTTTTTTTTTTCTTTTTTTTTTTTTTTGTTCAAGATCTGGACCGGACCATTATTAAAAGGAAAAAAAAAAAGGAATCTCTAGTCTTTAAATTGGGTTTCTCAGGAATGGAAACCATATAGTTTCACCTGGTAAATTCTTTTAAAACCCTAAAATTTACTTGACTGTTGTTTACCCAAACTTTCAGAACTTCATGCTTTATATTTATCTGGTGCAAAACGTGAAAATCAATGACAAAGGAAAAGAAAAAAATGCCAACACAGATATTTTACACAAGTATAAAATTTTCTATTTCAATTTTCAAATGCTGAGAAATTCAAGTGTGTACTTTCCACAAATGGTGTAATTTGGCCTCCTTGATCTTTATTATACGGTCATTAGCTTAGCATTTAAACGCTCATCTCAACGTTAAATTGAAAAGCTTGGCTCAAAACTGAGTTTAACGTGGACGTATGTGCTGAATGTCCCCATTATCCTGGATGTGGGGGTCATTCAGCAAAGAAATACATCTTAACTAACTTTCTTAAAATTCATTTTAGCTTCCATGAAATCCATTGGCTCTTCCAGGCCACTAGTCCAGAATCGGGGGTCAGATTGGGCCAGTTTGTGGTCAGCAAGCCAACCCTTTTTCCTGGTGGCTGCCATCTTGTGCTCCAGAATGCAAGCATTTATACTGAAAAAAATTGTCTAATGGTTGCGAAGATAACATTTCGGTCGCGTGCCAGAAGTAACCCATTCACTGATGTCTGCCTGAGTCTGCAGACAGCCTTAAACAGTAGCTCTGAGAGAAGTATGAACCGCCCCAGTAATCTCAATGGGATGTTGACTCTGAAGCCTGATGATAATTTAAATGTGAAAACTGCTGAATATTTCACTACTGATCACACAAGAGAGAAGAGGAAAGATCATATTATGGAGATATGCACAATCTTACTGTGAGTGGGTCTCATTTTGGTGTATCGATTGGGTGGAGATTGGGTTGTGGGCTAAGCATGGGAGATTATCACCGCTTATATATTTTCACTGGTCTGACCCTAGCCCCAAATGCATCTCTGTAAAAGAAAGAGGACTATTTTGAGTAACTCTTAGAGGCTCAGAAACTATGTAATTCCAATCTTTTCCCAATTGGCGTTTTAAATTACGAAGTGTTTGTATGTTTGTTTTTTTTCAAAATTAAAAACAAACAAACAAAAACCAAACCAGAAAAAAAAAACCTATTTAGGACTGTCCCTCAGAGACATAGTCATGACTTGCACACCCTAATGGAGCCTCTGTATATTTCTTTAGCTTCTGATGTGGCCCCAGTTCTCCTGCATCCATATGCAGCTCCAAATTTTTTAGGAGAGAGCGTTTGGTGAATGCGTTTGGATTTGATGTCACCTGTGTGGTTGTTATGTGCATCCATGTCTATGTCCACCTGTGAATAAATGATAGACAGAAAGCGAAGTCCGAGAAATGAGCACTGCATTTTTTCCTTCCCATGACGAGCTCAAACCAAAGCCCTTGTGGTCAGTGATCATCCAGTCCCTGGGAGATCCCTGATGCCCTGTTCCCTTCCCCTTTTCCCCTGGTTTGCCTCCCTGTCCCTGCCCTTGGAGGGTGCAGTCCTGGAGGGGAGCTGGCCTCTCAGTCTCCTTCGGTCGGGCTCTGTGTTCGGCGCGGTGCCAGCGCAAACGTTCAGGGATCCGTTTTGCTAAGTAGACGAACTCCTGCAGTTTGTTTGAGGTGTGGGCTTTTTCAGAGGTCTTGACTTCGTTCCTAGAGAAAGGAGGGATCTCAAGCCCCATTAGGTATACTAGGAGTTTTGCCATTGATTCAGGGAGCTCTGGATCAAGCCAGTCAATGAATTTCAGTAATCAAGGCTGGAAGTCATCAGTGCACATCTATCGGCTGCCTAATTATCCTCTGTGAGGTCCTAGAGTGTGAGATATTTCTAGTGGCCTGGAAGAGCCAGTAAATTTCACAGAGATTAAGGTAAATTTTAAGGTTAGTTGAAATTGATTTTTGTTCTGAATGAGCTGCACTACGCAGGCTGAGGGAATACCCCTGTACGTGTGTACTGTAATGCTACTTTGAATTAAGCTTTGCAGTTCAGCAGAAATATGTATGTACAACACAGGTGATTTATTGGGTCACCGAGGACTTTCTCCTCTTTTTTAACTTCTGCGCATTTAAATTCTCAATTATAACAAATAAACCTGTTTAATTGAGTTCTCTGGGAAGAGAGATTTAAGAAGGAAAAGGGACAGAGGTAAGAGGAGCGATGATATATTATAATAAATACATCAAGCTGCCTTCTCTTCTCACCCACAAAAGTATAATTCCATCAGAATAGATGGAATTGCTTCTTTGTAGGTAAGGAGATAATTAATCCCTCTGTCGGCATTGTAATTTAAAATTGCCTGGTGTACTCCTTTCTGTGCGATGTCAATGAGTCACCGGTGCTTGGGGTTTTTTTCACTGTATGTTCAGCTTTTCTATACTACAATTTACATTATAAAGGCAAAAAGGAACCTGAGGTGTTTCTAGGCCTTCCTTAAACCCTGAGAGGATGACAAAGATGGCAACCTGATCCCTCAGAGCCTCCCATGTTGACATCCAAATTTAGTTCCAATTGCGGAGTTGAAGAACTGGCATCATTCCAGGCATTTGAGATTATGCAGTTTGCTTTTGTTCAGCTGTTGCTAGTCTAACCCACCTAGCTCCGAGCTTGGCTTTTCCCGAAAATCTACCGGTGGCGCTTTGAGCTTTGTTGTTTGGATCCAGGGTTTGAAGGTAGCTGTGGTGTAAGGGTCTGCCTCGGTTTGGCTTCGCCCACCTGGCTTCAGGCGGTGGGGGAGTTCGCTGGTGACATTCAGGACACCGTCAGCCAAGAGCCAGCTCTAGTTACTTGTGCCTTGTGCTCCCCGAGCAGTGCTGATCACCCTGTGAAACTTCAGCCCAGCACAAATGGCGATGGTGAGCGGTGCCTCTTGTTTTTCTCATTCCCCAGGATGACAAGGAGATCGACCTGGAGCACCTCCACAGGCGCGTGAACAGCCTCTGCACAGACGACGACAGTCCCCATAAACAGTTCTCCACCTCGTCGATTGACTTGACCCCGCTGGACATTGACACTTTGCCCACACGTCAGGCACTGGAGCAAATCAGTGACTTCAGGAACACTCACATCACCACAACCACCTTCATACCAGAGCAGATCCAGACTCTGAGCCGCACGCTGTCCGCTAAAGCCGCCTCGGGATTCTCCTTCGGCAGCGTGCCCGAGCACCGAACTGGCCCTTTCAGGCACAGGGCGCCCAACGGGGGCTTTTTCAGGAGCCCCATCAAAACAATGTCATCTATCCCCTACCAACCAACTCCTACCCTGGGCCTGAATATCGGTAGCGACCCAGACCGAGGCACCTCCATCTGAGCATCAGAACAAGTTTCTTCACTGTTTCTTATTTAGGACTCCCTTTGCAAGGAGCAGCTGTAATGTTGTGGGACTAACATGGATGTAACCTTTCTTATTTTCCTTATTTTTTTTTTTTTTTTTGGTTTTGAGGGTTGCGGTTTGAGTTTGGGGTTTTTTTAATTTGTTTGGGGGTTATTTTCTGTTCAGGGGTTGTTTTGGGGTTTTTTTTCTTTATTTTATTTAAGAATCAGAATTATTAGTAGCAACTCTTCCTCCTCCTCTTCTCTGCTTTCTCAGTCTGGTCTCTTCTGCCTCCCCTTATTCTCTGTACTACTTGAATCACTTATTCTTCAGTTTATCATCACGTTAGGTTTTGGTTACTTCAGGCTTTTCATATACTTTAAATATAGGAAACGAGCAGTGATTCACGCATAGGAAAACCCTGAGGATTACTTTACAGAAGGGCATTCGCTCCTCCTCCCCCGCCGCCTTTTTTTACTATAATTGCAATAACTTAAGTATTTTTCATGTACTCTGCTGCATCCAGTCAGCGCTCCACTGCTGTGTGTCCTTTTAACTGTGGACCAAAGGCAAACCCTGCAGTTTAAAAAATGGAAAATGTCCAAAAAAAAAGGCAAAAAGACAAAAAAACAGAAAAAAAAACAAAACACAAAAGGGAAACAAACAAAGTTCAAAGACCATTCAGGCCCCATAATATAAGAATGCAATTTTGTAGGATTACAAAAAGCCATTACTATGCCAGTAAAGACTACAGTTAAATCTACTTTTGCACTGCAACAGTGCATATGACCTTTATGTGATTGTACAGTGTTAAAAGTTTTTCTTATGTACAGTAAACTGTATCATATGGCAGAAGCCTCTGTTGTGTTAAATAAATTAGTATCTCATACATATATATATATACATATATACACACAGGTATGTGTATATATATATACATGTATATATAGCTATAAAATGGCAGCCGTTGCTATTGCAATTCATTTAATAAAGCTTTAGTAAAAATGTGTTGTATACAGGAGAGATGTACAGTGCAGGGTGTCTTTTCATTTAGAAAAGACAGGTCGCTTTAATGTTATTCTGACTCGCATCGTTTGCCAGCAGAGCGCATTTTATACTTTTCTATTAGAGCATCCAGGGCAATTTAACATTTGTACCTAGATGTAACTCCTTTGGTTAGGTTTTGCATTGGCTTTTGAGCATTCTATAAGGCTAATCTTGATAATTTTCCTTTTAATTAATTAGACAAACGGAACTGTCTCTTAGGTGTACCACGTTCACGAACAACTAATATAGCTCTAGCGCAGTTAAACATGGATCAAAGGTCAATAAATCCTTTTCCAAGTCAGCACAGCTGATCAATACAACAGTGGCGTTAGTGGAGAAAAATAACAAAAAAAAAGCCCTCAAGATACACAGATGTGGCCTTAATTATAATCACGTATTGTTCTAAGGGGAAAAAATATGAACAGGCACTCAGTTTAACCCTTTCCATGTTAAGTTAGATTTAGAGGAGCTACGTATTTTTTACATTAGTGCCAACTGTATAGAGCAAGAAAAAGAACAGCAGTGAGAGCAAAACCAGTGCCCACTTTGGCACCAGCTTTTTCAAGTAACACTGTTACCTGTTAGAAACGTAGGAAGAGCTTTCAATTTGTAATCCTTAAACTAAAAATGCGGTTAAGTAGAAAGCAAGCAGTTTATCCTGTGAGTTTTTTGGTTTGGTTTTCTTTTTAATGCAACCATACACTTATTTTAATCTAACTCATTCTTTGGCTAAGATTAATAGGAATCAGCGTATGTGATTTGCTTTAGGATAAATTAAAAGGTATATTCTTCAGATCTATTCTATTTTGATGCTAATTCTGTTCTGGGGGAGCATCTTGTACTTTCACTGTTTTTTGTACTAAATCTTCAAATATTGTCTACTGTGTAAGGCAGAACGAATTCTTATCGTGCAAAAGGCCATTTTGTTTCCAGGGTAGCAAGTGTCTAAAAGCATGCACAACTTGCTTCCCCCTTGTAACATTCATGAACTCATCCACACTTCTGAGTAAAAAAAAAAAAAAAAAAGAAAAAAAAAAAAAAAGAAAATTTCTTTCCAACAAGCTACGTAGGGACATACCAGATGTTGCAGTGATTTTAGCTATTAAAAAACCTGTTAACCATGTACGATATTTAAAATAGGCCTATTTTGATGTGTTGCCTATTATACAGATACACAAAACACTTTTTGGAGGCCTCAGTTACAAGTGGCAGAGCTTTCTGTGTATAATTTGTCTAAATAATTTGTCTAATAAAATTGTTTTCTAAACTTGCGTTTCCTCCTGTTCAATTGTTGAGTGCTGTGGGATTTTCAGCCTATGACAAGGCAACGTACTCATGGTTTTGCTGCACTGCTCCTGAAGGGTTTTAGCCCATGGAGATGGGATGAGCTCCTCAGGCTGCTCTGAGTCAGCTCGGTGAACAGCATCTATGGAAAACACCGGTGTTTATCACCACGTTCATCAACGTCAGGCTTAGATTTCAGAGAGCACTTACAAACAGCATTTTGGAGAATGAGTTTAGAGTTCCTTAGCACCGACGCGTATGGGACATGATTTTTAGAAATACTGCATCCCACTTTCATCTGTTTTAGTATAACGAAGGAATTTTCTTGGAGCACGGCCTTTATTTTTATAGAATCACATTTTGCCATCTTTATTTGCACAGAGGTCAATTTTCTCTGATCCTGGACATGCACTGCCTAAAACAAAAGTCTTAGTGTGAGAGAAGGTAACCCACATTTCATTCACGATGGCTTTCTCAATTTTTAAGTTTCAATAGCATTTTAAACTTAATGACCTAATCATTAGCAAGCTGTGCAGAATGTACTGCAATAACGTCAGCCATGACAATTTAACTTGTAGCATCCAAAATTTGTCTGCTGGCTTTTTACATTCAGTGTATTTTATTCACTTAATATTTCTGACCTCTTACAATTTTCCATTAAGCTTAGCAGGCATTCAGGGGATCATTCATCTAAACAGAGGCACTGTGTCCCTGTCCCACTCACAGACACCCCTCTCTAGAGCCAGGTAGCTTTACAGGTGTGCCATGTGTACTCTCTCTAATGGGCTACGTCATGGTGAACCCTACATGACACTTCCCTTTCTTTACAACGAATTCCAGGGAAGTAATAGTGTTAAAGATGGTCAAGTGTTTCTGCTGCAGTAGCTCCACGGGAGATACAAGCCAGCTGTTTATAAAGATGAGTTGTTTGCATGGTATCTGCAGTTATACGACCTTTTCGAGATACCAGCTACAAACAAAGAGGGAGCAGTGGGAGAAAACATGTTTATCTGATTTCAAAGAATCACCTAGTAAGATGTTTCTATTGACCAACAGTGAAATACCTGGAGATAAATAGTTCTGCTGAGCCAACCAAGTGAATGATTGCAGCCCTGAGGGACACAGCTGCAGCATGACCAGTGCCAAAGTCCCCTGTGTTTCCCTCTTGTCTTCACCAAAAAAAGTGCTAGGATTTTTTCCCTAAACGAATCAGATTTTTCAGAGTATCTTTTTCTCTTTCTTTCCTACTTACATAGGATGCTATGAAGTGATGACAACATAAAGCTGCCTTTCTGCAAACCCTCGCTGGGTCAGTGCAGCTTGCTAGAGGTTAATGCCCCCAAAAAGTTTAATTTCTCAACTCTGCACAAAGTGATGACACAAAAAGTAAACCAGCTTCCTTTGTGCATGCTCGTGGCTGTAGCTAATGAAAAAAGTCTCCAAAACAACAAAGGCGTCATACCAACACAGCCCTGCTTTAACCATTTTTCTCTGAGTACTAATTAATGTTTCCTCTTCACTCTGCGGAGCTGTTTTGAAATAAATGTCAAAACCAAGTATCTCCCCCTTAATCTGAGTCACAGACAAAATTTTTGATAAACACGGGGACACGAGCACATGCATCCACGTGTCACATCAACAGCAGTGGGCAACTGTGAAGACATCATCGCAATCTATCAGCTTGTCATGTCTCACCCAAGGCGTCATTCATGAGGTCAGAAACAGAAGCCTCCAAAAGAAGGTCAGCGCAGGGGAAGTGATTCACAGCTCAGCAAATTCCTAAACATAAAAACTGTACCAGTGCCCTAAAATTGTGGGAGCCAAGAACATAATTTAGAAAGAAAATACATTTCAAGAGGTGAAGTTATAAAAATAAATTTACTACCTGTCGAGACTTACAAAATCTGTGTTCCCCCTGCCCCGGTCCCATTCATCCCAGTGGTGTGATACTTTGTGTGTACTACAGAATCTATTTCTGCAACATTTGTCAGAAGAAAAAAAATCCATTACAGCTGGAAAACTGAACTGTCAAGTCGTTGACTACTGTACTCTGGGTCACAGAGGAAGCTGGAGGCAGAAGGAAGAATTCAGCATCTCAGAGCCAGTTCACTGCTGTAAGGGGAAAAACAAATCTTTCTGGGATCAGTGACTGCCATGCCAGTGGAAAAAGAAAGCCACCTGAAGCCCAGCAAGCACAGGACACCCCTCCACCATGACATCACAGCTCAGTTCTTCTGTAGCTAACTATTCCTACCAGCACTAATAGGGCCAACATTTCTTTCAGTGCAGGATAATTTTTCCCCTTTCTTGAAAAAAAAAAAAAGAGTAAACGCTTGTGTCCCATTCTTTGTTCTAAGGGGGTGATGCACCAACACAAGATGGGATAAGGGACCACTGCACAGTCCCAAAACAGAAGTTAACAACAGCTTTATTTGCAAATCCAGCTATCATCCGTCATAGACTGACCCTGAAAATCAAAATAAAGAGTTAAAAGGCAAACCCATTAATTAATAAAAGGTTTGGGGGGTACATGAGACAGTCATCCAGCTCCTGAAGTAACCACCCAGCTGCAGGTGCTTCCCCATGTTGCTCTTCTGGCCCCTGCACCAGCTGATGTGGCAGTAAAGTAAATGAGAGCTGTTTGGGGTTTGTGTGGCCAGATTTTGGCAGTGGGGGGGCTACAAAGATGGCTTCTGTGAGAAGCTGCCAGAAGCTTCCTCCATGTCTGAGAGAGCCCATAACAGCCAGCTCCAAGAGGGAGCTGCCACTGCACAAGACAACTAATGGCGTTAGAGCCTCAGGGATAACAGAGCTAATAAGGAAGAGGGTTACTGCCCAGGAGCAATTGCCACTGGGAGAGAGGGTGAGAATGCGTGAGAGAAACAGCCCTGCACACCCCCAAGTCAGTGCAGAAGAAGGGGGAGGAGGTGCTCCAGCCGCTGGAGCAGGATCTGCCAGGAGAAAGGAGCCGTGGAGAGAGGAGCCCACGCTGGAGCAGGTTGGCTGGCAGGACTTGTGCCGTTGTGGGGGACGCACACTGGAGCAGTCTGTTCCTGGGGGACTGTGTGCCATGGAAGGGACACGTGCTGGAGCAGTTTATGAAGAACTGTCCTTTGCAGGAGGGACCCTACACTGGAGTATGGGAAGAGTGCAAGGAGCCCTCTCCTGAGGGTGAAGGAGCAGCAGAGACAATGCATGATGAACTGACCCCAGCCCCCACTCCTGGTCCCTCTGGGCTGCTGAGGGGCAGGAAGGTAGAGAAAATCAGGAGTAAAGTTAGGCCCAGGAATGAAGGAGGGGAGGAGGGAAAGCATTTTAAGATCTGGGCTTATTTCTCATTATCCTACTTTGGTAATAAATTATATTTATCTTCCCCTGAGTCAAGTCTGTTTTGCCAACAATGGTAATGGGTGAGTGATTTTCCTTGTCCTTATCCCAACCACTGAGCCTCTCATTATATTTTCTCTCCCCTGTCCAGCTGAGGAAGGGGAGTGATGGAGCAGCTTTGGTGGGCACCTGGCACGCAGCCAGGTACAGCCTCTGCCGAGGTGCAGCAGGCAGCTTTGCTTTCACAGCCCTCCAGGTGAGCACTCAGCAGCCGGGCTCCCTGCCACTGCTCTGTCTGCTTCAGCTGTCTGTGTGCACCTCCCTCCACCTCCATGGGAGCACCGGAGCCCTGGTAGGCTATGGAGAACAGGAGGAGAAAGGAAACAGGGATTTATTTCAGGGCAAAGATCTCACGAGACACACACACACACGATTTGAGGGTTCACACCTGGTTGCCCAGTAGGTCAGCTGAGCTTTGCCTGACTTTTCCCTCCTCGTGGGGCTGCAGCAGCAGCTCTGCTACACAGGGTGCAGTGTCCTGGTCCCTCATGCACTGGAAATATCATACTCTCCTTCTACATGTAGGAAGATGCTCCACATCAATCTAATTTTTGTTGCCACCCGAAGAAAGACTCAGAGGTGTCACCTACTCCTCTTGGTTGCAGAGACTTTCTTTTCCCACTCGGCCCAGCCAGAAGCAGACAGAAGATACCGACACAAGCACTTTTCCTGGGAGCGTGAAGGTGGTAAATATTATACCACTGCTAGAAATTGAAAAGCACAGCTGGAAAAATAAAAAAACCACTTTTTTTGTGGGTTGTTTTGTGTTACATTTGCTGCACTCTGCCAGTCTAGCTCATGCCCCTGTCAAATGCCGGGAGAGAAAAAAAAGGACGCAGAGGCAGCTCTGTGAGTGCATTGTAGCCCTGCCACCGCTGGTAAGTTTGCCTTTCTCCCCCACTGGCCAGGGACATGCCTCTTCACACACACAGTGGGGAGGTCTTGTTTGGTTTTGAATATTCCCTGGATATGAATATTCACTGTGGACCACAGTAAGAGTAATCACAGCTGACCCGTGTTGTTACTAATTAATTCTTCTGCTTACACACGGGGGAACGGGAGAAAGAAAGCAAATACTGTGAACAAAGCTAATAATGTGGTTACTTGCTACTCCTTCTATCTGACACATTTTTAAGGAATGGTCTCTGTGGCACGACAGCTAACACGGCAAGAAATTGATGTAGTGTAACAGGAAAGCGTGTTACTTTATGAAATAGTGCTCAGGCAACACTGGAATGGTTTGTCTTGCTCTAACTTTTACCGACCTTTCTGAATCATATCTGCTGTTGCTTGGATTGGTTTTATGTCTCCCCAGGTTTAGGAGACTGCAGATGAAGTTTTCTTACCTCCTCCCCACCAACAAACAGATTTCCCTAAACCCCTTCATATGCTTCAAAAATTATCCTGTCAGCCTATCTATGTCATACAGAAAGTAGAGCTGATATGGGACACAGGGAGCTTTGTTTTTCTTACACCAAGATAAAAGATAGGTAGAAGTAGAGGGGATACACCTGGACATCTGACTTTTGAAAGACACATTTACTGTCTTCAATAAATATCTCTCTGGTCTTCACTTTTTAAGACTTTCTACATCGTCTGACAAATGTAGGTCTATCCATACGTATATTAAGTCTTCTGTGTCTTATATGAGTTGTTTGATAAGGGAAAACATATTCATAAATATCCCTCAACATTTATTCCGTAAATATTGACACATAGAAGCAGCTTTTCTTTCCAAAACTTACTCCCGCTGGATTGGCATTACAGACAGAGTGTTATTATCCACGGCATTCAATAATTTTCTGGGGTGTGTAAACAGAAGTTGACTTGGAGTAGAGACATGAATTTCTATTTCAAGGGGTGAAGCCATGTGAGAAACTGGCAGGTGTGGTGCATTTGCATGCAGATCTCCATCCATTGCCGCAGACTTCTTCCTGAGTTAATGGTGGGCACTTGCAAAAGCATGGAAAAAAAAAAAAAAAAAAAAAACCAAAGAAAATGTGGGGGACAAACGCTGTTGTGACTGGTTAGAAGAGCAGAAGAGCCGCGGTGAAGGAGCGGCGGTGCCGGACGGGTTCAGAGGCGGGCCCGGCCCTGCCCTGCCCGGCGCCGCCCGGGTGGTG
>VZTA01005284.1:0-84830 GCA_013398855.1 Mohoua ochrocephala | reverse complement strand
GAGCAAGAAAATACAAATCCTTATTGCGTTCTGAGTAGTGCTTAGCGAGAGACATAAAAAGAGGAAACATCTTTTAGCGAGAAGATTACACCGTAGCAAATCCTACAGAGTATAATAATTCTTGAGATCCTTGGTTACACAGCGCAATAAATTAGAGTTTGGAACCTCTGAAAGCTCTTTAACCCCAGACAGGTTTGGGGAGGGGAGCTGCTATATATAATTTTTGAATAGAAGCATTTCTGACATAGCCAACCACACTGTGACATTCATTGAATGATTCCTACGCTTGTTTAATTTGCTGTGCAAGCATATAATTTGGGGAAAATGGCTTTCACTTGCTTTACCCCCCCAAAAAAAATTTCAGAAGGGTTAAGAATAGCTAATAGTCATGTCTTGATTTGAAAACATAAAAGACTGTATAATTTCTAGATGACATATCCGGCACGATATTAATTTTCAGACAAATCGTCTCCCTAGATGAAAACATAATTCCAAACTGTGTGTTCTGCCTGGCCATGAGTTGTCCAAGCCCTTCTCTGAAGCCATGCCTTTGATTTTGCTGCTTTCCTCAACTCCATTTAATGGACCTGTGTAACTCAGACTGTGAGACAAAGAGGAGTGTGAGTTTTCAGTTACATCTGGTCTTTTGCACCCATAATATGTTTCTTTAGTACCTCATTAGACCCAATGACTTTTGCTTGAAGAATGAGATTGCTTTTAAATAATTCAAAGTGGTGAAGTTACCACCATTCCCTCCCAGAGGGTTCATCCGGCAGTGACTCTGACAGGCTACAGTGTAATGAAGAGCAATTGGAAGTACCAAAACAAAGCATGTCTTCCATTACCTGAAATCTAGTCCTCCTGCAATCCACTGCAAGTGCTTTTTCTAGTCATGCATACAAAATAAAGACTGCATCATTTACTCTCAGCTTTTCAGAGGGTCTGATCCAAATTGACAGGTTTAGCACAGTATTTCAATGGTTTGCCTCCAGATTCCATGGTGCAATGGGGAAATTCGGATACAGATTCTGGACAAAAACTGCGCATTCAACTCTAAGATTTCATCAAAAGATTTGGCAATGCTGCCAAAAATATATAAGCCCTGTAGGTTTTCTACTCTTAATCATTCTTTATGTACCTCAAAGAATTGGAACACAAAGCTGAGTAAGTAAGAGTCCAAGGTCATCACAGTGAGCAAATGTCTCAAATTCAAAATACCAGCCCAAGATGTGATTCCTAGAAGTGCCGGACTTTGCTTCACCTGCCTTATCACCAGCAAACTTAGAAATGCAGCAATTTTTATCCTTTAGGAAATACTTGCCTTTCCGAGGCAAAAATACCTGTGAAAGGTAGGCATCGCACTCCAGGTATATGTCTTGAATTTTATCTCCCTGTTTGTGGACCCATAGTAAAATGATACCAAGAAAACAAACCAAAAGAAAACATCAAACTCTGCAAAATTTAACCAACATCCTGGAACTTAAGATCAAATCCCATTTTGGGTCCCCCTTTTTCACAGTAGAAGAGATTAAATTCTTCAATTTTAAAATGTCTGACTGCCATAAGGTTTAAAAACTCCAAAGATAATAAGTAGAGAGGGCATTAACTGCTCAATAAAAGCTTCAGCATTCCTTCCTCCATCTCTTAAAGAAATATCCCATTTCCATACATTATTTATCGTGCTGCTGTTTTCTTGAGCAGCTTAAATTTGCTATCATTTCCTTCTTTATTCAAGGAGATTTTTACTGCTTCTAAACTACCTATTTTGGCAGTGCTGCCATGCCTATTTGTAGTGTATAGAGATCTCTGGGTCCAGAGCTCTGCATTAGAAGAAGCGAGGAAGAGTTGCAGGTAGCATCACACCACACATCCCCCAGGTCCCACATATGTTGCACTGTCACCTGGGGGAATGGTAATGACAACATGGGGGATTTTTTGGGTCTTCCATTTCCTAGCAAGTTATCTTGGTGGCATTGAAGAAGACGAAGAAGAAGAAGAGAGAAGATGGCTGAGGAGCTGCAAAGCAGTCATTTTACCCAAGTTAATTTTCAACAAGCTAATTCAGAAATTTTTCCCTCTATCCCACTTATTTCACTGGCAGAGCTGGTGACTGATTTTGAAAGCAGCCTGCAGCAGGCAGTTATACTCATCCATCAGCTTTAAGATCTTATGAACATGAATGAAAAAAAAAATAAAGAAAAAAGAGAAAAGCATTTTAGTCTAAACCATAAAGAAAAAGCAAATAAGATCATTAATTTTTTACAGAATCAAGTGCACTCAATTATCTTGCTTTTGTACAGGAAGGAGGAATTTCGGTATGAATTGATTTGAGGTGACTGATTTGACAGAAAAGGGAAGGAAGGGAAGGATTTCAAACTTGGTTGTTTCCTACCATTTCCCCCCTCCCCACACCCCCCTTTATGCACTTAATCCTCTGCTGCAAAGAGTTTTAATAGTGAAGGGTCTGCAGTGCTAATACTGATAACTGTATAGTGCTGTGCCTATTTGTCAGTTTAATGATTATGTACATGAGAAAAATTGTTGCCTTCCTTCAGAGGCTGATGAGCTTTTCAACACATTATTACCAGAATAAATGTGAAAAGTAAAGTAAGAATTTTCAGTGGAGGGAGTAATTAAGCAACCTCATCACTGAATTTTAATTAGTGATACAAGGACTATTTCATTGCTCAGCTTTAAATGTGCTTTCTGACGAGGGCATAATACCTAAATAGATCTTGTATGGTGTTCCTTTTGGAAGGCAGGGGAAGAGCTCAGGTTTGAAGCAATAGGACCAGTCCCTCCAAGACCTGCCCAGCACTAGGGGACTTGCAGCAGTGGCATTATCAGGGTCTACTGCCTTCTCTTTTTTTTTTTTTAATAAGAAAGAGGACAAATTGTGGTGGTATGTCAGGATCTGGATCTGGCTGGATAGTTCAAATATTTTCCTAATTATTTTGCTGTCAACAGAAAGTGAGGCAGACTATCAGACTGTTATAGCCCAGTAGTTATGAAAACTTTTGTCCCACAAATCAGTGCAAACCTTCACAATTTCTCACAAAGCACCTTGTCCCCGTTTTTGAACCACTCTTTTATTTAAAAAACCTTCACAGTATTACTGTACATGCGAGGTGTACTTTAACCATGACCTCGAAGACTACCACCTCTTGTGCACCGTGTCTGGCAATAACTACCACTGCTGTCTTGTATGTTGTTGTACTGATATCCTACTGATTTATAATCTGATTACCTCTTTTGTTACGTGGAGAAGACTTTGAATGTGCAATAATCTTAGAGGAGCTGCTTGCATAAATTCCAAATACTGTTTCATAACCCTGCATTCGCCTGATTGAGAACTGTGTGTAACCATGTGTTCCTGTGTTTGTATATGTGTGTATGAGTGCAAACCCATCACATTGCACAGCACTAATGGACACAAGACCACGGGCTGTAACATTAATATGCAAAAGCCATTAAGTTCCTGAACACACTGCTATGATGAAACCCTTAATAGGATGTAGACTGCTGAATTAATAACATTCATCGTGATTATAGCGAGGTGCCAAGACTAATTGGAAAAGGTATTTGATCATAAAAGTAACTACCAGGATTTTTTTTTCCATTTTTTTTCCATAATGAATTTAAATGTGCAATGAATAGAGAGAGAAAGCAGGGGTGGTTAAAAAAATTATGCCTGGTATTGTGTGTGTTAGAAACACAAGTTCAACTAATTGTACATTTATTTCAACTATCTGTTGTGTTTTGTCAAGTTTCTGCTTTTAAAGTCCCAGCCTAGATCAATCTTTTTATAAGAACAATGCTCTTACTAGAGTCATGTACCTGAGCAAACCCATTTAGAGGTGTTTCACCTCTACAGTTGATATGCATGTAAGGAAAAAACAGGCAATTAAACTTTACATCAGAGTAAATTCTCTCTTCTCCCAACTTCTCACTAGCTTGCCACTCACTTGCCTCTCAAACACACACCCATGGAAATATACACCAATAAATTTCCTTGTTGTTTAAAGAGCTGGCAGTATGAATCATGCTCCTGATTTCATACATGTGATGACTGACAGTGTAAAAACCCTCATGGAAGCAAGATACCAGAGTAAGAGTAGCAATGCTGGGCTGTTTTCAGTGTAATTGTTTAATATTTTAAACTGCTAAATATAAGAAGTCAAATTCATTTCAACGGTTTTTCCTTTTATTTAGGTAGCATTGGTTTTTTTGGGGGGGTTGTGCTTGTTTGTTTCTTTTTTTGTTTGGCTTTTTTTGGTTTGGTTTCAGGATTTTTGTATAAGAAATTATTTTAAATTGTGCTTTCCTAAAGAACCCTTTCAGGAGCAGGTCTTAAAAGCAGTTGAGGCATAGAGAATTACTTGTGGACATTATTAATTCTGATATATGAATAGCAGCTGCAAATGGGATCAATAGTCTTCCTCAATGGAAAGTCAACCTGAAGTACTTCATAGACATTTTTATAAAAGGTACCTCTAGAGAGTAAGGAAAACAACCTTCCTAACCTGAGCTGACCAAAAGATTACTCCTGAAAACGAAGAAGTTGAACATTTTAGGAGAGATTTATCTACAATGTAACTGGTTCAAGTGATTCAGATAAAAGCTTCCTTCCTTCCTTCCTTCCATCCCTCCCCTCAGGATAACATTTCATAAGTTTGTCACACAATCCTTAATATGATAATAAAAAAAAAATAAATAAACAGAAGACACACATTTCCTTTAGTCTGTTTAAATATCCTTCTGGAGACTTTAATTATTCCTTTATTAAGTAATAGAAGAAAATGGAAGCACAAGCATCTGGGTAGCCTTCCTTTGGAAATCTGTTACTGTCCCTTAGTTTTTCCTTTTTTTCATTTACTGCTTCAATGCTTGCAGTTTCCTTCTGCATTGAATCCTTCGCATGCTCCATATCCTGCTTATTTCCCTATTCTTGCCCACTACCTCTGCAATAGGCTTGGAAGAGCAGCTGGAATGCTCAAGCATTATGGCAGAGGGCTTTTCCAGGCCGTTTTCTCTGGCTGGAATGTGTCAGCCTGTGCTACAGGGGCTGCCTGTGCTGCAGAGATATAACCACGCACCCAGGAGGAGGCAAATCAAAGCCTCCAGTCCCTCTGAACCGCACTACAGATGCTAACCTCTTTCATACTGCATCCCGAGCAGTCCAGCTGCAAGCAGGCAGGGACAGACGTTCAGTAACATAGGTCAGGATCAGAGAATCAAATGATGGGCCCCCGGTATTGGGTTTTTTTTCCTCTTTTTTTTTTTTTTTAGTTGACTTATAATCCTGTAAATACATACATAATTAAAAACAAGTCACAGAGAGCCTTCGCCTCATGAAATTAGAGGCAGAAAGCTGAAGAAGGAAAGAGTATTTCAAGAGGAAATCACAGAGATGAGACTCCAAGAGGAAGGAAACTCTGGATTCAACTTCCTATTACATGAGAGATACTATCATTCTTTGCTGTTGAAACAAAGTGGGGGTTTTTTTGGTGAAAAGATTGGTTCAAAGTACCAATTACCTTAATTACATATATTAAAACATATCTAAAACTACATACACACACGCTTCTGAGATTTTCTGAGAGCAACTTCGCTTCCAGTCTAGATTGAATAACATTAGATTCTTAACAGATGTGACCAGAACAAAATCTGAGTTTGGAGAGTTCCAGGAAACACCTTTCAACTGTGATAAAGTTGAAATTTGTTGTCTTTACTTGAAGTTTAGCAGAACCAGAAGTAATTTGTAAAATCTATTTTTTTTTCCAAGTTGCTAAAAACTATGTTGTGTGAAATTCAAGAGATTCAGGCGTTTCTTGCTACTGTCTGTGGTACACAGGGACAAAGTAGAACTACACAAGTTCTATGCATTTTGGGTAATAAATAAAACCAGCATGTAACGACTTGCGAGCACATACTTCTTTAAAATGTATGGAGAAAAAAAGTGCTTTTCATCAGTAAATACTTCAGAAACAGCGTGATATTTCAAATGAAATAGAGATCACTTATTTTCCTATATTTGCACTAGAACTAATGGAACTTCTCAGTGACTGAAATTCGTCATTTCATCTTTAAATGGACTGTTTATTGAATTAAAACCATACTATAAAATAAATGTCAAAACAAAGCATTGAAATAAAATTTTTGAACCTTATCAGGAAGAGACAGCTTACTCAGGTAGTTTCAAAATAAAATAAAATAAGCAAAACAAAATTTCTACCTTCCTTCATAACTTGCATTATAATATAACTAACTTGCATTATAATGTAACTTTTCAATTTATCCAGTACTAAAACAAATTTGGAAATACTGGAATCACCTATAGTGGAAATCCAAAGTTTAAGGCAAGAAGTCCAGACTCAACACTTTATGCACCATCTTACACTGAAGACCAGTACACTTTAAATAGGGAATTTCAGGGATAAAATTGGTTCAACTCCATTACTTTATCTTCTTATGCAAATACATGCAACGTTGCTTTTCTGATCCATTTATAAACACTGCCTGTAAGGCAGAGCCTGAAGACATCAGTCATTTTTCAATAGAAAGATGATATATCAAAACAAGAACTTCAAGAGTACAAGAAAAAAGATTGCTGCTCTTGAATCAGACGCTTCAAAATAAAATACATGAGGTTGAGTTCAAGAAAGATAGCCTTACTATTTCACTTCTTTTTTTTTTTCCAAAAAAAAAAAAGGATGCAAATAGAAAGAAGCACAGCTCCCAGAGGAAAATGGCACTTGCTAAGCCTAAAGACTTTCTCAGGCTCTGTAGATACTTCTTGCAGCTCGTAACGAGGATTACTTTACAGAGCTTTCAGTCTCATACACCCTCCCTGCATTCCAGGTACAGAAGCATCAAGCTACTGGAAAGAAAATCTCTGTAGATATCAAAAAAATTATACCAAATAAGGACACCAAACTTAAAACTAGAAGCATATGAGAATACACCTGATGGGGCAGCTGTAAGCATGATACCCTGGGGGATATTACTGCACCAGCAGACACTGCCCACATTAATAGGGCACTGGACATAGAACAAGCAAACTCCTAATGAAAACCACTCCGTATAAAGCTTGCCACTATAAGATGCATGTTTTAGCTGACTCCAGAATACCCCTTTAAGAGGCAAGGCATAGTGGAACTAACCATGGCAATGGTTAATGCACAAGCATAACCATGGCAATGCCATGCATAAGCGTAGGCAGTGGTAGGTGTTTAATTGCACTGAACAGACATGAAGTCAGAACTGAGAGCCACGAGGAGAGATATTAAAGCAAGGGCTGAAATAGAATCCCCTTCCTTACATGACTTGGACAAAGGCAACTCCTATTGGAAAATCAACACTGAAAATTATTTTAAACACCCTTATGTGACTTTAATCCTAATCTATATACTTGCATACTCTGTTCTTTTACTCCACTCACACCTTTGGGAAAGGAAGATTTTTCATTCATTTTAGTCGTACTTGGAGCTTTCTGTGTATGAGTACATATTTTGCTCCTTGGAAGTTCTATTTATAAGTAAAGCCAATGGAGTGCATGGCCAAAACCTGCATAGGAAGAAGAACTGCTCTTCAAGGCAATGATTTACCTCAGCCACCAGTGCTGACATGGGGACAGGGATCAGTATTACCTAGGAGCAGTACAAGCAACAAACCTTGCTGCCCTGAATCCAGAAGCATTTTTCAAATTGTGGTACATAGCAACAGATATTTTACTAACCAATACAAAGCTATTGAAGGAAGCTTATAAAGCACATGAAGTTATTGAAAATTTAATCCATGGTTTACTGCTTTTGGAATACTGCTGCAATCATAAGTGCTGAAAGCATAACCAAAAAAAAGTAGGTTTTGGGGTGTTTTTTTAATATTTATCTTTTTAAAAAGAGGGGAACGGGAGAGAGAGAGAGAGAAATGCTTTGGAAACTATTTTTATTCTGGCAGAGTTTTCACTGCTTGCTTAATTTGGTTCCAGGACTCTGTCCTCTTTTAATTCCCTTGTCATCCAGAATCTATTACAGGGAGCTAATGCCTTAATGGCACCATCTGGCATTATTTAATATGTAACACCATCTTATAAATCAAATTATAATTTATAATTAATTAAACAATTTGTATTTTTAATAATCATAGTCTCTATTAGAAAAAAACTGTATTTATTAAGGCACCACAGCATTATTTATCACCTGCGGTTGTTCCTTTTCTCTCTTTCACTGCTTGAAGACAAAGGCTTTTATTACAAATGCAGGTATTAATTAAAATCCTTCTTAAAAACAATTTTTCAAAAGTTTTGTAGAAATATGCCACCCCAAATATCAGATGTCTCAGAAAATTTTAGAAATGAGTTCAAATAGGCAGCTGAATATTGGTTTTCCACTTCACTCACTGTCTCTATCAGTCATTACAGACACTGGTCTGTGTTCTGCATCATTGGGATCACCAGCAGGAATTCTCTCCTTCAGTTTAAGTATCCCAAACTTACCCTATAATGTATCCATCTACACTCAAGGACAAATATTTTACCAATTAGATGCTGCTTATGCCTATTTTGTCTTTCTTTCATCCCACCTCACAAAAACCAAATGCTGATTATCATTTCGGTAGGGGAAAAATAAGATAGGTTACTACATATATACTACATATAGGGTTACTACCAAAAGACATATAATCCACTTTTTTTTTTCAATGTAAATTATTGGATAGGTATTAAATCAATGTGGTTTTTAATTTTATTTTTTTTTTTAGTCTGGGATGATTCAGTGGAGTTTTAACAGAAGAGCTAGAAAGAAAAGGCCAAAGATGAAAAATTACTAATATTTGCGTCATCCTGCACCACATTACAGTCTGAACTCTGGGTTCCACAGCATCAAGGGCATGAGTAGTGCACCACTGCACATAAACAAAATAGCTAAAGATATCTGTGGCCTGAACGCTCCACTGCTATAAAACTTCTTTCCAAGACAGTAAGTTTCACCTGCTTCCACCTTCCGTGAACTGCTGCTGTGGCTGCAAGACAAAACAGGGCTTTTGTCAAGTTCATGAGAACTGCAGAAGTGGGAAGAGGATCGGCAAGCATCTTACAGCAAACCCTGCTAATTTCCCTAGGGTAAAAAAGCCCAGGAGAGGGGAGAGGAACGCGAGGAGAAAGGCTGACTGGAGACATGCTTTAGCTCCCTCCTAGGGCACTAACTGGAGTGGACATCTCACCTGCTCGTGTCACAAACCCGTGGGAAGTCACTCCTGAGCTGAGTTTAGTGCTAAGTGCCTGCTAGCAGGCACAATTTGGAGGCAAAATGATAAAAAGGAAAGAAAAATGTGAGGAAGTGCTCTGAATCTGGCCAATTTCCCCAACCGCACCAGTTCTTACGCCACCCGAGTCCAGCGGCAGGGAAGGAGGTGGACAGTCCAGCAGACAGGGTCTCCATGTCACTCCACCTGACCAGTGACAAACAAGCACTGAAAAAACCAAAAAAAATGTACATCCACTTTCTCATTCTAGGCTCATGTGCTTTTTATCTAAAAGTTCCTTCAAAGTCCAAAATCTGTTTCAATGAGACATTCCTAACCAGATTTTCAAAGAAGCAATATTCATTTACTTAAGGGTTTTGCATGGCAGAAAGAAGACTTTATTGGGCCTTTAAAATGCACGTTGGATGCACTGGCTTATATTAATCTTAGAAATTCTCATTTTTCACCCTTGCATAGATCTTTATTACTAAGATACACAGGAAACAGGAACTTCAAGGAGTGTTTAAAGTGCATATTCTTCTGCTGTTTCTTCACTGCATGCAAGCATAATCCTCTGCTTGTAATGTCACGGTTAGTGCTTGCAAAGAAAAGAGATTAATTTGTCAGAAACAGAGGATTACACATTTAACAGGGGCACAGACAGGTGAACAGGGCATACCCCTGAGAAGGCAGCTCCACTGGCAAGCAGATCTAACCCACCGGGTCATTCACTGAGATTATATGAGAGAAGACTTGAGAAAACCAGTGTAAAAAAAAAAGCATGAGATCATGTTAGGCATTCCAGTATCAATTGGCTTTAAACGCACACATTGAAGTTACTCTGAAGAAAAGAGAAGTGATTTGGGAAAGCAGGATCTCTGAGCTAATGCGGACCTAAGGTATCGTGTCAACATTGAGTGGTACTACACAAATATGACCTATAAATTCCCTGTTCCATTAACTTGGTGTCTGGGGCTCTTCCCCACACTCAGAATCCTTCTGTTTGAAGGCTTCCTTGGGCAGCAAATGTAATGTATTAAGCAGGAAATTGTGGAAATGGACTCATGCATAGTGAGGTAAATCCTTGCATTTTTTTTCTGACCTGTACAATTCACAATGTATCCCATTCAGGACATTAGAGTGTTTATGAGCTTTGAATTCAGTCACACTGAAGACATTATAGCCTTCCAGGGAGAAGAACTTGGAACCCTTAAGCCAAGAAACTACAGAATTTTTTACCAGGTGTACACATAGCTGAGGCCACAGAAAGATGTTTGAGAGGTGATCATGACCTGGACCAGGAATTTGTGCACTTCAGGTCTGTGTAAAGTGAACTGCTAGCAACTCCTGCCTCAGGTACATATGTGTGTTGGCTCTTTGATACTTGGGCAGTGAGTGGGGAACAAACCAGACTTCAGGCTTTGTAATACAGCCAAAGGGAAGGACAATTCACCATTAGCTGAAATGTGGGCACTGGCAGCTGACTGCATTCAGCCCCTGGTGGAAAATCCACCGGTTGATGGAAAATTCTGTTGAGGGGTTTGGGATATGTTTGAACTCTGAAAGCAAAATGCAGCCTGTCCTAAACTAAAAGCCATGCTTAAACTTGCAATGTGCTGTGCTCACGTGTAATAAATACTCACTTCAATATTTAACTGAAGGCGCTTTTGGTCTTTCAGTTTGGGAACATATAAAGAACACGGCCTTATGAACCCCCAAACTTCCCAGAGAAGCTTTACTCTGCAGTCCAAATACATACTTAAATCCCCTTCCAGTTTGGATAACTGGAGCACTTGACTTTGTTCAAACCTTGTGCATAAGTCTCTGATGAATTGGGATCTATAGGAGAGTGTGTATCGCTGCTAACAATGACAGAGTGTATATGATTGCAGGAAGAGAATGCCTACAAACCTGCAGGTGAGCCTGCTGCTAATTTATTGCTGCTGGCACCACTTCCTGCCTTAAATACTACACAAATTTGCTTTTCAAATACTCTTCGAGTAAATATATGTCTAAAGGAGAATATTTTATGAGATGGACATTTCAATGAAATATTTTATTTCTAAGGTAGGGTGAAAGGAAAGTAGCTAAGGAAATATGCTGATAATAAAATATGCAGTCAAGGGAAGCACTTTCATAGCAGCTCCATGAATGACTTGCAGAAAAGTATAAATTGTGTTTATAAATAAGCCCATGAGGATAACATTAATATATGTGTTTAATTGAAACCTGTAAAGCCGGTGAGATTTTTATCTCCTACATTTTAGCATCTTTTTTGTTCCTGTGAAAAAAAAAATGGGAAGAAGGTGAGGGGGAATAAGTGCAAAGCACGTGGTATTGAGTAAAAGGTATGAGACTGCCTGCTTTATGTTTACCTATTTGCTGTCAGAAGCATGGGTCCAACCCTCCAGAAATGCACCCAATTTACGTATGCACAAGCAAGAGCAGGATCTCCTTGGTGTTGCTCACAGAATCTGAACCTTATGGAGAGCAGCGGCTCGGGGTGATGACAACAGGGTGCTGTGTAAGAAATGCTGTGAGTTGGGGCAGCTCTGAGACCCAGCAGAGCATAGATTTCATTAGGCCCTGATCTACCATCATGCAAGGAAATTCACTCTAAAGTCACAATCACATGCTGTGTTTTCTCAATTTAGTTTGAAGTGGGAAAAAGCAGTTTCACAATATGGCTGTGGGAACAGCTGGCACCATGACTGTTCACTGATCTGGGTCTGGTCCAGACTGGCTTTTATTAATTTCTCCCACTTACTCTAATCAGCAGTTTCTGTGCCAGAGCCAGGTGGTCACAACCCCTCTGCATCTCCTGGGCCTCCATCAGCCCCTCTGGTGTGTGTGCCTCCTTCCTAGGGCGCACTCTGCACATCACCCAAATGCCTCCTCCACCGGGAAGGGAATCCCAGATTTTCCCCTTCTCCTGCACAGAGTAGCAGCAGTGGGAAGCACAGATTACCCTGCTGGGAATCAAGACTGAGAATGAAGGGAGAGGCAAGACAGGAAAAGAACCTAACTTCTACCAGTTCTCACCAGTTCCTGCAATGGTGTGAAAGAACTATGATGAAAAACTGGCTAGCAGACCTTAAATAGCCTTTATGATTCAGCTTTGCACTACTTTTTCTTACATGGTTTATTTGCCTTGAAAATTTGACTTTCTATTTTCTTTTTATTGTACTGCAATGGTTTCTCTAGGGATAATTGCAAAATCCATGTTTTTCATGCCTTTTTTTTTTTTTAGTTTTAAAATAGTTGACATATCCCAAACCTTAACCTGATCTAACACGTATATGCAAGGTGAAATTTAATACCAAAGCATTCATCTCCAGCTGCCTTAAATTCTAAAGCAGCGTTGTGTTTAATAGAGACACGATTTGCATGTTTCCTGTTTGTGCTGTAAATAAAATCTGCTTAAGCACCCTAAGGAAGTGATTCCCTCCTTTCTCCTGTATCTCCCATAAACCTCTATCACCCTTATGCTGTGGCACACTGTCTGAAAGTGTTATATGCCTTCACTCCTCCAATGCTACTTCGTAAATATATTCTGAAGCCAGCAGAAAAAATGTTTCATCAGATGGTCAGCTTGGTAAAATATTTTACTTCTAAGAGGGGATGAACACCAGGCTATGAAAGAAATACAGCTCTAATAAAAGACACAGGCAGTGAAAAGGCTGTGGTAAAATCAGCATAAATGTCACCCCCCCCCTCAACAGAATAAATTTTCTTTATAAATAAATACTGTGAGAATAACATTAATATCTTTAGCTGAGATTGGGGAAGTGTAAGAACAGTAAAAAGTGCTCTTATATAAACATACTTTTCTCTTCTAGTGCAGGAGATATGGGATGAGAGTTATGGTACTTATTTAATCCCAGCTTGTTCCGTGGTGATTTTTCAAATGAGGCAAAGGATGGCCACTCTTAACTCGGGCAAGATGGGGCCAAACCTTGACTGCCATTTAGCAGGGCTCCTACTGACCCAGTGCACGCTACCATCTGGTTTTATGCACATCTTTAGACCCTCATTTGCCTCCTGACTCTGTCTTGTTTGTCGAGAACGTTTGCAATTTAGGGCCTTAATTAAACCTAGGCACAGCATCTCTCCCTCCAAGCACCTCCAGGAGCTGCTACATCACAAATCAAAGTGAAGGGTATTTGAACTCTGCATTGCATTTGATGCTGAAAATGAATCTGAGACAACCGGAGAATATTATCAATATTTTTTTAAATTATTGGGGTTTTCTTTAAATTTATTTTTAAAGTTTTTATAACTAACAAATATACCATTAGCAGGGTGGGACAGGATCTTGATTAAGTGGGAAAGAGAATGAATATAAATGAGATTGATAAGATGAAAAATACAGCAGAAGAGCAAGCATCAGACAATGCTTATACCTACTATCAAACAAAATTAAACCCTCTGCTCTAGTAAGACTGGTGACGGTCTCACATGGGAGCATATTTGTACAACACTGCTGAAGTTAAAAGAATCTAGTCCTTGCTGCTACTAGAAGATAAGGAAAGGGAAGAAAGAAGAAAAGCTGACAAGCTGGACAAAGAATTATGAAGAGAGTCTTGCTGTCCAGCCTGGTTGCTATATCAATTTCTTTGTTGGATAGGGAAGTTAGGGTATCTTTTAAGATTGGGAAGACCTGCATTCTATTCCTTGATGAAATCTTAAACACTCCTGTCACTCTGAAAAAAATTGACTGGGTTCAGATCTTTAAATGCACCTCAGATTACCAGCTAACACTGATTTTAAGAAAATATTGACTTGAAAAATCAGATAAAATTAAAATGAAATTAAGGTTGCTGAAGCAAACGGAGTGGAATAACAATCAAATCAGACTGAACAACTACATACACAAAAAACAACCTCAGGCAATTTTGCTTGCAGTGTTTAAAAGAGAAAAAACAAAAGGAGGGAAGTATTGTTCTTCTCTAAAAGAAGAAAACAAGGACCGAGGATTACAGGGTTACATGCACTTTTCACACTCTTTGCTGACTTCTGATCTTCTGCATTTTAGCTGGACTTGCTGATTTGTTTAAATTTGCTTCCTCACCTGCAGTGCAGGAGCACAGGCAAAATCCAATACCAGGATCCCATGGGACCTGGAAGGGCTGGTGCTACAGCAAAGATGCCAATCTCAGGTTCAGCGAAACTGTTTATTAGATACTGCTTGTGGTCCAGCCACACTAACTCTAAACTTCACGCAGACAAACACACCCTCTTCTGCAGAGTCCTGGCTTTTCTTCTGAACCAACTTCTCAGCACAGATCAGTAAGAACGGAAAGGAGGCAGAGGAGGGAAGGTCTTACAGTAACAGAGGACACAGGGGAGAAGCTAAGATTAAAGAGAGATTTGGAAGCTTCTTTTCAGGAAATAATACCTTTTATTGTGTGTTTCTTCCCCCTCCCCCAGTATCTTTTACTCACATAGTTTGTCTCACACAAACAATGACAAAATAATCCTTCACCTGAGAAAACTTTTTAAAAACTGTATCCACCAAAGCATGTTTGGCCTGCTAATTCCTCAGGTCCTTTGTAACTGTCCTTGCATTAGTGACTTCCCTTTTGCATTTTAGTTTTGATCTACGTCTGTGTAAATCTGAGGATTTGCAGCTAATGTTTAAAAAAAACCCCAACAAACAGTTCTTTTAAGATCATTATAGTTTGGCTGAGGTTTTAGTATTTTTCTCTCTAAAACCAGAACAGACTGGAACACAACACTGTCATCCTGTAGACTTTCTAGAGGGCAAATTTATGCAGAAGATGCTGCCCTTGTGTCCTTCCTCAACATGAGGAGGAGACTTCTGGTTTCTCATTGCTAGGAAAAAAAGCAACCATCTTTTTCCTCTTTACATATAATAAGAATTGTGCTCCTCCTTTTCATCCCCCCAAAAGGTTTAACAATTCTGCCTAAGGCAGACCATTTGGCCTGGAGATGGGCATGTGTTATAGAGTAGATGGGAGGAACAGAGTCTTATATGAGAAAGCCTTCAGCAAGCAGCACTGTTGAGACATTTAGAGAAGCTTCACCCATAGCAAAGAAACGAAAATGTGACCAGCGCAAGTTGAAAGCAAGGAATTTATACTGAACTCTGTTTCACTGGCCATTTTTTCTTCTTACTCCCTTTCTCTCTCAGCTAACAAAATAAAGGTAAAAAAATCTGAAAAGGAAAGGAAAAACCCCAAAAAATCTAACTCCTGCTCCTGTTGTCGAATAGTTTCCTTACATTCACAGCACAGAAGCTTGTTCTGGGTGTATTCCTGTGCCATGCATGAATCCTTTGGTGGTGTCTGCTCCTATGGTCTATGCTGGAGAGAAAGCCAGAAATGCAAGCTAATATTTTAAGCTACATTCTAATGGGATCCACAACAAGGAGCAGCCATCTGCAGAACAAAACCAGATAGGGGATCTCAATTAGTTTCAGAGGTAAAATATGGGAAGTTCAGAGTGTGCTAACCACAGCATTACTGTGTATTCCAGTGCATGGTTTAATGGCTATAACTAGTCTCAACGTATATTCTTCTCTACCTTCTCACATTAGTAATAATTATATTTACTTATCCATCATTATAGATGTGCTTTGTTGGTAAAGGAAGCTGCTTTAAGTTCCCTGTGCTCGTATAAGCACACACTACAGCTTCGGTTCTCCACATCGCAAATTTTATGTTTGAGGACCAGTTCAGTCATCATTCTTGCCCTGGTTGCTTCACTCAAAGGCAGAGACACACACTGAGAGTTTCTAATCCAGGAACACATAGCTCACCTAAACCATAGTCCTGTTTCTGCTTGTGGCCAAATGCCAGACACTAATTTTTTTTAAATATTGAAAGAGTCAATACCTTTAAAATATTATCTTTCCCTGAATGTATGTCTTAAAAATACTTTCATAACTGGTTAATTAAAAAAAATAAAACCAGGCTATTTTCCAAAGCAGTGCTGTTGCTTGTGAACAGAGCAAATTCTGTGTATAAGAGCCAGGACATGCAACAGACACCTGGATCCTTTACCCTAGAGAAAGGTGGTTTTTTTCAAATAAATGACTGATATGAACTTCTGTCATTTTGTCCATACTCAGTATTTTTCAGGGATGCACAGTTTGTTCATGCCTTAACAATATCCCTGGCAGCCTCCATTTTCATTACTTTTTTCTGGGACAGAGCTGTTCCTCTGCATTTGCCCAAGTAGTCACACCCCCACAGGATGTCAAACGAGACCAAATAGCTCAGCTCTGGTAGCTCATTTCCAAACACCCCATGGGAAAACATGGCAATACCAGTTTGCAGCAGTTTTCCTTAGAGTAATGGATTTTCCCCACTATCTCTTCTCAAACTGTTAACCTATGGACAAACTTATTCCCACTCTAGCGGCAGGAAAAAACAGAGCCAGACACCCTGATCTCTCAGCCAAATCTGGTGTCCTAGATGGGGACAACATCCCCACCTGATGGCTCCTGGAGAACTCTCCCTTCTGACGCTCCACAGGGGAATGTGTCATCACCTGCCCACCCCTGATCCAATGATTTTATGGCTCTGGTCATTCATTTCCTCTGCATCTTTTGTTCACAGAGGTGGACTGAGAAAACACAAATATTGTACAGGTTTGGGTGGCCACGCCATACAAGATTCTACTCACTTCTCTTCCTGTATCTCCCTGATAAGGTTTTACTGGGAGGTGTCTGCTGTCAGCTGCCTACAAAGCCAGCATAAATCAGTTGCTAAGCCACGTCGTGCTTACATCTATTGTGCCAAATTGAACCCTGGTGTAAGCGCACGCAGCTTGCAGCCATGGCTGGCTGTGATCCATTGGGCCCAGAGAGAAACATTTGTTATACTCCCAGAGATCCTTTATACCGTTACCTTAGCAAAGACTACAGGAGGTGCAAACCAGCACATTTTCATTGCTGTCAGTGGATCTATATTGACATAATTCTTTCTTCCTTTTTATGTCTGATCATACTTGCGTTTCTGATCCTGTATTTCCTGCTTAGTTACATTGCTGCTGCCTGTTGTCAGGCTTTCTATATCAAAACCAGACTATTTTTTGTAGAGGTTTTACACATGAGGTGAACATAAGCATTACACTGGGGTGGAGCTGAGCCCATCGAGTTCAGCCTCCCAGCTCCACCAGGGGTCTAGAGTTAATTGAGGAATGTAATAATGAGGACATATTGAGAGCAATTTTTTCCTCAGTACAGTTTCCTGATTTATTGTAATTAGTGGTACAGAGACATCTGGAGTTGGAAGTAACAACCAGGCTACTATTAAGAGACATGAATTTATCTAACCCTTCGGTGAACCTGTGTGTACTTTTGACATTATTAATTTTTTTTTTTTCTTATTTCTGCCAGTAAGAAAGCTTGCACAGGGTGGGCATGGACACTGGGTTTCACTGCTTCAATCTTTTACAAAGTGAAGCTTCAGGAGATTGAAAATAGCCCTGATGCTTTGAAATGAGTTCCAGAAAGCGGAAATAAAAGAAGTTGAATGAATGAGGGTTTTATTGGTTTTTTTCCTCATGCTTTTGCATTTAATTTACTGGAAGTAAATGAAAGTTGTTGGTGCATAGGGCTGTGTGGTACAAAACTGATGGGAATGTCATTTCCCCTTCACCACGCTGGAACCGTTCCCTTCAAGGTGCTTATCCATATGACAGCTGTTTAAGGCTTCTCTGTATCTTTGTCCACCTGCAAAGATGCATCAAAAACCAAGCCCAGAATTCAACACAGCTTTTAGGTAGTTCTCTTTCATCAGCAATAAGTAATAACGAATTACAAGCCAGAAGGGACTATCTGTGAGACAAAGCTTCATTAAACCTGCTGGAAGGATGACTATTTGCCAAGTGTCTATTGTTTTTCTAGTAGCAGCTGGCTCCAGGTGCATTCTCAAATGTTACACATTAATCCAGGTCCTTTCTGAACCTAAGCTTTTTGTCTTGCCCTACTAATCGTATGACAAGGTTTAGATCAGAGTTCGCTTCTTGACCTGCACAGAAAAGTCTTTGGGAAATGACAGACATCAAAATGGTGTGATCTCACCAAGAATCCCAGTCCTGCAATTTATGTTTTTTTCTGATATGTGTTCATTAAATTGGCTCGCTGTGAAGTCAGGTTATGGTTTTAATGGCCTCCTTTGATATTCAAATTTTTACACAACATTCACTCCCTCTTGCTTGGTTGGAAAGCTGAACTATTTCTTCATCTCTTCAAGTCATCTGTACAGGGCCTTCTGGCGGCTCCCACACACGTTTGCAAATCCCTGGGTGGTCAAACTTTATTTTGTTCCTTTTTCACATGCAGCTAACCTTTAAAAATAATTTCCAAGGGCTATTCTGAATAGCAGGATTCCAGCTGGAGCTTTTTAAGGTCGCAACATAAGATTTATCTTTAACACACATTCTGATTTTCTTTGCTTTGCCTTTTCTTTGAGAAGAATTTGTTTTTCTCTGGTGTTTTGCTTTGTATAACATCGTGCTTTTTGTGACCACACACCATTTTCAAAGGCTTACCAGTAAATTATTGTGAGCAGTGCCTTGCTATTGTACGCAGTTATTCATTGGTGAGGGAGGATGTATGCCAGCTGATAAAAACGAGAAAAGATAAAAAGAGTTCAGCATCTAACCTGCCCCATGGTGGAAATGGAAGCAGGTTTTCCTGCAAAACACTAAATTTTCACAACATTGGGTGCAAGTGAATGTGGTGAGCAGTCACCGTATAAGACTCAAGAGCCAAAGGGCTTTTAGCTGGGGATATGAGGATTGGTAGGACCTTGCTGTTCTGGCCCTAAGGAATACCTTCCTTAAGCAGCCCTTGAAAACAAGGCTTGGGTGGATTATTGTAACACATGGAATTATTTGGGGTTTTACCTGATACCACTGATGTCAGTGAAGGTTTCACGAGTCAAGTCAATGAAATGATAGTCAGGCCTTTAATTACTGCAAATTATACATATTCAGGGGTATAGGCACAGAGGTAGAAGATAAAACGGGCATTACCAGCTAGGTAGGAATGGTACGATACCACATCAGGTCTCCGAGCAAAATGGCTGATCTTACTTAGCAACTCATATATCTAGTGGTGAGAAGAGCTGATCTAGACATTTGTTCATAGCCCTTTCATTAACACATCCTCTCAGGTTAATGTATCATCCTGGAATGATTTTTCAACACTTATTTTCTTTTTCCTTTTTTTTTGATAGCACTTTTTATGGAGAGAAGACCTTGCAGCCTCTCTCAAGTCACCAAGGACACAGCAAGAACCTCCTTAGCACTGCACAAACCAGCACCCACAAACAAACAAAAGCAGCTTTCAGCAACTGATGTAGATGTAGAATCACACTTATCCATGATTTTTCCTCATAACTGACTAATAAAAATCAGACAGATTATCTTGAATTCGTATAATTCATATAATCATGAAGCAAAGAACACAATTTCTAGTGGGGTCCAACTGGTGTTGACTGGTCAGTTCCCTTTGTTGACAGGCTGTGGCTAGACAGATATTTAAATATCAGCCTACTCATCTGGCAATTCAGCTCCTAACTTTTACCTCAAAAAAAAGAAACAAAAGAATGTTTAAGATTCATAACACAGTATGGTTTAGTCTTCTATGAAAATAATAACTGCACATGAAGTGTGACCAACAGAAATAGTCACCAGAAAAAAATTCCATTTAACTTCCTTTTGTAAAAGCACTTGTTCCATCCTTAAATATATTGGCCATATCTGTATGTAAAAACTGATTCCATTCTGCTGGCTTCAGCAGAGCTCTTCTAATCTACGTTAGCAAAACATCAACACACCTTTAACTACTGACCGACCTTTCCATGTGAAGGACCATGTCTTTAACAGCTATTGCATCAAAAAATATTCCGGTTCTACTCTGCGTCAAACACAAAAAGTATCTATTCAAAGAGACATACAAAGAAAAGAAGGATAGACAGGAATCAATTCATCTAGTAAAACATGAGATCAACAGACTCTGAACACAAAGAATGTATCATTAGAGACCTGCAGAGTATCTACCCATGTCCTAATGAAACAGCAAACAGAATTTTTTTTAAAATAGGATATGTGTGCATGTGTGTGTGTTTGCATATGCACTGCCTCTGTGAAATCTCATGGGGAGAAGTAATTATCTGTAGAAGAAAAATGATCTTGTGAGACCAGTCTGCCCATGCATAGCTAACAAATTTCAGACACTATTATAAAATTGTGACATACAAGTATCATGAGTTAGCCCAGCATGAAGCTTATCTTCTACTGAGAGAGATTCTAGATAGCTAAGGCCAGCACAACCTGCTCACTGCCCTCAGGAGGAGAAAAAAATCAACACAAAACCCCCCTCCACACACACACACAAAATAAACAAAACAAAAAGCCAGAAGCAACCCAGAAAAACTGAAACCACAAAAAAAAAATCATAGCAGAAATCCTTGCTGACACTGATGGAGAGAGTGCCTAAATATCTTTACTGCTGCAGTTTAACACCTTATCAGATCCAGCTGCAATCTTCATTTCGTGCATGGAGGTTAACACAAGGGTATCGGCGCTGGCGGTTCCATTGTTCCATTTCAGTTTGGCATCTTATGTCTAATGCCTGGGGAAGTCATGTTTGTGCTGTGACTATGAACTGTGACAGCTGAGGGATCCTGCTTCTCCTTTTCCCATCCTAGTATGGATGGTAACTTCCCAGGAAAACAGACGAGGTGAGTGCATGACTTTTTGTTTTGGAGACTGAGCCTGTTTTCCACTTGATGTGGTCCAATAACAGCACAACAGAACCATTTTATTGCCAAAACATATATTTTACATTCATAACCAGAGATATAGCATTTGAAGATTGTCACTTCTCATCACGCTGACACCAGAGACTGCACAGCTCCTACAAGGCACTTTATGCTTTGCAGGATCAGAACCTAAATGCTCATAGCTCAGTCCATCCAACACAGTTGACCAAAACTTCACTCACAAAACAACTCATGGACACGGGGTCAAAGCCTAAGATGGGAGAAGATGACAGTTCAAAACAGGAATGCTCTGTTTGGGGATGGACCTCACATTACAGCTCTTATGTCTTCTGACATAGCAAGATGCTACATACTCATTTCTAATATCTTACTTCACAGGTTTACTTCAGAACATTTTGACAAGATGCTTTAGTTGCTAGCAATCAGAGAACAATTTTTGTGCACCGTGGCAGCTGGAAAATGAAAGCCCTATCAGGATATTAACAGTGTGTGTCTAGACTCATATATAGATGTGCATAACGAGAAAAAAATTTACTTTGCATTAGGAATTACTATGCATTCTCCCTCCTCCCCATGCTTTACAGTCAAAGAGGAAAGAAAAGAAATTTAAGTCAGTCAAACTCAGGAACAGAGTACAACACGGTTCCTAATTTCTCATTAACGGTGTGTCAGACAAACTGATTTATCAGGAAATCTGCCTTCCTGCAAGCAGCATTGCAAGAGCACCTGTAGTTTTCTTTCTAATTAATTTAGCCATGGAACTCTGCTTCTGGTTCATCTCCAACAAGGAGAAAAAAAAAAAAAAAGAATAATCTATGATTGCATTGCAATACCTATTAAAAGATTATTGCATTCTCAGAGGAAACATGAGGAAGTAACCAGAGGTGAGTTTGTTGGTGTCCTTTGCCAGATAGATGACTGTGGCTCTTGCGATGTGCAAAACAATGAGATTCAGATCACTGCCAGCAAAAAAATATAATGTTCCTGCAAAGGAAGGCTTACCAGGACTTGATGATTTTTTTCTGTAAACTTCCAGGCTCACTTCATTTGCAAAGACCCCATCTTCCTCCCTGCACAGACAGAGGCACTCAGAAGTGTCACACACTTCCAAGCATTGGATGGGGTTTTGGAGATCTTCTATCATCACTGAGAGCTGACTGCTCACTCCTTGGGTTTTGATGTCTCAGAGGGTACATTTAGCAATTGAGGGAATATTTATGGGGTATTTTGGAGAAATTCAGACCAGGAGCGGGATGCATGTACCAGAAGTGTGAATATGAAGAGCTAAGCAGAAAACTGGATTTGTGACCAATTCTTGACTCTGCCACCAATCTGTAGCAAGACCTAGAGCAATGCACTTTCTGCCCCTGCTTCAGTTCCCTCTCAGGGGAGTAAAGATCATGACTCTGTGTTTACCCATCCTTTTCTGTCTCTCTCAGAGGGAAACTGAAATAAGCTGGAAAGAATTCAGACAGTCAGTGAAGCCAGTAGGGGTTTAACCTCCAAGTGGGTCACAACACCAATCGGTAGGTGACGGTAACATCTTCAGCTGCTGGGGCAGTCAAAAAGGAATGCACGAATACAGGCATCCAGGTCAGGAGATGCTCTCTCACACTCAGGAAACAGCTGAAAGGAAAAGGTTCCTAATTCAGCCCATTTTTTCCATTACAGTTTTACTAGGTTTTTGTTTTCACATGAAGGTTTTGCTCCCCCTCTCTCAAGACTGTGTTATTTTGGAGGGAAGTACTGTGAAAGTAGGTTCCTCTTGAGCATGCATAGAATGGAAATTAGTCATTAATCAACTGAATCCCCATAGAACCACTAACTTAATGCAGTAAAATGAATGATGGAAGGAAAAATAAATGCATCTGAATTAAACAAAGCAGAAATATTATATCTACCAAAACACAACACACAGAGGCTATTCTTGTAAGGGAGGGAGTTGAGGAGTCCTTTTTAGATTTATTATTTGGATTATTAATACTGATGGGTTGGGGAGAAGCAGGGAGAAAATCGGTCTTCCTTCCTGTGGTGCAGAAACCAAGTATCACGCAGTCTAGAATTAAATGATACAGATACTGCTGTGTCTGGGCTGAAGTTGTAGCAAAGAGCAATTTTTTTTTTTTTTTCACTTTTCTTACCTACATAGGAATCTCTGTAGAAGTTTACCATCATAAAAAGACATTGTGCACCTTTGAGATCTGGAAGATGGATTCTTTTAGAAGGAAACACATCCTAACATTTCTCTGTACAAAACTAAGCTGCTCAGTCAAGGTAGGAGAGGGATAGAAAGAAATATGCTCTTCAGTGAAGTGGTTCTGTATCTTTCTCACTAAGAAAGCTTTTCTTTAATGAAACTGGTCCCAAACAGGTCAAAAGGATCAGATGCAACCTACCAGCTCCCAAACTGGAAGCATCTCCAGACCTGGGGGTGTGAAAAAGGAAGCTTGTGCTCTTGAAAAATGAGGAAGAGTACACGAAGCTTGGCATGCCCTGCCTCTGGGGCGCAAAGGCACTGTTCAGAGCCCAAAGCCCCAATCCATCACACCTGGTGCAGCAGCAGAAGCTAAAAGCTGGCAAAAGCTCCCTGCTTCCCCACAGCCCCATCCTACTGGGAATGTCACATCCTCGGTGCATTATGAAAAGAAATAACTTCTAGCAGCATGAGAACAGGAGAGAGAATTGAGGACTGAACAACCTCAGGCCTTCAGTCAGGTCCCACTTACACTCTTTATGGCTTATAGGTTGGGGCCAGGAAAATTAGCCTGAAATTAAAGTGGGCTACTGTGAGCTTCATTAGCCGTAAACAATCCACAGTTCATTAAGGGGTGAGAGACCAGGCTCACTAAAAGCCCTCCTAGGAAGCAGTTACACTAAACCAACAACTGGCTATTAAAGGTATAAAACAGGCAGTACCACAATATGGGAGGGAAAAATCAGAGCTGCAGAGATGCAAATTCTCCTAACTTTTATTAAAAATGTAGCTTGCAGCTCATAAAAATTTCGGCCACTGATGAGAGAGCAGATTAGGATTTCAAAAAGCAGGTAAAAAGTTGGGATCAAATACTACTTCTGACTAGATTTGCACACAGCCTTTCAGATGTAACCGCTTGGTGAAGGATGGAACATTTTGAGCATCCTTGCATGGACTTTTTTCCTTTGGAACAGGTTCTTCTAAGTCCTTTATTTTGGTTATGTCTGAAATTTCCCACATGCTCTCTTCATCATACAAACAATTCAGTTTACACTTTCCTGGCAGAGTTAAAGAGATTGCCCCAAGAACGAGCTAACACGTAAGCAAATACAATTCAGACCAAAGAAATGCTGCTGTAAAGGGCAGCCCCTGCCCCCGTGCCAAGCAACAGGGAAATTGGCGCCCAGCCCTTTCTGATGCTTTATTGAAATGTGTTATTGTCCCTGCACAGAAGTACCCTCTGCTTTGCACAGTGCGGCGCAGACTCGCGGCTCTGCGCACGTGAGCTTTGGCTCGTCAGAAGCAGCCAGCATGCCAGGAATCTGTTTGCCCTATGCAAACAGTGCTACCTTGTATTGATTTCCTCAGCCCATGTTAACATAAATCTGACATTAACACAAGCGTACCCGCCACTCCTCTCATGGAGAGCACACTGATTTACAGGCTGTGTTAACGTAGGTTGTGTTCAGACAAACAACTCCTGGTCCTCTCCACAAAGTGATGAGGTATCATTTGCCATCACCCATCAGATTCCTTCTCTGAGCGCATCTTTTCTTTGATATCTCTTTGTTTTTGGAGGCTCCACCACACCACTGGTCTGTTTTTCTGCATTCTGCTGTAAGACGTTACTGCTATGCCAGGCTGGAGAAAGACTTGATCTAATATTTTTCCCTCTAGGATCCCAGTAGGGGTGACGGCAAGAAATCATTCAGGAGACAAGTTGTCATGCCTTTAATTTATTGGATGTCATATAACCACTCAACCCTCATTTAGGTACTTTAAAAACAACTTGTCTCTGCTTCCCCAAATGGAAAACTCAACAAGCGTATTTACAGTTCATTTGACATGTTTCCTCTCCAGTTAAAAACGGGTCCCTCTTTTCTATTCTATATGATTACTTCAAACATTTTTAAACAAAATAATTTAACTGTCTGGAATAGAGATGTATTTGCAATTTTTAACAAGACTTCTCTTTTTAGCCCTTCCTTTTGGGCAGAAAAATGTACACTAGTCTTACTGATGTTTTGTGCATGTTTCTATTTCTTTCGGTTCTGAAACCAGGCTGACACTAATCCCATTGTATGAACACAGGTGCTTTACATTTCTACTTTAACAAGGAAAAAAATCCACAGCAAGTCATTCTTTAGCCTATCTGTTGAAATGTCTCATACATCATTTGCCGTCTCTGGCCTTGCTTTGTTCAAGGCAAACCCTGGCCACCAGTGACACTAGCACACCCGACGTGTCCGAATGATAACACACGGAAAATCCCACAGGAAAACAGGAGGTACAAGAAACACCCCCACCCCAAAACACATGGGAGCACTGTACCCAAATTTTCAGTGTACTACGTATCCTGCCTCAATGCTGTGGCTTTGCCCCTATGCTGGGTACCTGTGTACCTCGGCAGGAGCTGTTTGTTCACAGAACTTGCCGTTGACTACCTTTTTAATGTCATTTTTGGTATATAACAGCTATTCTTTGTTTATAGCTTCTTGTCCCAACACTTTTTCTTCCTTCTATAAAAAATATGAAGTGACTTTGAGTATACAGTTTTAAAAAATCATTTTCTGAATATAGTCCAACAGAAAATTAACAGCTATGAGAGCATTTGAAAAGAGCAGACGTAGAGGCAAGCATTGTGAGAAAAACAAGTAACAAATTAGAAGCCTGGAGAGTCATTGCTGATATTATGACAAGCTGCCTCTTTAAAACCTATTAGAAATAAATAGATTCACAGTAGTAATTAGGGAATTGGCAGTTGGGTACAAGAAAAAGGGAAGGAAAAGAGAAGGAGATATTTAAAGTATTGAAATTGCAAAGCTCTTTGCTTCCATTAGGTTAAATGCTACAATTTAAGCACTCTGTATGTCAGTTCATGAAACTGCACTGACAGAAGTCTCAGAAATAGGGCTCTTTTTTCCCCTGCCTAGTGAGTAATAGCTAATAATCAGTCACAAAACCAGAAAAATCCCCCTGGTTTGCAGTAAGGTACGGTTGTGTTATTGGCTTCCACAAGGTGGCCTCTGCCAGTCGCTTTACCCTGAAGTGATACCCCAGCACAGGCTGTGTGTCCTGTAGACTCGGACTTATTCCTGCTTTTCGCCCCGACCCCTTTTCCTCCCCTAAAGGGCTGGGCAGCACACAAAAAGGTCTTTAGGATCACGAAAAGGCCTAATGAAATTTTTAAAAAGTGTGGAAAAAATATAGAAACACTCCTGATTCGTCTTGACAAATATTTCCCTAAGCTGTTCATGCTGGGAAAAGATGCCTCCTTTGTCTCAACTGGCAGTACAAGCAACCACTGATCATATTCATCTGTTGAGGCTCTATCCGTACAGTAAGGTTTCACTCTGATTGCTTCTTGTACAAATTCATTGAAACTGAGTGAGCTCTCTTCACACACCACAGAGGAGCCTGCACAAAAAACAGTCTCCTACTTTTTTTTTTTTTTTAAACACTTTTCATCTTAAGTGAAGCCAGTGTGGCCTTATCAAAGCTGAAATGCTGAAGTCAAGTGTCAGGCATTAACACAAATGTCAAGTGACTGCAAACTTCTGGATGAAGAGATATTTCAATGATTGCAAGGCTGGCCTCAGATTCGGAAAGCCTGGTTAAATCTCATCTTTCGTGCTCAGCTCCTGAGCGACCTTGAACAAGCTCTGAACTTCAGGTTCTCGGCAATTACAAAGTGACTGATTTTTCTTGACTCCTCCTCTGTGTCCTCTCCTCTCTTTGGCCTATTTGTTTCTTCAGCACAGAAAGTACAGCTTTTTATTTATAGCATTGCACACAGTGTGGCTCAGTTTCTGCAGCAATATTCTGTTTGACTGTAATAGAATAAATAAAAAAAGAGAGGACCTATACAAAGAAAAATACTTCTAATTTAAGCCCAAGTTCTTTACCTAAATGTAACAGTTCACAAAACAAGGTCACAAGTAGCTTTAAGTCCAAGGCTGTAAAAAGTGTCCTATCTTTGTTAGAAGGAGGCCTCAAATTCTTTTATTGGCAATATTCAAATTTTACAAGGAAAAGAAATAGATACTGTGACCTACCCAGTCAGAGAGAAAAGCCTGTCCTTAAAAGCTGGAATCTTCACATTTTTATTTGTGCAGTTTCTACAATGAACTTCATGAAAGGTTGATACCAGTTCAAAATAGAGAGTTCTTTGTGCAAACTGCATGCCTTATTCAAAGCACAAAATATCTTCCGGACAAAAACATGTTCTGCTGAAGTAAACAAACACAGATCAGAGAAAAGACAAACTTAAAAGAACCCTCTGGGTTTCAGCAGATTGCAGCTTACAAGTGACCATGTATTTTCTCCCCCATGCAGTCTCTTTCTGGCCATCAGTTGCTGTGCTTTCTTCTTTTAAACTCACGCCTCAAAAGCTGCAAATCTACTGCAGTATTTTTATACATTAACACTGAGGACTCCTTATGAACTCGCTTTATGTGCCTAAATTAATCCCTGGCATTCAAGGATGAATTTGGAGGCATCAATGTTCCCTGCAGGCAGCTATTGTGGGGCAATTCAGAAAGGGAACAATGGCTGGTATCAGAGTATAAATTGGGGTGCCAGAGCTACAGTGAGGCTGAAGGACTGTCAACATGCACAGAATTCTGCCCTTGCCTCTATGGAATGAGTAGAAAAAGATGGAAGACAGAGATGCGAACTACTGCACAGGACTGGATAAGTCTAGAAATGTGATTCTGCATTTTTTGGATAGAGAAAACTGTATCACATGCCATCAGCGTGCACAACGACAGCTTGTGCATGTGACAGAAAGGCATGAGGACAAAGCAGAGGGCACATGCAATCCCCTGACAAGACGGCTTGAAGGAAAAATGGTAAAAATTTTATCAAGACTGAAAACAAAGGTGTTAAGAGGAAGGTAAAGAGGTAGGTTAGGGTCAATTTCACATGGCCTCTGGTTTTGTTAACACCTTTCTCAGGATGATGGGAAAAGTTGTTTTCTGGAGATCATTCTTCTCTATCAGGAGGACCTGGATGAGTTGGCTAAATTCAGCCTGGCAAGATGAATCCCTTGTCAAGCAAAGTCTGAAATGCTGTCCACTGACTCCTCCCTCCAGGCTCAGTTTGGATTTTTCTGTGTTTCTCCTGTGTCTCTCCACAATTGCTCCACCAAACCTGAGCAACCTAACCGATAACAGGCATTCCCAAACAGGCAAATATCCCATAATAGTATGTGTCCTCAATGTCTGCTACAGGAAACAAATTTCTTGAAACTGCCTTTCAAAAGGAGTTTTTAGACAATAGTCTATTACGAGATGGACTTGAGAAAATTGAGCACCTTCTGTTCTCTGCTAGCTGATGTTCTAAACATTTTTTGGTCAACTTTTCCAGTGTTGTGAGAAAAGAGGGGTTAAATCGAGAATAACTACCCAAAACTTGTTCAACTTTAAATTAATAGTAAAAGGGAAATTCAGGGCTTTTTCAGTCCAGACTATCTTTTTTTTTTTTTTTTTTGTCACATTTTCAAAAGGAAACAAAAGCAAACATTAAGAGATAATTCAGTTGTCTACACACGGGCAGATTTAGTGCTGCTGCAGACCCCATGAGGTGCTCAGGTGAGACTACCAGGTATGTCACAGGACCTAGAGAGTAACTGCCCCCTTCTGCAGTGTTTGAGGAGCCTGGTTATTCCTTCTTCTCTGTATTTATGCTCTGGCAACTGAATTGGTGCCGAATTATCATGGTTGCATGGAAAACAGCAAAGGCAAAACGTGGCCTAACACATCCAAAATCTGATATGAGGTCTTAAAAGGAAAACCAAGGCAGTTTAAAACTTTTAATCTGATTTCTAAAGCTGGCTGAAGTGTAGTTCTGGAACAGTTAGGGATTTGTATGACTTAAAATATCACAATCTGCTCTCCAGCATTCCTCGTGAGAACCATTGCGGACCTGCACAGTTCTTAACACAAACCTACATCCTCATCAGTGGAAACAGGACTGGAGTCCTCTCCTTTATCAGCTCCATTTACTGTTGCTGTCTGAATCCAAAGTTAAAAAAAAGGGACTACTGGCAAAAATGAAAAAAAAAAATCAGAAAAGAGAAAACAAAAGAACATAGAAAAACAAAGATCTTAGAAACTTTATGCCTTGAATAAAGATGAGTGCTTTTCTATTACCACTTTACCTGAAGATTTTATTCATATGTCGGTAGAGACAGTGAAGAGACATCCAGTGATTGAACCACTCTTTGGATTAGATCATAGATGTCAAAACACTTCATGAAAGATACCTGAACAGAAAGCCAATTTTGTGGTCTGCTTCACTAAAAAGTAAAAGCGTATTCAGAAGTGTCTAGAGCAAAAAGCAACATGAAGATATCTGGAACCCACTTAAAGTCACAGAACACACCATTTTGCAGACACTCAGAGAAAATTCAAATCAAAATCACAGTTTTGACTCCAGCAGAAATCACTAGTTCAAGGACACACTAACCTTAATGTGCACTAGACTTAAAAGGAATTTCAAAGTCTTTGCTCTTTGAAAAGGAAAAAAAAACATGACTAAAATTTCCATTATCTTAGCCTTAGAAAATAACTTAGAAAAGTTATTGAAGTATGAACTATAATAGCATTGGGATGCATTATTTATTACACAAATTTATTGACCATAAGCTCTGGAAATGTTTTATTATTATACAGAAGTGCCAAGCATCAATCACTTTCTTGTGAAACACCAAGGAAAGAAGATTGACCTCTCTGGCATTTATGAAACAGTTCAGGATATATTTCCATGTCTCCCAGAATCCTACAGCCACAAAATGACCCAGAAAGAGGGGAAGTTCATCTGCAGAGTGGGATCTGGGTGTCAGGTCTTTGTGGCTTTCCTAAAATGGAGCAAACTCAGGATATCTATTCAAACAAGATTTAACAAGTGAATTTGGTAATCAGTTCCTGTTGAGTTCGTAATTGGCAGTGATCTGACCCCTCCAGAATGACAGCAGCCCATTGAGCTCATTCACAGCCTAGAGCTGCCTTCAAGACAGGATTTCAGGATATCAACACTTCTGGAGGTGATCTGCCCACTTACTGGAATTCAAGCTGTTTGTTTAGTCATCCACCCCTGCTCCTCCCAGGGCTGGGTTTTCCAAGCACCCCGGCAGGTTTGAACACTCTGCCCAGATGGCTTTTAAGGAAAGGTGGCCCCACACCGTCTCTCTGAAAGTGCCCCTCTCTGGCTGTGTAGGATAGCCCTGGAGCTCTGCAGAGGCACTCGCATCTCAGTTATTTCCCACAGCTGGGAATTACACCTGTGCTTCCTCCTGTGCTTCTCAGGTATCCAAAAGAGATCAGGTTCTGCCTAAGTATTCAAGCAGGGTATAAATTACAGCTCAGGAGGAAAGGTCTTCCACAGGAAATTGTTTCCAGTCTCAAAGCAGCCCAACACCAATTTATTTATTTTTCCCTACCAAGCAGCACAGCCCATAATCTTTACTTTTGTGCTCTGTTTTTGCTTGAATGCAGGTCTATGACTAGTCATAGATCAGTAGCATTGGTTTTTTTCAGGGTGGTGATTGGTAGGATGAATTTCCAGAATTGTGAAGCTATTTCAGTTTTGTCATATTTCTCTTTATGTTCCCATACCTTAAAAAATAAAACACATCCCCCAACCCCAAATTACCGAAGCACACTCTGTATTTTCATTCCTGATCACAAGATGAAAAACTGATGTTCGTTTTCAGCCCTAGAAATGACTCCCAACACCTCAATTTCAGAGCTCCTCAAAGAGAAAAACTTTCAAGTATTTTCAAACATCCATTCCCTGAAAAGTGAAGACATTTATGCAGGCACAAAAAGGAGGCACCCCATTTCAAAACTCAGTGCATACAGGGAGACACTATTAAAGTGTGCAGGGAAGCAGCTACCCCTGTTGTCACAGTATGTTTAACCAGCCAAGTGACAACAGAACCACTTTTTCCTCTCCATCACCAGAAGAGATATTGTTTAAGCGTCTATATTCACAACACCTTTTTTGTCACTTCTTTTCTTAAGCTACTCCTATTTGCTCAGTGTATTTAGCAGACATTTATCTCACTCTATCAGCAAAGATTTAACACTCATGCTACCTAGTAATCCAATTACCCTGCACGAGAAAAGCAAATGTATCTTTGGTCAGTGCCCACAGAGCTCCAGGAATCCATCGCAATATAAAATGAAATCTAATTAATTGTGTGCTTTGGTTTAGCTTCATCCACATCATTATTTCATTCGTTTCTAATGGATATATTAGCAGAGATTTAATAGTTTTAAATGCAAAGAGCCAATGGGTCAGCTTACCCTAAGGTCGGTGTTCAGATAATTATACTTTTAAAGAATTGTATCTGGAAAAAGTTACTTGTGGTGGGAGACACAAAGGAGGTAGAGTTACAGAGCCTTGGGATAACACAGCACTTATGCAGAAGTCTGAGTGTTTTACCAATTCCGCTAATCCTCATTTTACATTTCGAGAGAAGGAGACTCTCATCAAATCTTCTTTGCTTCTTCAAACACAGATTTCCCCACAACCTATTAAAGCATCTGGGGGAACCCTAAAGTAGCGCAACACTTATCCAAATCCCAGAGGCAACCACTCATCTGAGTAAGGTTTGGTGAAGAAAAAAGCAGCAAGCCCACAGTATAATATAAATAATAGATGGATAGATAAATGGGTTGGTGTGATATAATGAAAAGTACACTGGGGAGTAAAAAAAAGGGCCCGTGGTCCTGCTTAGAGTTATTTGGGAGCCACACTGGTCTCCAGGCTGAGATAGAGTCACAGAAGAGCTGTGAGAGCCAGAGGGTAAGCCAACACTCCTGTAAAAGTGCAGTAAAACAGCAGAAACAAAGAGAGCCTCTCAATATCATTTAACCAATACAGTCTTATAAAGCAACTTGCCCACAACTGACAAGTCGAGTTCTTTAGATAGTGAGAGACAATGGCTGGAAATATAAAGCAGACCAAAAAAAAAAATCATCACAGTAAAGTTACAAAACACTCTGTTAACGGCAAAGTGATTAGTCATTAGGAGAAACTACTTAGAGATGTGGTAAAGTCTTCATTATCTGTCAATGTTGAGTAAAGGCTAAAAGCTGTCTAAAATATATGACATAATGCAAATAGGGAAAAAAATACACAGAATGCATTAAACCAGAGATCAAATAAAGCAGTAATAAAGTTTCTCCCCCAATCCTGAAAGCAAGAAAAAAACCATTATTTTCTTGAATGCATTAAAACGAGATAAGGCATAAATATTTACTGACTCTGAATATTTTGTCCGTAGGAAAAGAAAATGTTTTATCCTTTAAGTGGTTAATATCTTGTTTAATCAGTGCTTCCACTTTGTGATATACCAGAGCTCTAGGAAAGAAACTGGGAAAGAACAGCAAGATCTGTCTAACCAAATAAACAATCTCTTATGAATGTCAACATCCATCTTTTCCGAAAGCATATATGACATTTACTTCCATAACTCCACTCCTCTTTAAAAAGCAAAATCACCATCCATGGAGCCGACAGGATTTTAAGAACCGAATGGACTCTGTTGTGTCCTACTGCCCTTAGTCTTTTCCTTGCTCTCCTGCAGTGTAAGTTGGTAGGATGTAAAGCAAGCTTCCCTCAGCCTTCCTGTGGTGAGCACGCAGTTTGCAGGAAAGTGTTTCCTTGGGCACAAACCTTAGACGTGGGCCCAACTGCTGCAGGGGAGTCAGCATGTGGGCACAGGGAACTACAGGGACGACACCGACTTAAACAAATTTTACAAGTCCAACCCCAAGCCGTCATCCAGAGGAATGCTACGAAATACCTGGCATGACAACCCCCCCTACTTTTACAGAGGTACTGAGCTGCCAGACTCTTGCATCCACAGGCTCCACATGGAGAAGCCATGGGAAACTGCTGTGTCTGTGGCCGTGATCAGAGCAGTGTGGCTGGCACACAGACTCATGCTGTGTTTGTGGGTGTGCATGCACACATGCTGTACTTTGAACAAAAAGATGTGGCATATGCTTCCAGCCTTCATTCTGGGGTGCAAAGCAAGGTAGAGGCAGGAGAAGGCAGCCAGACTGCAGCCCACCAAGCCAGCAGCTCCACCAGTGTCACACCTGTCCTCTGTGCAGGGCAGCAGTCGCACCAGATATCCTGTGCAGCATACAGTCAAGCCACAAAGGGAAGAGTGTGTTAAACCAGCCACAAAACACCAACTCTTTCACTTGTTTTGAGGGCGATGCTCCTAGCTCTTGGCATATCTTAAAAAAAAAAAAAAAAGAAAAAAGAAGGTATATTTGTAACAAAATAAAAGCAACCTGTGCTCCGAACACCCGTACACATACAGATTCAGGCAATTCCGAGGAGTTGTACAACAAAGTAGAGTTAATTTGACATTGAGCTTTGCTCCCTGTTGATTAATTGTCAAATATAAATGAAATTCTGTGTTCGCTTTGCAAACTGCACGCAGGTCATTTTAACTAGAAGTTGAAGAATATGAAAGGCCCGAGACAGAAAAGAGAATCAAGGGGAAGCAACAAAAGAAAAGAAAACAAAACAAAAAAATCCAACAAGAAAAAAAAAAACCCAAAGGAGGCGAGGACATGATGACAGTTCAAAGAAAATATAACACAAAGATGATTCTATCTGCTTGAAGCTCATGCACTGCTACTGAAGTTGCCTACTTTATGAGGCCGGTCTTAAAGACAGATACAAAGGGAAAGTTAGTCAAAAAATCAATTTTATTCTCTAAGTTCCCAGCAGGTCCCCTGCATCCATCAATAAAATAACCGATGCCATATTTTTTGTTCTGTGCAGTGTGGCCTTAAAACAAGTAGAAGAAAGTATTAGAAGAAATCACACACAGAGTCATGCAAAGCCATTGTAAAATTGAAATTACTTGGAGAATTTCGTGAATGAAGCTAGAAGAGGACTCATGCAGTCCGCCTTTGTCCCACAAGGGAAGTTCAAAAGGGCATCACAAACAGGTATTTCACAACCATGACTTTCTGTGTGAATGAAAGGCAGAAGCCCCACTGAGAGGCTTGCAAAATGCCCAGAACCACAACCATCTATATTTTCTTCAAAACCACCACTTAAGTCCTTCCAAAAGACAAAAACGGATATAACAACACGAGATTTACTTAACAAGGTGTAAATGAATTAGATTTGAAGTGAATGCAATCTACCAACAACATACCTATGTAAAGCAATTTCTGAATAATCAAGCCACCTTTTCCTCTTTAAGTTAAATATTTCTAACGAAGTAGAACTTGAAGCCTTCCGAGTCGTTTTCTCTACTGGGTCTTGGAGAAAGAGCAGCTCACTGCACACAGACTGCAAAGTATTGCAAATCCCTGCCTGTCTGTACTGCACTGAGGCACATGGAGGCAGAGATCATTACTGAGACCTTCAGAAGCCGCACACAGCCTGCCTTTCACCGGGCTCCTCAAGGCCTTCATGAAGCTCCTTCTTGAGGAAAGGTGATTTCTACTTCTTTAATCACAAACTCATTATCTCAATTTGATGTCTGCTTGCTAATCTCCTGCCGATGCAGTGATCTAAATTTAGCACTCAGGTTTTCAGAGTCAACTCTGGCTACAGCCCCCTGTTGGTATCAGGTATGGAAATCTCTTTCAGTGATCCTGTTTTCTTATTTAAAAGTTATGCACTATCATTCTGAACAATTTAAATAAGGTGCTTATTAGAGTTTCTGTCAGGTTCTTCAAACTTGGCATAACTGCTATCGAGGCAATAACACCAAAAGTTCCATGAAATCAAAAAAAAAAAAAAAAAAGGCAGAAAACCTACTGAGGCTTTGGATAACAACCAGAGTAGTCACTGGTGTGCAACAGTTAATTAGTCTCTTTTTATTTCCAGTGCAGAAATGGAGTTTGACTTCCTACAATATATAACCCATCTCCCTAAAATAGACATTGCAAGGTAGTTGTGACTTAATTGCTTTTGTTATTTCTCAGTGTAGTCAATCCCTTCAAAGAGCGGAGCTACAGCTTGGCAGCTGCAGCTTCCACAACTTCAGTGGGATTTGCAGGTGCTCAGCAACTGCCTGGATGTGGTTGTTTGCTGTTTTGACAGCTATGCTATGCACATCTTTCTCACATAATGGAATAACACCTTGGGAAGAAACAACATAGGTAGGATGAAAAACATACTTGTTTGAGTCTGTTTCTCTCTTTCTTCTGGATGAAAACATGTTGGAACCAGAGCTAATTTTCACATTTGGCTTAGTGTAGGTACTTGTGTGGCATACCAGCCCTCACTGGTTTGCCCTCATATAATTCTAGGCACATATGTCTCACTTGCAGTTCTTCTACTTCATCTCCAATGTGATTTACAGTTTTCATGTTTACAGGCAGTGATGGAGGTAGAGTTTACAGGATGCCACTGACATCCAGCAGGCCTCTGGTGGGTCTCAAAAAGAGGTTCCTTAAGCAGCTAAGCAACGAACTGTAAAGAAATTGAGTCCAACAAGACAATGCTGTGTGAGCCAACAGTACCTGTGAACCAGAGTACACCAGTGATGATTCAAGAGCCTGCAGGTGCCGTGCTGAAGCAGTTCTACCATTTACTGTGATTTGCTCATGCCCTTGACGCTTAGAAATACCAAAGGAACCCAAAGATAATGTTGCACTTGGGCGTCCCGAGGCTCTCTGTCTGCAAAGACACTGCCATGACACCAGCAAGAAACCAGCACAAGAGAAAAAGGTGTGGAATCCAGCTCCTTGCAGGCTCCATGCCAGTGTCAGCCCAGCCAAAGGATGGCATCCCTCATGTGCCCTTCTGAAGCAGTAGCATTAAGGGTGAGCTTTGAGCAATGGAGCCAACACTGGTTATGGAATTACTCTCCAGACCTGAATTATGAGAGGCTGTCGGCACCTTTCATCAACATGCATCATATTGCTTAGTTAATGGACCCTGAAAAGGATCTACTATTTTTCAATATTTTTTCCCATTATTGTAAATAGATGAGATTCTGCTCCAGGCCACATAAGAAAGATGAAAAATTAAGAGGAAGAGACATGAATAAATGCAGAGAACCTGAAGAAAGAATGTGATTGCTCTTATTTTTTTTCTCTCAGCAAGGCATTTTCTTCCCCTTGAAAAAACTAGCAGTTGCCCCGAGAAGAAGCCAGCTGATGTTACCTGGAATGCAAGATGGGACAAGCATTCAAAAGAAGCAATACTTGCAGTAAAAAACTCCAAGTGTTTTACTAGCTTTAACATTGTATCAGCATTCATTTTTTCCCTAAATGGTGGTTCTAATCTCTTTTTAAAATAAAAAAAACCCCAAACCTGGTTAGTGGCATGACGATGAAATCTAAACGTAAAAAAATGTTAAGTTTTTACATAGCATTACACAGATTTTATCAAAGCAGCTCATATAGCTGTAAACGACAGTTCTTCTGAAATAAAAAAGGTACGTCCATAAGCTGTCTGGCTTGAAAAATGACCTCTGTGATCCTAAGAAATAAACCAAACCCCACATTCTCGAAAGCCCTATTTTTAATACTACTTTTAATCCAAATTTTAGCAATCCATCTGTGCATCTGAAACAGAGTACTGAACTTATTTAAGTGGTGAACTTATCACCATTTAAACCGGTGTAAACACATAAAAAGTCATGGCAGTGCATGAAAACAGAGAATCTTGACAGAGGTGGTTTGCTACCATTTTCAGGCTTAGATGAATGTGATGGGTCCCTTCTCAAATTAGTTCCACCTTCTTCTTCTGATAGAAACAGGTTTCAGCTTTCAGGGTCTCTCAGCTGATATCTTTATTTTATATATATGCATATGTTTTTTGCTATTAATTTGGTAAGAAAAACCAAAGCAAATTTAAGAGCAGATGAACTCTGCGATTTGCAAATCTGACACAGAGCACTGTGAGAAATTCAAAGTATCCTTGCTCTGGGGTCTTGAAAGGAAGGAAACAGACTGATAACCCCACCTCCACAGTATTTCCACAAATATAATCTGGATTCCCTCCTCCCTGGGTTTTATTGGTGGGGTGTCTTTTGGATTTTGTGGTTTTTGTTTAGGTTTTTTTTTTTTTTCACTGAACTAGTTAGATAGATGTATGAACACAAAATGAGCACAGAGAAATTGTAACCTTGCAACTACCATAGTCCTGACTGCTCAATTGAATCTTCAGGGCACCATTTAATATTCAGATGCACAAAAAACCCATTTAAATAATGCTAGGGTTGGGCTGTGCCACAAACCAACAGATGCTGGGCGATTCCAAGTTAAGGATGACACTTCATTACCACTGTTCTTAACAAGGGAAAGCAAAAGCATGTAAATTAAGGATATAATTTCAGCCTTTCAAATGAATTCTTCAGGATTTATTGGTGCGTTACAACAGCAACGTTATTTTAAGCACAGTTTTCTGTATGTTAAATGCCAGAAACCTTGTCTGTAGTCAGGCAATACTAAGTATCAAAAACTGTAAGAAAAGTAAGTGATAAAACAGAAGAGTCAGATTCCCAGTGAACTGCTAAATAAATCTCTGTAAAAATCCTACCATATTGTCGGGGGGGAAGTGGGAAAAAGACTGTGATGGTGTGAACTTCCAACATCATACCAAATGCAAACACAGAAGGTAAAGCTTGGCAAAAACTGAAAAAGAATGTTGCTGAACTATTATTCACACATGGAACATAAACCACTGTGGAATTAATTCATCTGGCATAGATAGTTCTGTCTAAATTCTCATTTTATAATTCTTTATTTGTGATGTAAATACACAGCAGTAAGAGACAGCATCAAACTTCTATACACAGAGTTAGTTCTGAGACAACAATGAGTCTTGGTGATATTTATTTGAAAACATAAAATTAAAGGAACAGTTATTTTCTCATGTGCAGTGACTAATTAAATGCCTGAAAATAATTAGATTTAATGTAAGTGATATAATAGACAAGAAGCTAAGTGGTAGAAAGTACTGAACATCAGCAGTATGGGACCACATCTGTAGACACTTTTGATGTGATCACTCCTGTACATTTTGCAATTCATTACAGGTATGTCATTTATTAACCCGTGAGAAGCCCATGTGACACTTTCAAATATTTTTTATGGAGGAAAAAAGTGAGATCATTTCCTAGTCATACTTGATCTTTTTTTTAAAAAGAAAAACAAATGAAAGAAAATCTACCTGAAAATTAGAACATTTGTAACTACAGATTCAGATTTCCAGGCTGCTCATTATTTGAGTCCCACCCATGACACAGGATTATATAAATAAGCTTAAAAAATAATACAAAGAGAGAAAAAGAGATTTCGGCAATAAGAAGCATGAACTTCTGTGAATCTGAATTAAAGAAGAAACAAGAAATGGAAAAAGAAAGAAAAATATCTAGCTTAATAAAGACCAAAGGGACAGTACCACAAATACAGGATTGCATAGTACAAAACACATCTTCAAAGCAACTGAAGCTTAAAAATTCAGAGAAAATCTTTGAAAGCATATACAACCCGATAGAAAACTATCTGAGAGGCACAGGTATGTCTGAAACACACCTGCCAAGACAAACAATTCAGCCGTATGTCTGAGGGATTGTTCTACAGGTCCAGCACACATTTTCCTGAATTCATGCCTTTTATAAATTCCTGCCTTGTTTAAAGAAACCACACTATAGAAGATATTTAAGCACAAGCTGCCTTTAATGCTAAAAACGAAAAAGTTGTCTCACTCACAAAGAAAGATTTAGACGTCTTATGCAATAGGAATACTGGCATACTTCAAGCAGTTCCTTCCTTCACCCCATAACAAACTCAGCTGGAGGTTTGCATATTCTGGGGCAACATGCTCAGAACCACCAAAGTACCGTGAACTGAAAAAAAACAAGAAACAAAAACCTCAAACAAACACCAAAAAACCACCAACAAAACTAACAAAAACTGAACTAGAAAACAACCCATGAAATGAAATAGAATACTCACTAGGTAGAAGCAGGCAAACAGAAACAGGTCACTGTGATACAGCTGCAAAACCAAAAACCACACCTGTAAGCCTTTACCAATTTAAAGGCAGCTTCACTCAAGGGTGTAGCAGGGGGTAAAGGGGAAAAAAACCCACTCCAAACAAAAAAAAAGTTTCAGAAGAACACTAATATATATGGATTATGTTTCCAGAAAAGGCAGTGTTCCTACCTTGCTATATTGGTTCAGAAATAATATGTAACATAAAATATTTAAAGTTGTCAGCAGTGGCAAATTTGTTCAAGTTCTATGAAGAAAAAAAAATTTTTTAAAGAAGTGTGCCTTTTTTTAGTTCCACCGAATTCTCCTAATGAAATACTTTGAATCAGCAAGTGAAAAGGATGAGTGAAGACAGCCTAAGCTTCCTTGATTCTAGAGGATATGAGCATCACACTGTCTAAAGTTAGCATATGAACCAGTTATCTGATAAGTCACAGAGAAAATTATTCATCAAAAAATCCAGTCTCAATCCTTTCAAAATCCCCTTAAAGGAAATAGACTTACAACCTACCAGTACTGCATTATTTTTATTTAATGAAATTTAATGTATAATTTGCTTTTCCTCTTTTCTATTTTTAAATATTTGCTCCTCAATATTTTTCCTTCTGCCACTTTCAGCTCCAAATTCTGCTGTATGAATGAGTCTCAGACCTGGTTTTTTTCTCTCTTCTCTTGCATTTAATTTTGTTTACATTTACAACCTTTGAAATCAATAGCGTTACAGTCTGAGACAAAGATAATGTAAAAATACATATTCAAAAAAATCGGGATGCATCTCAGACCACTTTGGCAACAAAAAATAAAATTACTTTGCCTTACCTTTTACCAAGTTAAGGCAGCTGAACAGATACATAAGTGAGGAAAACAACTGAATCCCATAGGTACAACTTTTCCTGTTGTGCTCAGTATCAAAAACTGTTAAATAAGTTAACATTTTTAAATTATAGTCAAAAATTAAAAGAAGAAAAATCATAGGGAAAAATATACTTCCTAATGGGACTTGTTTGTGTGTATTTCCTAAGCCCTTCTCTCCAAAGTGATTGTAGAAATATAAACAGCACTGAAACGTCTAATTAGAGATTTTCTAAATCTCTTGTGTTTCCTGCACCCAAGAGAACCCAAGTTTTCCCTTCTCCCTAAGGGGCGTCAGTCCCTGCAGCTGAATTTCAAACCTTGCAGTTAAAATGGAGGGGGAAACTGTCAGCCCTCAGAGTGAGCCCACATGTGGCAGAATCCATCACCTCCAAATACATCATCTGGAGTAATTCCACAGGCTTGGTTTACAGGCCAAGAACCAAAACCTGGAGAGCTGCAGGAGCCAGAAATGTGCCAGCAGGACCTGCCCTTTGGGCGAGGGGAGGATTTCCACTCTGCAGCTTCCTCTCACAGAGGCAGCACGCCAAGAGATGCTTCCAGCCTGGCAGCACATCCCGTGATATCCTGAAGCTGATGCAGAGGGTGTTTTCTCACCCTGAAGCAATTTACTGACACATTCGTGGGGACTGCTGTGGATTTTGTTTTGTTTATCGTCTTGCTAATGAAGTGTTTGTTTGTGTGAGTGCAAGTGCTCCGGGAAGAAACCTCCAATTTATCATGCTTGTGTTGACATTGCTTCATCTGCAGCCTAAACACAAGCAGAGGCTGCACAGAAATCTTATGGGTGGTTAAATGTTTAATACCATGTCTAGCACACCAAGAAGAGCTGGCAAGAAACCCCATGGGTTAGGTGACACGTGTCTCTCCAAATCACGAGCTGATTAGGACAATTGTATGACAGCCAGAACAACGCTCTTAGTCCTCCAGCTTGGTGAAGAGTTATAAAGAAAAACAGGAAATATTCCAGTAACTTATACAACACAGAGCAGAAAATTCAGTTCTATTTTAAAAAGGCAGATTATTCAATACATATACCTGCAGCAAGCTCAAGCCTGTTGGAAAATTTGCCCCCACATACGAGAAGGAGGAAATGTACTGATGAACAGAACTGCTGCTGCCAAGCAGGAGAAATAAAGTGCAAAGGAATAGGAAAAATAAATCAATTTCCCTTATCGCTCTCCAGCTGCACATTGTGTTTCTGTCTGTCACGCTTATATAGGCAAATCATTGTATTATCTTTCCTCCTGTGGACAGTTCCATTGAAGCATTTGTGAAATGGAGGATGTGTATGACTCGTCAAAGGCTGTGACCCTGATGATAAATCTGTACGCCTCCCTGAAGAAGTCCCTCCTGTGCTCCTCTTGTATAGCTGTGCTCCAGAAAATATGGGTTCAGAGTCAACCCTATATTATCTGGAAGATTTTCTTCCATTAGAATTCAGCTGGGTACAAAGCAGACTTTTAAAATGGTTGACATATTCCTGAGACCAAAGGTACAACCCTTTCTGTGGTACTTGTAGAAGGTCCACGAACTTTACAGTGCTGATTAGGCTGCTGAGAAAGAGATGTCCAGTGTTACTCTGACCAGGAGCCTCTGTGACACCTGCCAGCTTTAAATAGAATGTGTTTACTTGTGAGGGCTGCAGGCTGAAAGGGAAAAAACCAACCCAAGTGAACCTCTTTTACATAAAAAGGTGGAGCCCAGAGGTTCTGGTACCCTGAATTCTGATACACCCTCCTACTGCCCTGCAAGTTCTTCCAAGTAGCAGCCTTTTACATCTCTTTGCCCAGTAAGCCACCACCAAAAAAAAATATTTCTAGGGAGCCATTTTCATAATAAAAAGCATCCCATTTTATAGCTAATAGTGAGGGTCCTGCCAACAAAAGCAGACTGCGTGCATGGTAAAGAGGCCCAAGCAACATCAGAGCTTTGACAGCTTGCTGCAGCTCAAGATCTTTCCCCATCTTCTCCCCCAGCCCCTAAATCTCCAGTGATTCAGTTAAGTGCCTTGGGATTTGGGATTGGAAGGTGCTAGGAGGATGTCAGTCATCATTACGATAATTATCAGACTTAGACATTATGCATTATTTATTCCAAATATTTATTCATTATTGTGTCCCAGATTAATGCAAGCTACTCGAGGCAAATTTATTTCTTATGGAAGTATTAGTGAGAGAAATTCTGAAGTAGAAAAAAAGCAAGCTACCAGCCAAAAAAATAAACCTTGCCAAGCTCCTTCAAGGAGTGATAGAGAGAGAGGAAAAAGGGAGAGAAGAAAGTTTTAATAAGATGATTGATCCTAAAGCTGTCAGGTTGTATTATTGACAGTTTGCAAGCCTCTTCTGGGAGCACAGATGTTGATCTAATATATTTGGTCCGTGATCTAATTTAGTATGTTAGATGTCCTCTTGGTAGACTGGAAATTTTCTTCCAGTTCTTTGGGGGAAAAAATGAGAAAAAAACCTCATAGTTGCAAAAGCTATGTGCTTAAGGCTTTTTAAGTGAGTAACTTTACGTATTATGTAAGGTAAACTGGAACAGCTTTGTTGTAACTAATAGCATTATTCTGATTTTTGTCTGTCAAAATCCACTTCATTATGAGTAGCCCACAAAGTAGAATTGTGGTTTACGAAAATTTCACCTTAGCTTTGCTACCAGTTGTTCTTAATATGGTTTATTATTTTTATTATTAGCATTACGGTGACAGCAAAGGACTGGGGCACTCCCACCCTATGGCTGCACAGACATGTAGCACAGCAGGAGGTAGGTGAGATACACTTTGACCAAGAGGCAAATACTGCAATTATCAGGAACAGACCACTTCTGCAAGACGAAATGAGGGCAAAAGAAGCTAAAAGACTTGATCAGCCTCGTAGGTTCATCAATAGTGGAGCTGGCAGAGCTCTCTGAGGTTTTGTGAGCTGACATGTGGCAGTTTTATTGTTAAGAAAAAGGATCTTGAAAATTAATTTTTCCTCTGTGTGCATATATTCTTAGAGAAAACTGCTTTACAAAATAATAAATAACCAAAACATATAGGTTTGTGAAGTTGTTGCAATGTTAAGTTCTTCAACCCTCTACTCAGTTTTGACATGATTTTCCTCTGTATTTTCCTATTATTGAATTTGTCTATATAGTCTCGTCCTATACTTACATGGGAGGCCTTCAGGAAAAAAGGCAACTTTTCTGTTTTTGTGTTTGAATTGACCTGGACCTAGGAAATAATGTTGTACAAAACCCAAGTAATATAATAATAAATTAAAACTTTTAATTAAAAACTAAAATCTTACTTTTTTTGTGTGCATTTCCTTTCTTAACTCTTTTGACTCTTTACACTTTTCAACAATCAGAAGGGACCAGAAACAGAGGAATAAGAAAAATGGATTCATATATCCATATAATTCCTCATTATAAAGGCCAGCCTTGATGAAGAGCTTTTGCTCTTCTGCTCCTTTTCTTCAGTCCCAACACTGGATCTAAAAAGAGAACATGTGTCCATATTCGGTAGTCCTTCCACACCACTGGATAGGAAATATGGGATTCTGATGCTTCAGAACCACTTACTTGGCATCTAAACATNTTCTGCTCTTTTTCTTCAGTCTCAACATTGGATCTAAAAAGAGAACATGTGTCCATATTCGGTAGTCCTTCCACACCACTGGATAGGAAATATGGGATTTTGATACTTCAGAACCACTTGGCATCTAAACACAACGTGCCACTTCTATTAGAAATCAAAACTCTTACAGGTCCAGACCTGCAGCAAGCCACTACTAGGAGATGTAGACACTCACGTAAAGCAAAATCATTGTGCTCCTTCCATTCCACTGAAAGCTTCTTCACTCCACAGATACAGAGCAGCAGCTGGGCAACATCAGCCCGGATGTGTATTGACCACAGGATCCTGCCCCAACAGCAAACATCGAGGGCCAAATATAGAGTTAACACAATCCTATTGTGATAGTTCTGTGGAAAACTCTCCCAGCTTCCAGTGACCTTCAGGCAAGGTCTTTTTTAAAACAAGAGTGAACTCAACAGCTGAGTATCACCAGAAATCTGTCTGGATCTTGATATATGAAAAGGAAGAAAGAAAAAATGCTTATGTTGCCATGACATAAATACTGGAAAGTTTCCTTCTGACTGTCCGTAGAGGAGAAGGTGAGCAGCAGGTTAATTGCATTCTGATGGGAGATTTTAAGTTTCCTCTCTCTGTTTCCCTCTTTCATTAATGTTGTCACAGCATTTTGATGTTAGTTTAATGCAAATGGGATTTAAACAATGAGTACTTATATTCTTGCTGGTACAGTGCCATCACGGTGAAAGACAAAGAACCAGTGATCTACCAGCCAGCTAGAGGCAGAAGGGGCAGAGAGAGAAGAGAGTTTCTGTTTTACAGCAAATGAAACTTAGAAATTTCTTCAAAGAATTTTAAATGAGGACCAGGCTGGCACTTGCGTGTAAATGACCACTGTGTTTATCAGAGCAGGAGAGTGGTGAATTTGAGCACACCAACCCACCACAAATGGGTCCCTTGGACACTGCTTGAAGCCTTCTCCTGTCCTAAGGCAGTGTGAAGCAGAAATGTTCTGCCTGACCTCTTTTAAACCAGAACATTTGAAAAAAGAGAGCAAGGAAGAAATGGGTTTTGGGTGAAGGAAAAAAGGAAGAAGTGTTCACAGCTTCTTACCAAATTTTATATTTCTGTGAACTGAGACACAGCGAGGATAAATGACAGACCAATACTGTTCCAAGGATATAAATCAGCTTTTGCATCACTTTTCTGTCCTTACCCTCTCTCATTGTGTGCAGAGGTCGGGCCTCTCCAAATATAAAAAATGCCATCTGCTTGAACCTAAGACTTACCTTTGGGAAGGAGGAATAAACAACAGGTTTAAGTTCTCCTTTGTATACCTGAAGGGAACGTGGGAGAGAATCCACCTTCTGTAAGTACGTATCATTTTGATAAAAAAAATAATGTTGATAAGGAAGACAATGACCTAAGTGAAGCCCTAAAACAGTTGGGACGATTAAATGAGTTCTCTGCATCGTACACACCCAATGAAATCACTACACATTGGAACAGAGAAGAAAGTGGGAAGTCAGGAGCTCAGCAACTGCTAAAAAATGAGGAGTTTACTTAATGATGAGCAATGATTTTAGTTAATACATTATCTTTTGAATGAAAAATATTTTCTCTTTGAAAAGTGTAGGTTGTTTGTGGAAAACCTGAGGAAGAAAAAAGTAGATCGAATACTTTTGTACTTTTGAAAATGATTTCAATACAAAACAATGTTTTGAGTTTTCATCTGATGCTCTGACCAGTAAATTGTTCTCTGAAGAAAGAGCCTTACCATGTAACCCCAGTTATTAAACTACCTATAAACAGTGATGGATTCACGCCACAGTAACATTCCTGGAACACAGGACAGCATCATCACACAGATAAACAGTGGTCAACTGAGGCATCATTATAATAAACTGCTTTCTCAGTCCTGCAAAAATTCCATGATGAATCTTGTAATCATAGAATTTTTTAGGTTGGAAAAGAGTCTTAAATCATCGCGTCCAACTGTTAGCTCAGCACGGCCAAATCCACCACTAAACCATGTCCCTACATTGTGACATTTACACTTTTAAATACCATTGAGGACGGCAACTCAAAAACTTTGCTGGGCAGCCTGGGAATCGAAGCCACATCACCTGAAACCTAATTCAGAAACTTAACTTAACTTTATGTCCTATCTGAGATGGAAGCTGGAAGCAGCTGTTGGAGCACTACACCTCATTCTATCACCTTTGGGTGGTGGGCATTCAGAGCCATGAGGCTACATCCGAGTCTCTGAGGCTTTCCTCTCACAGATCCTTGGCTCTTCGGATCAGAACATTTATGTAACAGTGTTTATAATCATGCAATAGAAAACCCTACTTTTTAAAACCTCCTATAAGAGCCTGCAAAATGCAGACACAAAACAGTGTAAACAAGACCAAAGAAAGACAAAGGAAAGAAGAAGCAATTTGCCCAGAGCTTTTAGTTTCCCAAGCAGTGATGAAGAAGATTAAAGATCTCTTCTCCTAATTAATTAATGTTGAATATTCCCATTTGTTTTCGGTCTGTCTCCCTTAAGGGAATATTCCTGGCTGATCGGAAAATGCTCTATACAAGTCCCATCTTTTAACTTCTGTCCTTTCACTCATGTTTGTACAGCTCAACTCTCTCACCTCTTCTTTTCCCACATTGGAAGGTGAAGAATGGAAATGAGGGGGAGACACCCTAAGCCTCTGGAATGGCTGAGAAATGTTTCTTTGAGACACAAGTGCTGCTGTATGGCAGAAAGCAAAGCTATGAGGAACAAACCCAACAATTTTTTGGCACTAACAAGGGGCAGGAAAGTCTGCAGGGAAAGCTGAGGAATACAGGCTGATTGCTGCTGGGAAGCTGGTGTAGAGTTGTGCTGAAGAACTCTATGAAGTAACCAACAGGAACTTACTGTGCCTACCGAGTTCTCAAGCCGTTCTACACAGTCTGGAGCACCCATGTGCTGCCTCTCTATTTGCATATCTATGGGCAGGGCAGGGCATTGGCAGTTTAGCATAACATGTCAGAGGAAATTTGAAACGTACAGAATCTGATTCTTAAAACAATATCATTTGAAACTAGAGATCAGACCATGCTCTGCAAGAAAAAATGTGATGACCACTGACATCAATTTAAGGTTATCAGTAGTAAGACTCAACAAAATGGCATAAAAAGGGCTATAAATATCAAAGCAATTTCAGTAGTTATTCAATGGTATAAAACACACCATTCCAATTAAAATAGAGATGACAATGTAATATATCTTGATTCTTATGTCACAGAAATTAGACTTGCCCCAAGACTTTCAGACATACATTGGATTTTTCTATATCTAACTTTCTTGGTTTATTGGGGCTGCTAAGTCAGCAAAAACATTGTAATATGTCACTTGCTCTGTTTTAATTCTGCTGAAAAATCTATTCAGTTCTCCTTTAAGACTTTGAGATTCTCCTGCAGGAATCTGTCAGCAGTGAAAAGCATTGCTATTCAAAAGAAAAACACAGCATGTCTCTCTGATAAATATCAGAAAAGTCCCTCGGTGACAGTGATATACTTCAATTATTTATTTATTTATCACACGAATGCATTCAAAAAAGCTCACATCATAAAACAAAACATGGGAAAAGTCTATGGATATTCCCCTTGCTGGGCCATTCCTCCCACCGCTTGGGTCTGATGCCCTGTGAAACTGTCATTTCCAAATCAGTTCATACCTCAAAAATTCAAGCCCTTGCAGCAGGTAAAATCTGGCCGTGTAACTTCATGCTCCTCATCTTGCTAAAATTTAGATTTCAACTGTCAGCTCAATGGCAAACTTCTCATTGAAATGTCATTTCACACATTGCTAAGTTTCCTCCTTTCCCCCGCCCTCTCCCTTTCACTAGCAGAGCTGTTTTGAATCTGGCTAGTTCTGATCTGTATGACAAAAGGGTAACAAGACCTAACTAGAGTTACCTTTCATCAGGTGCACCAGGGACTTTCAGGTAGACAAATGATGGATCTTATCTGAAACCCAGATTGTTTCTCTGAACAATGGGGACAACTGCTTTTACTCTTACACATCTTCAATAGCAGATGTGGCTCCACGGGCTGCAGGACAGTCACTCACAAGCTTCAACTCATCCGGACCCTCAACTTCAGGGAAAGTGCTGCCACAGAGCAAAAATCCATCCCGTGTGGATCCATATAAGCATGTAGGAAGAAAGTACCTGGCCAAGAATTTGTAGCTGGGAAACCCCACAATAATCCCATGTAGAATCTGATGGATTTTAGGTAAACTTTTAGATGTACCTCTCATTTGGCTGACCACAGAAGGGACGCTGGTATACAGGTTCTTAACCCTGTCCTAAAAGACTAAATTTTCAGTGGATTAGTTTGGGTTCAAGCAGCCTAGCTTTGTGAAGCAGATGCTTTAATGGATCACTGAAGTTTGTAAACTATACTTCTTGATCAAGCTCAAGTAGATTTAGGAGTTTTTCTTCAGCTCGTGGTGCTGCCACTGAAATATCCATACACTGGAGTCTAGAGCTGTTTCCAATGCCCTTAGACCATTCCAAGCAGCATTTCCTGCTTGTTCTGCACAAACAGAAACACTCAAAACAGCAGTTGAGACCTGGTGGGGTCCCCCAGATGCTTATGTTTAGGCACCTTAATCCTGCTCAAACTACGTGGAGAATTAGTCTGTCACAATACTGTTTATCTGATCGTGTTGCAGCATCCCTGATGTGAGCGTGCCTTTTCAAGGCTCTTTCTTGCACAGGCTGAATGAGAGCTCAGCACTTGAAAGCTGGCCACATGCTGGACCTGGTTAGACTCTAGAAACCTGGTGTGAGCGTCAGTATTGCATTATTATTCCCCAGGGCTTCCAGATGTCTGTAAGCAAAATTTGAGCTCTACCTAAAAGCTTGTCCTGTCCACAAAGTGCTGCTCATGAGCATGGCATGCACCAACAGGAACTGTCAAGAGGTGCCTTGGTACCTGGGGTGAGAAGCCACAAGCTGGTCGGTGCCACTGCTCAATACAGTTCCACTCTGACTGACAACTCAGGCTGCAGGAACTAATAATCAGCATATTCAATTAAACTGCACTGGGATCTGGACTCTCACATCAAGCTAGCTTAGGTATTGCTGTGTTGCTGATGTAGTGGCATTTGTGAGTCAGAAATTAAATCCTGTTTCCTCTATTGTATTCTTTATGTAATGATATTATGGAGGGAAAATAAAAACTCCAGGCCTTGTGCTTCCTCAAGAACACCAAGGTTTCTTTGATGTGAATAATAATTAACCAGGGGAATGAGAACCGAGAGCTGTTGTGTTACTGGGCATGTTAAAGTTAAGACAGGTTTACATGAGTTTTACTCAAAGACTTAGCAAAGTTTAAAGATAAATTCAATCAAGGAAATCCTACAGGAGCAGGAAACACTCACTGAAAGCACAGTCTCTGCAGATTTACAAACCTGTGAAATTCCCTGGCTTTGGACCATTCTCAAATGACTTGCCCAAGGCCACGCAGGGGATGTGTGACAGGCAGCCAACATCCCTCAGGGACAGCACAGTGCTGGTGCTTCCCAGGCCCTGATCCCAGGCTGCTGCAAGAGAAGCCCCTCTCTGTTTTGACAGAAAGACTCATTACGGCAGATGCCAAAAGTTTATGTTGGGGAATGAATCTCCAATAGGGGGATCAGTAAGACTCGTACACATTGAAAATGTACCCCAAAAACTTACAGCTAATGATATCCAATTTCAAAAGAATAAAGTTAAATTAAAAATACTCTGTTCTCAAACTCCAGCACTTAGAACCAAGCATCTTGCATACTTGCTAAAGTAACTGAAGTAGGAGAGATGAAAAAGAAAAGCCATAACTCCAATACTAAAATGTTTTTTCTTTGACAAGTGCTTTCTTATTTGCCCCAAAGAAGAAAAATCCAGGAATATTTTTTTCCCTGACATGTTGGCAAAATTACTGAATGTTACGTAAAGCAGGGATGCAGGTTAAAGACTGAGGTTATTTGTGTCAAAAGTACTCTGACTTTGTGCTGCTGCTGCACTGGAAACCAAAACAAGTTTTAAAGAGTACCTTTCCCCCCTGGAGATTTGATAGGTTTCCTGGTGTTTCAGGTGAGAGAGTAAAGGCATTCAGAGGTCAAAAAACCCAAACCAGAGAAAACACGGGGGAGGAGAAAAATGGAAAATAACACATGCAGTGTTAGAGTCTTGATGCCCTCTAACCTGTGCTTATCACAAAGGTGTTCAATAAACACAACAAATACTTAGAAGAAAACTGTCATTTATAAACAGAGATAAGTTGCCCCAAGAACTGTTTATAAGCAGAATATGTAAATTCTTATTGCAGTTCCCCAAAAAATAAGCAGTTTCCTGTTCATAAAATATATAATTAAATTGGAAAATACTCTGCTTGTGGGGTTTTTTCACGCTGGTTTTCCGTGGTCCTGCTGCTTGGCTTCATTCATAGGTGATGAAAATGCAGATGCTGCAATATTTCTTCATACTAGTGTCTTTAATTTAATCCTTAATCCTCATTAAAGTTCTTTAAACAAGGCTTTAAATCTAAAAGTTGGGGAAAATTACACATTGGTCCTTTCCTGCAAATGAAGTCAAATTCCTCCTTTAAACGCTGTGCTATGAAAATAAATCAGTTTGTCAGCAAATGGCTACTCCTGATTTCAGACCCTTACTCCTTGAATGGAGCACACAGAGAGCTTCTGCCCTCCTGCCATGCTCTTGCACATTTGGAGGGAGCCTTTTGGGAAGGGGGAGCCACCCTGTGCTCTTTGGGGCAGTAGCACCGCATTATTTGGGTGACAAATTTATTTATGACATTATTCCTGTGACAGGAATGTTGAAATGTCCCAACAGAGGTATGGGAGGTTTTACACCTGCTGGTGTCTGAAGAAACCGTGATGGAAAGGACCGACTTAGAGACTGGCCAAAGTCAAGCCCACAGGATGATGCCAAATCTTACAAGCTTTTCCTATTTGCAGGCTTCAGGTTTCATATTTTTTTTATTATTATTTTTTTAAACTGGTTAATTATGGGGCATGTGGACTAGCATCATTTATACTGTGGCAGAATCTTTAATGCCAAGTATCAGGATCTTACAGCACGGAGGCATCCAACCCAACATCGATACATCATCCCAGCCAGAACACAGAAATGACCCTTCCTAATTTCTCATTTCAGTTTTGTCATTTTTGACCAGGATAACAGCTCATAAATCATAGAACAGTTAGGATTCAAGGGACCCTTAAAGCCCTTCTAGTTCAACCCCCCCTACAATGTGCAGGGACATCTTCAACTAGATCAGGTGCCTCAGAGTCCTGCCCCATCCGACCTCGAATGTTACCAGGGATGGGACATCTCCCACCTCTCTGAGCAATCTGTTCTATTGTTTCACTCACTGCAGATGTAAATGATAAGAGTGAAGAAGGGCTTTTAAGCCCTTGACAGTTCCATGTGGGCAGTGTAGGGGTAAAAGGAGCAGAGTATGAAGGAAAGATGTGCCATTGGGACAACTTAATTTAGGACTGAAAAGTTTAGGTATTTTCTTCTGGAAGTAAATGACTCTGAGCTTGGAAACAGCATTGATTAACATTCTGAGGAGCTCCTGCTGCTGAGAATGACAGATAATCTTACCTTGAGCCCTGAATATTGTTGTTTTTATGATTATTCTTCCACGGGGTCAGAAGGAATTGGCAATATTACAGTGCTGTTAGATTTTCAGTCATTAAAAGGCAAAGCAGAAGCTATTTGTTTCTTTAGCCTCAACAATTAAAAACAGACTTAATATGCTCTGTAAGTATAAGAAATCCCCAACCAAAAGAATCCATTCATTATCGTTTGCTATATAATGGATTTATTACATGTTTGTGAATATCCATTTTGTGCTTACTTATCAATCTGCTATTTGAAGAAATGACAGAAGAGCAAGAATCATAATCCAATTTCCTATTCCTGCTCCCAAGATGGGTGTACAAGAAATGAAGATGCGTGGGTACTTGACAGTCGCACTACCTGGCACCATGCATCATGAAAAGATGGCTTTGGCTGTTTCTTTCCCTCCTGCACACAAGACTTCAGTTTACCAAACCTAATGATATAAGGAAATCAGTCATCTGAAACATAACAATCTAATCCATGTTCGTCACATCAGCTTCCACTGGAGCCAACAGAGAATGATTATCACCTGAGATTATTAATCTCAGCCTGAGAAAGGTGTCTGAAACTGGAGGCACTTATTAACCTCTCCACCAAGTACAGAGGGAGCTTGGACAAGGCGGTCAGATCAGAGCTGTATCTTGTAGATAGCCAAGGTCAGCGAGATGAATGTTTGCCTGCTCACTCTTTACAGCCATGGACTCTCATTAGATGCACTTGGAGCAGTGCAGGTCTATCTCTACTGCTGCACAGACAGCAAACATTGGTAGTATTAATCAGAAACATCCCTAGTCCCTTATCTCAGACGTGTATCTGGGCAACCTCGAAATACAAAGTGCAGTACAACCAGCAGCACTTCACCTCTCTCTGAAACACAATGACTTTTGCAGAGAAGCACTGCAGCCATTTGACCACACATTGGAACTGCTGGTGAAAGAGCAAGTCACAAGTCTTCACTTGCCTCGGGCTGGAATGGGAATAGATGAGGGACTGGAAAGATGTGGGAAGAAGAGGCTGGCCCATACTAAATCTCCCCTTGAAAGTCAGCTGAGCAACCCCCTTTATTTAGTCAAAACTTGTTGGGAATTAGATTTCCACTGAGATGAGAACAGGTAAAACAACAATGTAATTACACAAGGTTGTCATCTATAATACAGTTATTAGACCTTACACACATATCAAATGAAGGTTGACATTTTTATGAAATATTTTTGTTCCATTAATTTATGGGGTTCCTCCTGAGAAATACAGTGCTAATATTTATGCAAGCTTTGTATGCTTAAAAACTGGGAGCTGCTGATGAGGCTAAAAGAGGCAAGCCAAAATTAGAAAAGTCAAGCTACTCTCCCTAAATCCTTGAGGTCTGTAGTACTATGCCTCTTTCCTCTTTTTCAGGCAGGAAAAAGCTGTTCATAAAACAACACTGGAGCTGACATCATGTTCCTGAGCACAGGGAGAAGACATGGCCAGGCTGCAAAGTGTATTGAGCTAAGAGATCATCTGGATAATCAGCTTCTTAGTCCTTAAGGATCTCCTTCCTCCACCTTCTCCTCCCTGGACACCATCACACAGCATTCCATACAGTACCAGCTGGGGATTGCGAGCAGCAGCTGTTCAGTTTGGTGAAATCCTGCTTGTGCAAGGCTGGGATAGTGGGACTCCAGCTTGGCCTGGCAGTGGGACTTCTAAACGTCCAATATAAAAAAAACCAAACTCAAAATCAAAACGGAAGTGGCTGAAAACATGAACGCATGTCTGAACTGGGGCCTGCTGCAAGGACAGTCACAAGGCACTTTGTCCAACCCCTGGCCATGGCTACTTTGAGCTTTGCCTTTCAAAATCTCTTCTACATTGCAGGAATATGTTTCAGTAGCTCCCAGACCGGCTGTGAATGTTTCCAAAAAAAGCAGAATGTTTCCGATAAATTATGCTGGTGGGAATCAAAAGCAGTTTTGAGCAAATCATGCCCCGGGCTCTTCTGGGTCTCCCTCAGGTGTGGGTTTTAGTGTGAGACAGTCTGAAAGCCATATGGAAATGATAACCAGCTCCTGCATTCACAGTGAACTTGAAATTCCTGTCAGTTCTTTCCCTGGCTTAATGCTGAAGCAAGAATATCAATGTCTTTAATTGGTTTCCATGTCCTGAGGGCTCCTGGTATGCAAGAAATACCTTGAGGACACGAGTACTGATCTATTGCAAAAGATAAGCAACAAACAAAAATGAAATATTAAGAACTGAAGTGCACTGAGTCGTTTGCAGCCATCTTCACTGCTGATATCAGGCTATGGCTTTTAGTAACATTCTGCATTTCAGAAGGCTTCTAATGCACATATCCATTGTCCTGCAACAAACCGAGTTTCTTGCCTACCTGCTTATTACATCTGTCAATCATGTGTGAAAACTGATGCCAGAAAGTAATCTGAAAATGCTGTTATATCCAAGACCAGTGATAAGGATGAACTCTAAGGCTCAAAGCACTTTGGTGGCAGCAAATCATCCACAGCTTGTATCACAGCGTCTTCTGTCAGGCTACCTTTCATTAAGTCTGTACCAGCAAAAGAAAATGAGAGAACCCAAACAAACCAGAAAGAAACTAATATTAAAATGTGAACTTCTGACAAGAACTAAAGCAAGTCTCTACTTGCACACGAGTTCTTTTATAACCTTGAAGGAAGAGAGGAAGGGGGAGAAATTTAAGCAGAGGATGTAATTCTCCACTATGCTGGCTTGACTCCTGTTCATATTCCTAGAAAAACAAGCTGGCTTTGTACCTACATGAAGAGTTTTGTGTGCAGAGGGTCGAGCCATGCAGGTGCCTTTTAAAATCTCCTGTCGAACTGGGAAAACGGCACCTTGGTGGGAAGGGATTTTTAGAAAAAGCCTTTGCTCAGGAGAGGGAAAGGAATGGCTTTACAGAATCACAGAATCAATCAGTTCAGAAAAGACCTCTGAGGTCATCGAATCCAACCTATGACCAAACATCACCATGTCAACCACACCATGGCACTGAGTGCCACGTCCAGTCTTTAATCCTTAAACACCTCCAGGCACAGTGACTCCACCACCTCCCTGGGCAGCCCATTCCAATGTCCAGTCACCCTTTCTGTGAAGAAATTCTTCCTGATGTCCAACCTAAACCTCCCCAGGTGCACTTGAGGCTGTGTCCTCTCATCTTGTTCCTGGTTGCCTGGGAGAAGAGCCCGACCTCCACCTGGCTACGGCCTCCTTTCAGGGAGTTGTAGTGAGTGATAAGGTCTCCCCTGAGCCTCCTTTTCTGCAGGCCAAACACCCCCAGCTCCCTCAGCTGCTCCTCACAGGACTTGTGCTCCAGACCCTTCACCAGCTCCGTTGCCCTTCTCCGGACTCACTCCAACACCTCAATGTCCTTCCTGAGTTGAGAGGCCCAGAAGTGGACAGAGCGCTCAAGATGTGGCGTCACCAGTGCTGAGTACAGGAGGACAATCCCTGCCCTGGTCCTGCTGGACACACTGTTGCTGATACAGGCCAGGATGCCACCGGCCTCCTCAGACAATCTTTGTAGGCTCTTCTTATGTTTATTTATACCTGAGCCACGGTGAAAAACTCGATATCACAGAGTAGGGAAACAAGTGGAAAAGGTTTGTATGTTGTAAAATGTTATTCTACCCACCTAACTACTGTCATAATACCTCTCATCAGCTATACCTAAGGTCATCTCAACAAATGGATGACAACTTCAGCTGGAAACAAACCAATCAAACTTATCCTATGCAGGGACAACGACTGGACTTGGTGATCCTTGTAGGTCCCTTCTTACTCAGCATATTCTATGATTCTATGAACAGCATTAAAATCAGTGGAGTCATTCTTGATTTAAACCTGTGAAGGGAATTTCCCAATACAATTCTTCCCTTGCCTTGTGAGGAAGGAAAAATATTCTTGCAGTAGCCATAATAATAGAAACGCATGGGTGGAGAAGCAGTGAGATGGGGAAGAGAAGCCAGGACCTCCGAGATGCTGAGCACTGGACTGACGTGGGGCATGTTCACGTTTCAGCCTGCTCCCCTCTGGAGGCCAGGGCTGCAGTTGTGACCAAACAAGCGAGATGAGAGTGATGTGCATACACATCCTGCTGACAGCCAGATTGGCCTCTTTGCTTTACAGGCTCCAAATTCAGAGTAATGCATCCTTCCAGTCATCAGATTTCCTGTGCTATTAAAAGAAGAGAAGCGTCTGAATCTCCCCTATCCTTCCAATAAACCTGCACATCCAGGCTCTGCGATGCCAGCTTGGAGGCTGGGAACCCTCTGGTTAATGCAGTTACCTCCCTGGGGACTCACACTGGCTCACTCAGAACTGACTGCAGCACTTCTCTGCAGGGTGACACAGGCTTTACACTCACCCTTATTTTCCAACGTCTTCCCAGTTCCATGCAATTAGGACTGACACTAAATTAAATTATTGGATTAAATTTATACAGAAATTTCTTTTCCCCCCGTCTACCCCAAGGAAGAGATATGTTTAAAAAGGTGGCCAGAAATTGTTTCAGCACAGATACACTGCAGATTTGACAGTAGTTTCAGCACCAGCAACTAGTTTCAGGGGTTTTTTCCCTAATTGGTTATCGTATTGTCATCATGCATTGGTTTCCTGAACTTTCTACCTGGAGGGGGAAAAGCAGGAGAAAAGCCCTAATTTGAAAAAAAGAAAAATAAAAATCTTAAACGATGGGTTTGTGGGCACTGACATGACACACTTAAATTTTAATTAATATTGGATATGTATCCCCAGAAATTCTGCTTGAAATATTTTAAACACATACATATAAACAAGTATAATTTTTCTTACCTAAGGGCAAAGCTCTCATTTACCTAAATCAATGCCTATTGATTTATGGATGATGTTTGTGTCTTTACGTATTACATCAGCTTGGACAGATCCCTTGGCTTTTCTTACTAGGTTCACTGCTTTGCCTTGGGAGGTAAAAACTTTGTTCAAATACATGCCAAAGGCAACAGCAACACTGCTCAAACTTACACGCCATTCACTCTTCCCACTTGCTATTTAAAACAATACCCCTGCTTTAGATGCTCGTGCAATTTAAATCAGACACACAGGCAAGTTCAGAAATACTGGCCTGGATGGAAGGATGGACCACATGGAAAATCCGAGCATGTTTGCAACCCAGACAAAGGTTTGGCCTTGGATTTCATGGAAAGGTTAGCAGAATGTCAGCCTGTCACATCTAATTAACGATAATAATAACAACTCACACTTCTGAATGCAAATTCCATCTGCGTATCCTAAAGGTCTCAACAGAGATTAGCACACCAGCCCTAGAAAGACAAACCACGACAGTTTCCTTTAAGCATGGGGAGAAACTGAGGCAGGAGGAGCAGCAAGAATGGAGGAGGACTCCAGACAGTGCCCAGAGGTGGGAGCAGACAGGTGAGAAAAGGGAGATAGTACAAGGGCAGCCTTGGGGCAGCCAAGGCAGCATCAAGTGTGATTGGGGAAGGATGTCTTGCTATTTTGATGGGGTTTATTTTTAAATCAGAACCAGATCTTGTGTAAAGCAATACTAAATTTAATAATACTACACTGATATGCACAGTCCAGCCCAGTCATCCAGTAAATATCAGCAGAGATTGGCAGAGTGGGCTTTTGATCTGCTTCATTCTTTCCAAATGCTGCAGATGTCTTTTACTTTAAAAAAAAAAAAAAAAGGTGCGACCAAAAGCAAATCCAGCAATAACTTTCACTAACTTGACTCTAATTGAACTGTCGTGTGTATAACCATTCTAGAGAAATGGTGATTCCTGCAATCAGCTGAAAAGAAAGAGGCTGCAGGAAAAATAAGCTAGAGACACAGATAAGAAGATTTTATTCAGCTTTATTTGACAAGTTTTATTACACTGAGAAAACATAACGTATCTAATCTCTTTGCAGCTGTTGCAGCCCTTCAGCCTTTATTACTTAAATCCTATTAGATATAAAATTGTTTCTATTTGTCAATGGCATGATATCTTCTTTTATTATTATTATTACGATCAGAGTCTTGCAAGTATGGCCATGAACATAATTTCTGGTCTATCGTCTTACCAATAGTTAAGGTTACCCTGTGATATTCGCCTGTTTAAATGGCCTCCTTTTTCAAAAGTCCTGGAGAGCTGTGCGTATTGTTAGGATACACACAGTGGCACTAAATAAAGCCCAGCAAATAATGAAAACATGTGCAAATGAACCAGCATAGCTAATTATTTCTGTTATGGATGCTGAAATTCCAGTCAGGTTGGGCTCAGCTGTACGCTTACCCACATGAAGACCTTGAAACAAAATGTTTCATCACTGTAAGTAGGTTTTTCAATTTGTCACTTGTGAAACTTTAATTCTTCATTTGTCACAGAAGGATGAAGGACATTCTTTTTGTAACCGGAATTCCCATCATTGCAAATAAATATCACTTGCAGTGCTTCTTTCTCTCCCTGTCCCTAGGATAACCCATTCTATGATTCAGCAAGTAGGAGGATCCAAGGGACATGCCCAACACGATGTCCCACGGAAGTCTGGTGGCTCACGGACAGCCATGGCGGGACATCACCTGGCTGCACTTCCTGTGAGCAATGCACATGCCATTTCCACAAATATACCATTTCATTTTTGAGGCAAAAGATTTTACTTTCTGAAAAAGTGATTTTTTAGCCTGCCAATGAAAATTGTAACATCTTGATATCAAAATTATTTTGCAGCTGTTTTTAACAGGTGGATTTTGACCAGATGTTCTTGCAGCATCAGCAGGTTAGGGTAGAAAAACGGTGGGAGAAAAAATAAGGCAAAGGTGTTTTGTCCAGAAATTTCCAGCAGAGTGGAATAGACCATTAGCATCCCCCAGATGCCTGCTCTTGCCTGCATAGGAAGTATCATATTTATCCCATTAAAAAGGGCACTTTCATGCTGAACAAAATTAGTATTTGAGACTGCCGGTGCCATAAAAGTTTAACGAATGAGTAAGACACTGATTCTGAATGCATAACAATAAGGAGGGAGAGTTGTTTTCCCTTTTGCCAATTGTTTTTTATTGTTATTGTAATCTCGCTCTCTTTTTATTAGTTTAATTTTCTTTTGTGTAATTTTGTTTTTATGGAGCAGATTCATCCCTGCTGTACCTCTGGTGGAATTTCAAGAAAGACAAAGACATACTATTCTGTTGTCAAAAGATAAACAAAATGTTAATTTCTTTCTCAAAGCTTTCATATTTAGATACTATGGGCAATTTTTCTGTACTTTCCATCTATCTAACTATAATAGTGATGACCAAAAAGTGGCTCACAAGCAGCTCATGATCTGCTTGCTTATCAAATGTGCTGATTTTCTGACTGCATATTTTAGCATGCTGAAATGTGAAAAGCATTAATTTTAGACAGCAATATGCATGGAAATGAACTGAAAAGTTCAAGACCTGGGAGTTGCTGCCTCAAGCAGGAACGAGACACTGCACGGCAGCTGATCTTCGGGAGGTAAAAGCTTCTGCATCTTGCAGCTTTTCTACTGCATGATGGGTAGCATCTTGCAAAGGACCTCTCTTGAGCCAGTGACCGACTGACTAGAAAGCTGGACAGCAGAGAGCTGGCAGTGGGATGAGATCACAGACAGCAGACTGAAATACAACCAGAACCAATTATATATTCCAAGAGGTTAAAAAAGGATAGAGCCAAGGGTAGTTGGGTATATGTTTTGGAGAAGTGAAGGTGTATCACAGAAAGTGAGAAAGAAAAATACTCTGTTGGCCTGTATTTGAAAAGACGTGGGTATACAGTGGTGGATTTAAAAGTCTGGGGTGATGGTTTTTGGGGATGCAGGTTCTGAAAATGAAGTGTGAGGTAGGTCCCATCCAAGTGGAGGTTTCCATAAATGGCGGGTTGTGAAGTCTGTCCCTCCATGAAAGTGAGACTCTTTGTCTCAGAGAATACAGGTAAATACACGACAAATACATCTCACACCTGAAGACTCTTATTTTAAGTATGTCTTTTAATGACGGATTGGATCACTGCCTGCAGGCTGCATTTCTGAAATTCGTCTGCGATTCAGCTTTGGCAACAGGAAGTCCTAGGACTGACTACAGGAAGCCCTGAAAATGCCGATACAACCTGAACTGAACTGCTGAAGGAGATAAATCTCTTCACAGCTCACAGACCAGGTCTAATGAAAAAAGTTGGGCATCTAAAACCAGACTTCAAGCATGTCTTAATTTCTATGTCTTACACTATACTATAACTTTAGTTAGCAGTCCAGTTTAGCAGCATCTGACCTCATCGGGCTTTTGTATTTTTGATCCAAAAATTCCTAGAACAGGTTTTTAATAAGCCATGACTATAGACGCTGTTTGCTTTCCACTCTGCGTGCAAGGAAAGACTGGGGTATCCCTGAAATACAAGGTAAGACCCATCTTTACCACAAAGCCATCTGCCACAGTAAGTCAGGCCTCTTCCCCTGCAGGGTGTCCCACCACTGTGAGGGAAGGAGAGAAAGTCATCCAACACCCAGGGACAAATTCAGCAATATGAGATCCTTCAATGTACTGAAGGAAGAACACCACTCTCTAGTGCCATAGTCAGAGCACAACACGTAGGAGGGTATATCAAAGGCAACTGAGTTATACAGGCATTTTTTGAATTGTTGCTGTTTATTTATATCTCTTTTATAAATCCAGCAAATATGAATGTGAAGTAGAGTCACAATTTCTAGACCACTGAGACACGCTCTTGCTTGCCTTGCTCTCCATCCACTTGCAGCTGGGGTGTTTGGTGTTGAGCTGGTGCTTAGAGACCCCAGCAAGTGAAATCAAATAAATGTAACCCCCCTCAAAATAACAGTGCTCTTCACAAGTGGCTGCCACAACCAGAGAGTGTGTGGTGTTGAGCCCCGAGGCTCTCAACTCGTTACAAAAAGCAGACTTTCTTCTACCAGCACTTTTCGTGACTCAGTCTTGCTATTTTTTGTGCTCAGCTGCACATACTAAAACTAGTTTCAATTAATAAGTGATGAGCTTTTATTAGACTCCTCAACACTGCACTCGTGTTTTTGAGCACACCTGAAATTTGATCATATAAATAGCTCTATTCTCTAAAGGTGAGTGCTGCAATAAAACCATGTCACAATCTAGGCCATAGGAAGAAGAAAATATCTAAGAGCCTTCTTGAGATTAAAAAGAAGTACAGCAAGAATTTTTTGTCCGTTTTGTATAAAATGATAGAAACATATTGGGTATTAGGAGCAAACAGAAAAATTCATGCATTGGAGTATTCTTCTTAGCATTGTTAAAAAACACCACATTTTTTCTTTGATGTTTGAAACATTACACTCATTTATATTTACAATTTATCATTCAGACTTTCAGAATCTTGAAAAATAAAATAAGTGAGCAATACTCCAAGGGTACAACACAGTGTCAACCATCCGTAACTGGGACATTAAATAATTATATGGTATTTAGCACAGATAAAATGCAGTCCAAGTATTAACCAAAAAATCTTTGTAACACTTCTCTAAGACAGAAACTCCATCCCCACTTTGCAGATAGAACATTAAAAAGAAAGCAAAATCTTTATTGTTCTATAACAACTATGACCAAGTGATTATGTTGTGAATCATTCATTCTAGTTTCCTTGCACAAAGCAAAGTACAAGAATTAGAAATGGTTTATGCTAAAAAAACAAAACTTAAAAAACTTCATTTCTGAACAAAGAACTGCTTTTCTCCCAGTGCTGGATTTAGGCTAGAAAAATCTGCATGAAAGGAACATATGTTGTCAAAGATTATGCACTCAGAATGGCGATGTGGTTTGCAGAAACTGGAGTGCTGCTTCTGAAATGAACCAAATGTAGCCCATCAAAGTAACCTAATTAATTTAGTAAGATTTAATAGCAAATAATTTTGCTCATCTCTGGAGGATTTGCAAAGCTAGCAGGTGAGACATAATTATACTGAACCAAGACTTACAGGAAAGGATCAGTGCCATCTCCATCTTGGGCATCTTAATCTGTTCATGAAGTATTTCTGGGCTCTGGTTCCCATTAATGCTCCATCTAACACTGAGCATTTTTATACAGACACTACCAAAGTGGGTCATTTATGTGTTAATATGAGTTTTGGATAACTGAGGGCTCTTCAAATCTATGCCCTGCGCACCAGGATATACTTTACCTTTCCCATTTATGTTATGACACTGTACTCAAGACTAGCATAAACCTCCCCAAGTTTTGATTTTAAGTTCATTTTCAGCCAGAGCAGCTCCTTGGCCTGACTCATCAGAGACCTGCACCAGCTTTGGTGTGGCAAAAAGCAGACAAGGGAACCAATAATCTGGGGTAGAAGGAGAAGCAGCAGCATCCTTCTCAAGAATAGTTTGGATTTTAACTGTATTAAATCCAGTGCAAATCTCAGCTATTGTATCTGTCCACCAAATAAAAAAACCAAAGAACACAAGAAAAAGCAGCAGGAAAATAAAACTGGCCAACAGTAAAATATCAGCTCAGTGACAGTTAAGAAAAGAAAATTATATCTCTCAGCTCTATAATTCAGTCCTAATGAGTGGACTGTCTGGAGAAACTGGATATTAGATGATATTTGATTACTCATCAATTAGTCAAAAGCATGGGCAGTTTCACTAATTTTCCAGCCAAAAGGGGTTGTGGAGCTGTTACCATAAACACACATGGTAATGTTTTGCTCTGATTCAGCAAAAAGGATCTCAGTGAACGCAGTGGGGAAGGGGTTTGGCTAAGGCTCAAAATTATTATTTTGTGGTTTAGAAATTTGCCAAACAAAAAAGGAATTTCTGGAAAGCCATTGTGATATTTAATCTTTATCACTTCAGCAAAAGTCAAGGGATTTGTTTTCACTCAATTTGACAATCACGCCAACCAAATTTTGTTTCTGTTATACATATAGCTATGCATGCACATACATATATGTGCACGTATGTATATGTACCTATACATAATATGTATCTAACTGGTCCTTTTTTTTTCATTTTCTAATATTTTTCAAAAAAAAAAAAAAAATTTAATGTCTTACGGAAGAAAAACGCAGGAAAAAACCTGCCTTTTTAAATTGGTCAGACTTCTCTGCTATGCAGTGGATGGTGTCTGAATTTAGCCAGCTATGTCAACTACTGTGCTCTTAATTAGACTCTCCACCTGAGTACAGTTTCATCAACATATCAACAAGGAATTTCAACACTGGGAATGGCAGAATAAATTATTGATCCTTTAACTGGCTTGCATATCTGCTACACTAGCTATAGAAGGAAAACCAGGAAATCTATAACGGACAGAGATTATCCCGCCAACTTTCAATGCTGAGAATGATACCAGCTTCGATTTCCGAGTCATCTATTCCGTCTGGCTTTGTTCGCATTTGTGATCCTTGATATGGCACACTGTGGAAGCTTTAGGCATATACCTTCCTATCTCCTTTTACAGGTAGAAGACAGATCCAGAGAGACTAAACTCTTTTGAAATCCAGCTCGGGAGTATAAGGTGGTTTTTGTCACTGGTTCTCACACCCAAACACTGTAAAGGACTCTGTGCTTACAGGTTGGACGCCAAAGTCAGGAGTAAACATATTATCTTAAGCTACCCTTGAAGCTGGGCCTATATCAGCATGTCAAAAGCAGCTTTCGAAACATGTTTGGCACATGCTGCCTGCTCCAACAGAGATGGAGAGGCAGGGCAGGGTGGGCTCTGAGCACAGGAAGCTCAGCGCTGCACCAGTTTGTCTCCATGCACAGAAACCAGAGCTGCAAGGGCAACATTTTTGATGACCAAGATGGTCCAGCTTTATGCAAAGTTTTATTTACATTTTTTAAGTCTAGTTTGACTCTGCATTTATCATGACAGTGTATGTAGCTACCTTGGCCTGGTTTGCAAGCGCGCTGGGACCACATGAAAATCTGGTGTCTACTGGATCACGCATTATGCAATGTTCACTGAGAATACCGTCCCCAGATTTTAACTGTAAGAACACGTTATCGCTCATCCTACTGGATTTTCCACTAACAAACAAGCAATATTTTCTTTATTATCCTCCCCAAAAGTCTTGTTGTTTTCTTATAGAAATTCTAGATTTTATGACAAAGCTTTGATTTCTGGCTGAAGGCAGCCTCTTTCTCAGCTGTGCAACACAAAGAGAGTAACAAAATCTAAATAACTTTTCCCAGGTTATTCTTTTCTGAGGGAATTTTCACAAGCATACTTTATTCATACAAGATAACATGAAGTAGTAAATGCAAGTGAGTGAAATATTTTGCCACTCAATAAACTGTCTCTAAAACTTGCAATACAAACCTAGTTAATTTGCTTTATTTCTTTCATATTGACCCAACTGCAGCTGAACTTGTGGGGCCAGCAGGAAGGGATGACTGTCAAACTGAAGCCTGCATCCCTTTTATACACACACATATGTGGTTTTAGGAAAACTTTCCTTGAAAAAGAATTAGAAAATGAACTAAAAGTAGACATGCCAGAAAGCTGGAAGAGAAAATAAATCCATGACATGAGCTATGCACAAACACACACTGGCAGAGAGTTTTAAAAAATATTTCTTTCAATGTGAGAAGCAATTATGGAGGGAGAATGAAAACTGGTGGGGTACTGACTGACCTTCATTTGTGGTAAATAGGAGGCCGCCAGCAACGTGTTTGCTGCCGAGATTCAGTGCAATAAAGCAGTGAGGTGGGGGAGGGAGTTTTATTCCCCACTGCAGACACACCTGTCTGTACTTGGATCTCAAAGGCAAATATTCAAACTAGGAACAGAGCCTCCTGGATACAACATATTAAAGAACCCATCACCTCTACAGAAATTTCACTGGCAAAAGTGCACTACCCAGCAGAAAGTACCAGCTTCTTCCATTACACAGTATAGCATTTTAACAGCAAGGCTGTTATCAGTTCAAGCTCCATAAGGAAAAAGCATTATATACACTCTACGTTTCGGGAGGAACTGGTGTAATCAGATGATGACTGCTCAGATTTCAGCCTTTCCTCTCCTGAAATTTTCAAAACAGTAACAATTCAGCAATCCCCAAATGACTGTCTCTCTCAGAATGCATGAATCAGAATTATGATAAGACCCCAAGTAAGCCCTTCCCTTTGAAAGGGTTTGTCACTGACATAAGAAATAATTTGCCATTTTCTATCACAGTTATTTGTACTCTAGATATGTTTGGATATAATTTCACTTCAGACCCTGCAGCAGATGTCAAGCAAATAGAATGTGCTGTCTGTGAAAAGTTCCTTCATGTTCACCTCTCCCCACATTAACATTTTAAGAATTTCGTTCCCTCACTGGGTTTGATGGGATCTTTCTGACTAATAACCAACTGAAAGCTTTCCCATTAGGTGGAGGGAGTTCCAATTACAAATACATCACTGAATAGCCTCATATGTAGGTAAGTGCATTATCTCAGGGCGAAGTTCTGTAAAAAAGCAGCCAGGGTCAGTGACAGCCATGATCCAGTGGCATTGGGTCACCCCTGAAACCCTCATGTCAGCTCCTGGGCGTAATTGTCTTTGTCTTGGAAGTTTCTCCAGTTAAATATGTCCCACTCCTTACCCTGGTTGGTTTGCAGAGTCTGAGATCATCATTCAAGTATGACGTCTTTGGCTTGTCGTGTCTCCAAAATGCCCTCAGGGAGGAGGTGAACTGAAAAAGAGGTAATTTACTGAATATCTTCTATGTTGTCCTCAAGACAAATTTGCAAACAAGTTTCCTTTGAATGTTGATGTTAGTATGCAAGATGACTAACTAGCACTGAGAGGTTTGGGTTACAGAAAGATGAAAACTCAACTAACTGGCAACATTTTGTTCTTTTTTTGCCTATATAATAGAAGTCTTTCAAAGGCAGGTAAATGGAGACTACTCAGAGCATCTTTCCAAACTGTGTTTAGTTTCTAAACTCCAATATTTTCAGGGTTGAAAGAGATACTTTTTTAAGAATTTGTCCAGTTCTCCATTTCAGTGGAGGAGCTGGACACTTGGCAAGAGAAACTCGGACAGGAAAGAAGCAGCTGTTTTGGAAAACGACTGCAGAAGAGATAAATGGCAGGTCCTTCCAGCATCCATTATATACACACAGGCTGATGTCCCAGTCTTTCAGCTTGCTGGGCATAAAACACCCTCTCTTCCAGCATTGAGAGCAAGACACTTCTTGTGGCTCCTGGGACACTTCAAATCACAGATACATCTTTCCTTGGGAGCCAAAGTGTGTCTGTCATTCTCCCTTTCTTACAGATGGAGGCCAGGGTGAGCTGTGGGTTTGTCATGTCCAGTGTGGATCACTGCAGCTCACCGTCTGGCTCCAGTTAGTTCAAATACATGGTTTGTCTCTTCCATATTTTAGGAGCTTTGTTATCAGCTCTGTCCCTACCTCCTTCCACGATTTAAGGCCTTGGTACCATTCTGCAAAGCAACAAAAGGATCTGATCTCAAATGATTTAGCTACATTTGAGCGTGTCAAGGCTGCCAGGGTCCTTTGAGATGAAGTGAATGAGGAAACCCGGCACAGTCTTCAAACGAGTTAAAAGTGATGGACACCCAGGCTGAGGGATCTGAGCACAGGGAAACTTCTGGAGAAAGGGGAAAGGAGACGGAGTTTGTTCGCTTTCAGGAAACGCTGAAAAGTGTTTCTCATACAATAAATTCTTTACTTTCTGGAACTATTGATAAGTAAAAGCTTAAGATGACCATCCATCCCTCTCCCTATTCCCAGATCTCATTCTAATTAGGAAAAAAAGCAAAACTAAAGGCAGTGCTGCTGTCACAATTTACCTTGACAACATCCCATGACTTCTATAATATGGATTGACCAGATACAAAAATAAAATGAATGTAAATCTGGCAGAAGAATCTGTCCCTAATTAATTGAACTGATTCCATAAGAACAATTCACATCATCAGTTCCACACCAGCCCTGGCTTCCCAGCAGCTGATGTGTGAAAGCAGCACTGCCCTCTCCTGGATGCTCTCAGAGCACGCCTACAGCAGCTAAACCTGGAACGTCAGGGAAAAAGGGAAAATTCACACAAATATAAATTCAGATTTCTCAGCAGATGGCCTGGCCCGGGCTGTACAAACTCCTCCAACACCTTCTCTATTCCCTTGCTTAACAGCATTCCCAGAGGTGCCTCAAAATCTCAGGAAAGGACAATTTCTGCAGGCTCTGTGCTCCTAGTGGGATAGCTTGGCTGCCTTTGCACCTCCTGGCACCGATGCTGGAACTTTCCTTTCATGGGCTGAATTTCCTAGAGGCCCATGTATGCTCCTGACAGAGCCTTGCTTCATCTTAATGTGACAGTGGCACAGGTGAAGTCCCTGGCAACTCAAACAACATCACGGCAAACACCCACCTTACCCAGCCAGGCACCAGCACTACTGCTGGCATTCAGGAAGTTGGAGACCACCCCAAATCAGATCAAATCAAATCAAATCAAATCAAATCAACCACCCCCCAAGTGAGTGATTCCAGACAAGAGTGACAGGCAGGGAATTTAGAATCCCCAAATGATTCCTGGTAAATGCCCTTCCCCTTGCAAGGGGTCTTCTGTTTGTTCTGAAGGCATCCTCTCATCATTACCCCCCTTCAGCCTCGCTCCCCAGATTTCTAGGATATATCTTTAAGTAAGGCAAGATATTTCAGGAACATTTTACTACCTTCTGTACTGGTTTGCTATCACATTATTCTCTGTTTTAAGATCCCTGAGTTCAGAAACGAGAAGTTCAAGAAAGAAGAATAAGAGACATCGCCGACGGTCTGAAAAACAACTCAGCAGCTGTTCAGCCAATGTGCACTGTATACAAATGTTGGGGTTTATTTCTATTTTCTTCCGAAGCCTTAGTTTTCATCTGGTTATACTGTCAAATGACAAACAGCAAAGAACAGCCACAACACCCTACCTCCAGCTGTGATAATTAATAACCTGTCAAGACATGGATCTTGCTGTCTTAGGAAATCTAATGTCTGGCTAGAGGTGGTGAAAAATACTGAGAAACCAGAAAGAGGGAGAAAATGCATGATTAAGAAGTTGTGCTCGGTGGGGGGAAAGGAAAACCTTTTTAAATAAAATAATCTCTTTCTATAAGAATGCATATTGAAATGGAGTCAAAACTTGTTCAAGGAGTCAATTTTCAAAGAACAAATTCCTTAGGGGAAGAGTTCTGTATAAATACAAACTGTTTCTATGATTTTCTTTTCACTTGTAAAGGCTGCTCAGATGTTTTTATTCTTGCAAAATTAATTCTTTTCACTTAGAACTAAAGTTCTCTGAAGATTGTGGAAAGTCTTCCACTGATTTTGGCAGGCTTTGGATTTTGAATGAAATAGATTCTGATCACCTGAATATTCATTTTATAAGGTAAACGGAGTTAATTCTGAACGTCCCCTTCAGCCTTACTTGAAGAGCAGATCCATCCCTTCAGGTTTGTAGGACATAAATCACACGAACAAGTCACACTGATGATTCTACATGTGGGCAACAACAGATACCCAACAGTCTACTTTACAAATATCGAGACAACAAAATATCTGGGTTTACCTAGAGAAACACAGATTTGTTCTCTATCCATATCTTGAGACCCGGTATCCCTGTTTTATCCCCTGTCATCACCAGCCCATCAAAAGCTAGTGAACCTAAAGTCTTCTTGCTGTGGAAGTTCAGTACTCGACCATCACTGGCAAAACATGCACACTCATCCTGAATTAGCCTGTGAGGGTATCATTTGTACAACCAGAAAGCTGGAATATATACAACCACATTTTTGAGCAAAAACAGTGTGACAAGTTTGCACCCAGGAATGTTCCAAAAGGAGAGCAAAAGCACCATTTTACTCACAGAAAGACTAAGTTTGCAGGTAGCCTTTAAAGAAAAACTTACATGTGTGTGTTCATACATACATACCCATACAGAGAGAGAGAGAGAAATTGAGGAGCCTTTCCTGCACACAAAAATGAAGTTGAAATAGATCTGCCTTTTGAAATTTGTGTCACTTGAGAGTTAAAGGCAGGCACACATGGGGAGAAGGAGCTTTTCAATTTTATACTGCAAAGCACCTAGCCCTCCAAGGAAATATGAGGAGAACACAGCAACTAATTGAATCTAACAGGCAGTTTTGATAAAGTAGGATGTGATTAGCAAGCTGGAACTTAGCCAGAGCATCCTGGTCCACATTTTCACTCCTCTCAGCCTTCATTCTCTCAAAGTGCCTGACTGTAATCTACCCCTATACAGCTGTAATGTTTAACTCAGCTTTTCATTCCACTGAAAATAATTACATATGGAGAACACCTGTTAATTGACTGTGCTAATTTAAAAGGGGAAAAAAATCCAATTTAACTCTGCAACGTGTTCCCATTAAGATGATATTACAAGTTTTAATTAATATCTTGATTAGATACTGTTATTCATAGTTCTATTCCAGTCGCTGAGATCAGATCTTCATTGTGGCATTGCTATTTTGACACAGAGAATATATGACTTGTTAGGTATGGTACTTCTCTTTCTAAGACTGATGTATTTCAGAGTTCAGAGAATTGAAACCACTGGCATGAATAAACTGATGGGAAAGGCAGTCCTTGTTTGCAGTTGGTAGGGTGCAAATTTATCTTGACAACAACTGCAAATAACCTGTCCGAGAGAGTTTACAAACGGAACTTAATGCAAACAATTAATAGCGTTATTTATTCAGACAGTGAGACCTGCAGTATGACTTCACTCAGCAGTGACTCATCTGCAGCACTTGGCTTACGAACAAGTAGGTGAAATATAAATTTTTATCAGAGTAAATCTTTTGACTATAATTTATATTTTTATGACAGAGACACTACTCCTGACTTCAGCACAGCTATAGATAAGAAGAGTCAGGATCCTTTTCCTCCCAAACACCTTCACTTACATAAACAGCCTCCTTGATTTCCAAAGAACCCCTTCAAAAATCAGTGATGGAAGCAAGGACTGGACTCCTGTTCTTAAAACCCTAACCTTACTGCCTTCACATATGGGAATACCTCACTTCTCATCCTCCAGAGCCCAGACAGAGCCTTGCTGATGTTTCCCACATTGCCAGCGTTGGGCCAGAAAACAAATTCATACACAAGGCCAGAGGCTGTCCTAGAAAAGCTCACATGTTCCTGGATCCGTATGAATAATTATCCACTCTGCAAAGCATCAAAACCAGCCAGAGCTGAATGGTAAGGTATGGAAAGAGTGTTCAGGATGCACTCTTCCAAGCAAAAACCAAGTCTCCCCTGGCCCCTGAGTTGAGTCTTTAAAAGAGGGGCCGGGTGCCCTGCACCGCTGCAGTGCCTGTTCCCAGGGGGCTGGAGGCAGCAGCCTCTCCTTGTTGCGCTCTTCCCAGGCATGCTTCATTTCCCGGTGTGCCACTGCGCACAGCCCACTGCCACAGGGGTATTAAGCCACCAGAAAAGACTCAATTTCCTTCTGTCAGGGCTTTCCAGGCTGCTGACAAACAGCAGTCGACTGACATTTAAGTGGGAAAAGCTTGGCTTTGAAGCCTCAGACGATCCGTGCCCTATTGCTTCTTGCTCGCCGGCTTTGTTCACATAAACCAGGCTGAAATGTGCTGCCAATCATAATAGAGGGGAAAAATCCTCTGCAGCACTGAGCCAGCTGGAGATGCTTATCCTGACCTGCTCTCAGAGGACACGAGCACTGAATCCAGCCCTGGCAGAAGGGAGAGGATGTTGACTCCTGGTTTTGTTCCTGTGATTTCAAGAAGCTTAAATATAGTCTTCAGAATGCAAGAAAAGGCTTCTTATTAAAAAAAAAAAATAGTAAGCATAGTGTTATCAGCCAAACTTAGCCCAAAACTAAATAAAATAATTAAGTGAAGATCACACATTAAAAAGTGTTCTCAGTCTGAGAACTATACTGACCATGCAATTAAGCACACTAAATAACTTGCCTGGTTTCACTATTCTATTCCTTTCTCCTGAAAAAAAAAAAAAAGAAAAAGAAGTGGAAGAGTCTCCTGATTCACCTAGGCCACTCCAAAAATGGAGGGAATGAAAAATGTTGATTCAGGAGTCAGCACCCAAATACTCTAGAAAGGCAAATTTTGCTCGATTTCTTACCAGAGCTTAGGGTGGATCCAAAAGGGGAATAAATCTGCACACAAAGTCCTCCTACTGAAAATTAAAATCCAGAACACTCTTGAACCCAGAGGTCTTCAGTCCTTTCGTGTCTGAAGTTTTGTGACCTCTCTCGGTCACAAGAGTTACGTCCTTGGGTAAATCTCCCTTGGTACAGCCAAAGGCACTGGCAGCTTTTACTGATCACAGCAGAGTAGTCTCAAACCACTGAAGGGATCCAGAAATTTCTCACCCTAAATGCCCTTTCATCCATTCATTCATATGATTTCATCCATGTAGGTGGAGGCATGCTCTGGTCAGGCCTCATCACAGCAAGTTTAATGCACACCAACAGGACCAGACCCTTGTGAAATTTAACACTAGGGCTCGAAAAGCATCAGTTAGACCTCAAAGGGCATAAAATACATTTAGCGTTCTTTTTATATCCTCTGCCTGATTCAGGCGCCTTCAGAATTCGTGTTTTCTAGCACATCTCCACAATGCAGTGCTCACAAGCAATGTGTTCTTAAATGAAAGTGGAGATTCAGGGCACCTGTATAATTTTGCAACTAAAGCTGTAGAAAGCAGTCATGAATTTGAATGAGGATTTCTTTATGGGTTTATAAGGCAGATCCAATAGACCCAGGATGAATCTGCAGGGTTGTTTTTTTTTTCCCTCAGGATGGCTGCTATGGTTATAGATTTCTCTAACAGAAAAATGGCTATTTCCTGTTCATCACTTCCTCGTCCAGGAGGAAAGATCCAAATAAACTCTGGCTCAGAGCAATTTCTGCTCTGCAGCCTTCAAATGGGTACAAAGGACATAATGGAGGTATTTGTACATAGGATACGGAACTCTGTATCCCTCTTCCCAGCAACACTGAAAATTAGTTTGAAAATAAGCATTTACCACACCTGGAAAAAGAGATTTTGTTGGGGTTTGGGTTTTTATTTCAAGAGTTAAGGAACCTTTACCTGTCTTTATACTTTTCTTTTACTGATTGTTTCATTCTGAGCCCCTTAAATCGACTCAGCCTGTCAACTCTTCACAAACTGTTTCCATGCCAAATAATAGCTGCATTCTGCTTTGGGAACACCCTGGAAATATGAAGGTTCAGTCATCATCAACTTCTATTTTCTTTTTTTTTTATTTTTATTATCTATTCAAACTTCTGTGCATTGTCAAATTTTCTCTCTCTTTTCTACCTTTACTTAACACATTCAGCCAATTGGCCTATGTTGTGTTTGATTTTATTTCCCCTTGGATCAGACTTCAAGAGGTCCCAAGATTTCATTTCATTAATCCTGTATCTTAGAATGGAAAGTGCTTCATTTATATAATTAACCCTCTTGCAGAGGCAAATGCTTCTTTTTTTCTCTAGAAAAAAAGAAAAAACGGTGAAGATGTGTGTTAGAAGAACAGTCAGCTTTCCAAACATGAAAGCTTCTCCTGCTTGTTTGATGTCTCAATTCCTTGTTGGACTTTCTCAGACGAAATAGAGAAGGTTCTCATTATCACGTTGAGATGTCAGCTCTGAGAAAAAGGCTCTTGAGCTTCATGAAAAAATTCCAAGTGTCTAAACAGAGGGATTGGCCCACGAAAGTACCCCAGGGCCTGATTTGTGGTGATGTTCACAGATGCTTGGGAGGAGTCAGGAGTCGGGAAGAGGGACCTGGGTGATTTTCCCCAAAGCGAGTTCTCTAAATATTGAGCTTCGCCCACTGTTCAAAGCCTGCGTGACTCCTTCCATCTGTGATAATAATCACGGATCTTTCTTGAGAGTACATAGCCCTTAATTAAAAATCAAACAGGGTCTGAGAACAAAATTATTCTTTCTTCCTAACCTGAACAAGCAGAGGAGGAATAGTATTGGGAATAGCATTGGAACTACCAGTTCTTAAGACAATAATTCAGATATCAAAGCACCTGAGAAAAGGTTTGCCACCTTTCATTCCTTCCCAGACCCTGATGAAATGTTAAACTGAGCTATGCAGCTAGTCAGACTGGGCAATATCCATCAGTTATGGCTCTCTCCTTGCTTCCAAAGCCTGATTTTTTTTTCATTACAGCTGAAGGAACCAAACTAAACCCATTAGTTTAGCCTTTCCACATTTAGAAAGGGAAGCATTTGTGTCACATTCTGAGGGTTAGAAAAAGACTGAGAAAAGCTGAAACACAAATATTAACAACCTTTTATTTGCCAAGCAGCTCTAGAATTATGAAGGAAAAGAGGTTTTATTTTCAAAAAGCCAGAATTTTTTTTCTTAAAATACTTCCAATTTTACTTTATTCTCACTGTAATATTCTTTCAACTGCTATTGCTTTCCATTAAGTATTTGCAGAAATATTTGAGGAGAAACTCGTTTTGCTATTCTTACAAATATGCCCTTCCCTAGAGTATACTCTTTCATACATTCGAATTTTTCTGTCTTCCCTTCTCCATTTTCATTTGTCCTCTCTCGACATTATAACTTCTTTTTGCATTTATGACTGCTGTATAATGAGGAAAGCGAGCACAGATTCATGACAGTGAATGATTCAAACCCCCATACATAAGAATCAAAAGTGACTGCATAAAACACAGAAATTTATATTTACAAAAACATTTCATATGAACTGTGTATGGAGTCTGTCTGTGTGGTTTCTTAGAGCCTTAAAGCAGCACAGAAAGCCAAGGAATAATGTAGGTGATATTTGAGGGATTATTTTGCTGTTGCAGAGAGAAGGAGAAGACAACTTAGTTTGTGCAAAATGAGCTAGTACGCAGAGCTAATAGAAAAATAAATAATAAATGAAATGTTATTTCTCTCTTCCTAGCCAAAATATACTATGACTGAACAAACATATGGATCTGCTCTGTTAAATAATAAGGTGCCATTCTTTCCTGCAATAATTTTCAAGCTAATTATTTCAGCTTGAATACCCAACCCACAAACTTGTTAACCTAATTAGCATTTATGCTTATTCAACAAAAATATATTTAGCTTTTCTCCTTGAAATAATGTTTCTCCAGTGCTAAGATACATTTAGAAACCAATATACATCAAAGTTTTAAAAAACAAACAAAACAAAATAGGAATTTCATTCCTTAACAAAGGAATGGAAATATTTTTATTGCCATAGACCACCCCCAAATTAAATTTCTTTTTCTGTGCTCTGAGCAAACTCAGAAACAAATAAAGCAACCTGAAAATAATTTATTGGAAATACTTCTTATGATTCTACAAGTATATTAGCAGAGCAGAAATAATAATAATAATAATAATAATAATAATGCTGTCCTCTAAACTGTGGACCCTATATTCTTTGACATAATTTATAGATCCAAACAATTAATCCAAAAAGTGTGATTATTTTACATTTTAAGAAGTGTTTTTCCTTTCTCACTTTCTCATTTGATGTCTCACTTAGAACTAAAAAAGCTGCAAATACTGCTACCTGGAGTGCTGAAGTAGTTTTATAGTATTAGTGCCACTGCTGACCATCAAAATATTTTGTTACACAGAAAGATATAAAATGTCTTTCCCTCTTTTACTGGAGTGTTGCAGATAAAGGAAAATATTTCAGATTAGAGACATACCATCTGTACACTAGAGACTCCGGGAAGTATTTGTCTCACAAACTAATTTCTGTATTTGCAGAGAACCAGAAAGTAAATCCAAGGTGATTTCTTCACTACGGTCTGCTGAGCGCAGAAAAATATAATAACACAGAAATAGTAAGATCATTTATCATTTACATTTATTTTCAATACTGGTTTCATTTTCTGTTTGAAGCAGGTTGACCTTGCAATCTCCATTTTGGGGAATTAGATGACTGGGAAGGTTTCTCAGCTATGTAAAGGAATGTTGCTCACACAGCTCAATCAAGAACCTTTGTTACAAAATGACATTAATATTCAGACTACTCATTCTCTTCTGAGAGACAGCATATTGTCTCAGGGGAGCTATGGGGCAGACTTAGAGCACATCTCTTTGCAGGAGGGTGTCAGAAGTGCTACGAAACCATTCCTCTCCTTTTCCCTAATCTCAACACATGCCAAAATTTGGGGCACTTTTGCTGAATGTGAAGCTAGAGAGCTTGGTGCAGCTACGTTTGGACCTCGGACCAGATGTGCTCCAGAGATCCCTTCCAACCTCGTGCATTCTGCGGTACTTTGGACTTGCCCTAACCTCAGAACAATGTCCTATGTCCATTGATTTTCCTCCAAGCAGCAATGATCTGTGCATGAAGAGAGTTCATAGCCATGCAAATATCTTTTGTCTGCAGGAATGTGAAGAACAGCACCTGCCTGTTTCCTGAGCAGCGCTGTCCTACGATGGCCTATTAGTCACCAAGAACCAACATCCTGTTTACAAATGTAGGTAGATTTCCAGTGCTTCCTGGTAAGTATATTTTCACAAGATCAGCCTGAGGTTTGCTTTTTCCATAATTAAAGGAAAAGCTGAAAGATATGTGCTGGCTGAGAATTTTTATGCACCATCTTTTATCTGCCACAGTTACCTATAGAGAAATGCATCAAGAGCACACTGCCCTCTGAGGTCTATGTTTGGGATTCAAACTTAATAGTAATTTGCATTCCTATAGTGCCTAAGAGTTCAACTGGTTTTAGAAACATGATTAAATCCAGGCTTGCAATCCCTTCTGAGCCTGAGACATTAACTGAAACAAGCATGTGAGAGCATTCACCGAGGCTGAAATCCCCTTGCACCATATGGTTGCAGAAAATTATTACTGGTTAGGGCAGGTCTGGAATTTATGCCTTCTTTTACTCAAACACAATTTAGTGATTTTGGTGGGGCCCTCAGTGTGGCAAATACTTGATTGCACTTACACACTGGTGAATGGCCACGTCTTTGAACAACTTGATTTGTTCACTTTTACTACTGGGGGTGGTGGGGGGAAGAAGATGGAAAGAGAGAGAATTCTGCTCCATTTTTAATTGTCAATATTTTTGTAAAGGATGTAGTGGACCCATTCACAGATGGGAAACATGATGCACATTACCATATTTTCAGGCTGAAACTAGAGAAATGGAAAAAAAGAGAAGAGCTATAGGTCTGATTCTCCTCCTTTTGAACACCACGCTTCATACCACTTAAACACCAATGGATATTTAAGAAAAGGTGCATGAATACACAATTATTTGATTGTCGACAGTGATCAAATACCAACTGATCCTCCCTGACAGGAAAGATTTATTAACTATCATCCAAGTCTCCTTTTTGCTACATGCTTCTGAATTTGTTTTCCTGCATCAAATGGGGAATTTGTTCCTGCTCAGTTTGTGCAGTGTGCTCAGATGCCTTCAGATAAATCCTCTAATAATTTGATCAAGTAAATGTATAAATATATTGCAGGACCTGCAGGAATTTGCTTCAGGAGGTCATCCTTTCCCCAGCTTAAGGCAGCGCATAATTGCCAACCAGAAGCCGCAGCATAGTGCCGAGAGAGAGAGAGACTGGGAGCCCTCACGCCTCCGAGATAATCAGCGAGAAGAAAGTGTCTTCAAGCAGCTGATGTTTCCTTGATTAGCCATCGCTCTCATGTCTGAAGATTCTGATTAACATTACAACCACAGGAGATTTTCCACTGCAGCAGCATGAACCACGCTGGGCAGCACCTCTGGGAACAAGGATATGTGGTTTTGCCACCACCGAGGGGTTGAGAAGCATTTCTCAGTGTCAGCCCAGCCCATATTTGCTGCAAAGGTGTAAGTACTACAGGGAAAGTAGCACATACTGCCGCCATGAGCACGGCAGAAAAGGCTGCAGGGAATCAAATCAAAGCCCTTGTATCTTAGTGCATCTTACATGCTTCCCGTCAGGCAAGAGCCTTCCTGTCTCACAAACATTAAATTGACTGAATCCTGGCAACACTCCTATGCAAGATGGGGCTGTTATTCTTGTATTACGAGCAAGTACTATGTAAGGCTCACAGAACATCAAACGTAGAGTTATGTTTGAAATTAAACACCCAATTGTTGTTTATTTAGGTTGAAATAAATGGAAATTGGAATTGAACTCAATTCTTTGGAGTCTAAATCCACTGCCTACCAGATCATCTTCTTTAACATTTATCTCAAACACAACTCACATCTATAGCTTTCTCCAGGACTAAGTAACTGACACCAAAACAGAACACACTGGTATACATTGTTACCATGCCATTTCAGACATCCTGAAAACAAATTACTATCATAGGGAACTTTTCCTTTCGCAAGGGAACAGTTTCATCTTCCGTTTGTATACGAATCATGAAAGCAGCATAAGTGATGCAGGCCATATTTGGAGACTTGCACACCTTTATGTCACTTCTTTATCCTTGCTGTCTCTATGATGTAATTGCAAATTATCCTCTCTCTCTCTCTCCTCTTTCCCTATTTGTAATTAGAGGGCAGAACAGATGGTAGTAGCTTACTTTAAAGTGATGTCTTCATTAAAACACTTCTCAGTATGCTGCCTAAAAATCATGCACAACAGCAAAGAAGTTACTCCTGTTATGGGCAAATCTCACAAGGTTTTGAGGTTCATAGTAGAGAGATATCAACAACTCGGAAAATTTGTGATACCAGCACAAAATTCCAGAAATGACAAACTGGGCTGAATAGTGTCTCGGGAACATCACCTCCCTCTGAGAGCTTTGGACACACTGTTGCCAACCATGTGCCTAGAAAAATCAGGAATCAGAATCTCCTTCTTCCAAGCTTCTTGCTTCCAAATTAGGCAGTGGCTTAATGCTTACACCTCTGAGCAGAGGTGTAAAAGGGAGTCATATTTACCGTTTTGTGCTTTTAGCTAGTGACAGATGGTAAGCTTTATACACAGGTTAATGTCAACCCACAAACACCCAAATAATTCTCCCCTTCCAAAACATTATGTTTGCATTGATGTTTCTAAGAAAAGCCAATGGTTGTCTTGGGTTATGTGGAATGCAACATTCATTATCTTTATGAACAAATAGGCATCACAATGGACATGAGAAAAGGCATGCAAGACTGAGGTCTTTTCATGAAAAGGGAGAAGAATTAATTCTCCAGAGGTTCTCATCTCTGAAATGTTCCTTTCCTCATAGGTCTGTCTGTGAGTGGATTGTTTTTAGCTTTCTGTACTTGATACAGTTCCTCCTCCGTAACTCAGATCTGAGAAGGAGATAGAATTTCAAGGAGAATTGAGGAGTATGGTGGAATTATATTTCATGCCACAATTTGATAGTAATTGCGGGATCAATAGACACTGGTGTCCTAATTTCAGTTACCACTGAGTATTTTTTATCTTTCATTTCTCAGCATACCCGAATGAATTTTCTTGCATATTCTGAGAGTTCAGATTGACCACCTAAAACAGCTAATGACAGTGCCACAAACAGAAGTTGTATATTCTCAGACCTGTTAAACGTGTTAATTAGTTAAAAAAAAAACAACAAACAAACACAAACAAACAAACAAACCCCAAAAATAATAAAATTGATAGAATTTATGTATGGAGGTTGATTATACTTTTTTCTTATACCTTCAACTGTGGTTTTTTAGCTAGAAGACTGTATTATCAGGCTACGATTACAAGGGTTAAAATATCAGCACTTTTCACTCAGAATAAGAATATAAGGTTCAAGAATTTCAGACTGTTGTATCCTAAGGGCTTACTTAAATTTCAGTTTTTCATTTAAAAACTTCAGGGTTATCTTTATCACCTCCCAGGTAAGCATTATTTTAATAAATGAAAAAGGCAAAAGGGATACTCTGAAGACTCATTTTCAGGACTTTACAAAAAAGCTTGCCTCATTATTTCAATTTGCTGCTGTTCCTCAATTGATCAAACAGTCCTTTTTTCCCTTCTCTCTTGCTATTTTTTTTAAATTTATTTTTAAGCAGTCCTCTTTTCCTTGCTGCCACCTACTATTAGCTCATGAGTCAGAATTCATGTTACTATCACGTACTTTGCAAATGAGTTCAAGCTGGTGTAGCCCAAGAGAAGAAAGTGAGCAGTTGCATTGTTTCTAGAATTTCAGTGTCAGCGTGTGTGCTTGGCTCTCAGTCCTCTGGGATGCTAAACCCCATAGCAGATGCTAATCTTGCTGTAAAAAACTGAATGAATGTTCTGTCCCAGCACAACAGAAGACACCAGTAGATGCATTAACCCTGTGCTGTGATAAGGAGGTGGTCTAATCTCCTAAACAGAATGTGAGAACTGGGTGTCAAAAAAAGCAACAACCACAAATGCTCGAGTAAATATTTAAGTGGTTTCCTGGATGAGAGTCAAAGAACTCTACAGGTGGAATGAGAATGCACAATGGAATATGAGTAACCATGGAGAATGTAAAAATGAGCATTTTCAAAGTCTCTGTCATAACGTTATTTGGAAGTGTTGCCTGTGTTTTGTTTTTTCAGTGTTCAGTGAGCAAGCAGGAACTTATTTTTACTGTCCCTTTTTTATTTAAACTTCACGGTAGAGACAATTCATAAGTAGACTAATTATGTGATTATAGTGTGATTTTAGTAAATCAATACAAACTCCTCCATGTATCATTATGGATATAATCTATTTTAAGATGCTTTCTAGCTGGACTGAAACGCAAAAGAACGGGTAGGGATAAGAAAACAACTAACCTCCCTACTCCTCAAAAAGGTTTAAACAAGGTCTATTATTGATCAGGCTGGTTTTTTCTTCCCCCACTGCTTTGCTTTCTTGCATAATGCAGTATGAGAAACCTGAATTGCACACATTAACTGAAAGACATTTTTCTACCTATTCAAATCTGTGAAAGAAATCAAGTCATCAAATCATAAGGATTTCCTCTACCCAAACACTAGCTGGCAATATGCTATGGTAGTGAGAATTATTGCTTTGCACTCTCAAGCTATTCAGGATAAATATGAAATAACAACTAATTAAAGAGAATTAGATTTTCAGATTAGATTGGTAATATTGTTCAAATAAAGAATTTCACTTCATCTGTTTATTATGGCAAGATCCTTTTACACTGAATCCTGGGAGAGTACTCTTTTGTATTGGAAACTGAAGTTTAATCAGCATGTGACAAGAATCTAGTCATCTCCCGTATTTAATTGGACAGGTTTCCACTTAAGTGACAGAAGAGGGATGGAGAGGCTTGCAGGAGGCAGGTGCCAGGAAGGACAGATGGATAAATTGTTCTCTCAGCCTGGGGGTTTTCTGCATATGTACTAGAAACAGAAATCACTCAAGAGGAACTGGCAAAGCAAGACATCCTTATGTAGCCAAGAGAAACACTTCTCACTGCCCAATTTATTACAAAATAGTATCGCTTCGAGACACAAAATTTATGATGTGACCAAGGAGGCAGCAGAAGAGTTAATTGCCATCATCTCTGGGCCTTGTCATAGTCCATCAGATAGAGAATTTCACTTGGTGACCTGTTCAGGTGGGAGCCTAAGAGGAAGTTTTTGTTAAGCTGGAAGGTGAACCCCGCTTTCCTGAGCTTCAGCATTGCAGCACAGAAGCATTTATTAAATAGTTTTGCAGCCCAGGCTAGTTTTTGAAGAAGAAACATGCTTCTAATATTGTCCCATGGCTCCAGTCACGAGACCACTAGGATTTACTTTAAGGCTTTATGATGTCTTCATTTCCTTGTGCATGTTTTATCTCTAATTGCATTTGTGAATTGCTTTATGCATCCCAAAGTGCTTAGAAGACAGGAGACACCAATAAAATATAAGAGAACAAACTAGGAGAAATAGTTACTGAAATATAGGATGCAAAAACTTAGAAAATCAATATAGAGAAACTGTTGAAATAGAAGATGCAAAGATGCATCCCTTGTACTTTTTTAGGCTGAATTATCAGAGATGGGGTAAGTTGGGGAAACTGCAAAATTTTTTTTTGCTTGATATTAGAAATAATATCACAGAACTTCTCGATTCATTGCTGCAAAACAGACACGGGTTTAAGCGCAATAACGCTGGGAATAGTGGCTCATACATTTGTCCTGCTAAACTACATAAAATGAGGGGAGTATCACTGCACTAACCATGCTGAAAGCTGCTGAGAACCAGGAGATGAGAAATATAGAACAAAGAGAGGCTGGGAGAAAATGCCACTAAGGAAGGCAAGAAAGGATGCACTTAGTCCTGTATGTAATGAAGACTGACCTGACATTTGAGGTAATAAAAAATGACAGCATGAAGTACTGCACATATTCATTTTTTTTCAGCCTGCAACATTATCCTCATGACTTTTGCCATATTATGTTTACAAAGTAAGGTCAAGCATGTCTGAGCACATGGAGGAGAGACAACCTGGGAACATCAGGTTATGCCGACAGTGGGAGCAGGCTGTAGTGCTCTGCCCACCAGGACTCCATTGAGCCAATCTGAGACGGCAACGGTGGTAGTGGAGGGGGTGGCTTTCTAGGTACAGATAAAAGAGGAAGCCTGGATCTCAATACCTCTAAGGTTTTCTCAACAGGACATATCCGTGCTGTGGCAAATTTTCCCTCTTGCTTGGATGCATGTAATTGACTGAAACAAATGTAAGCTACCCAATAAAAATTTTCTCCCTCTGCCTCTGCCTCACTCTATCTTCGGTTGCTCAAAAATGCACACTCCACCTCCCTGACATTTCTTTGAGGATCAGCACTGTAGGTGAAATTGTGAAATATTGATTTATAGCAAAGCTACAAAAACCTATGCCATCCCTAAACATAAACAAACCGGTTTTGGGAAGGGGCATGGAGGGGCAGAGAGGAGCAGCAGGAGGGAAGTGACTGCCAGGAGTAGGCTGTAGGATCCCCCAGTCCTCACAATTCATTTCTTTAGCCCACGCACTATACATGGACCAGCAGCAAGAGTCAAGGAAAAGAGTCATGTAAATATTTGACAGAGGAGAAACTATGATGCTGCCAAACCATATCTCCAGATATAACATGTGAAATGTTAATTTTATTTCAAAAAAGGAAACATGAATAAAATATTTTTCATTCAAAATGTGAGACTAGATTCTCCCAGTGTGTCTTTTTTAGACGATGAATTTTACTTTAATGTATCTCAATTTAAATCTAAGTGGAAATACTGTTGCATTATATAGACATCTCTTAAACCAATTATCATGACTCTTTGTATGCATAAAATGAAAAACCCAAGTGTTTTCTTTAAAAGTCAAAAAGGGTGGCTCATCATAAGGGTAAATTGAGCGCTAATTTTCTAGACTTCATCCTGGAAGGTGCTTAGCACCTTTAATTCTTACAAGAATCAAAGAGAAAACTAGCATCTTCCCAATGGATTAACTGTCTTACAGCATTGCTCTAAAACCAGCAAAAATGCTTTCTGATAAGCCTGAACCACAGTGCAATATACCTTGTTTTAATGTGATCACTATTTCATCTTGTCTCTGCTTTCCACAAATCTCTACAATTTGAGACTTTCAGAGGGAATTTGCATTGACATCACCGGGATGATTACAAACCTTCAGGACAGAGCAGCAGTGTAATGAAATAAATGGTAGATCCTTTATCAGAGAAAGCAGATGCCTTGCAGCTAGGCTTCTTAGAAGAAAGATTATAGGTCTTAAAATGGAAGTGGAAGATATTTTCAGGTCAAGAGGCCACTACCGACTCCTCAAAGAAGAATTTTAGAAAAAAAAAAAGGAAAAAGAGAAGCATTTTTCAAGATGTACAGGAACTCCACAGTCCATGCCTCCCGTGAGGAGCTTACAGTGGTCAAATGCCATAGATGTCTCTAAACTTTGAGACTGAGGGAAGATTTGATTAACTGCAGATTTTAAGGCCTTTGCAAATTGCATGTACAAAACACCTTTCAGTCTCGAAGCATTCCATAGTCACTTCTGCTCAGTCACTAGAATTGCAGGAGGCAAAAGGCAAAGGAGAATCAAACCCAATGCCTGTCATTAAATCAAAGACCCTACTCCTTGAGATATTCAAAACTTACATGGACAAAGCCCTGAGTAACTTGGCCTAGTTAGTTGGATCTGCTTGAGCTGAAGCATGGTGAACAACATAACCTCCACTGGCATATCCCTACCTAAAGTACTCCAAGGTAATTTAATTAAGCATCTGCATTTTAGCCTGTGCGTTATTAATGTAGAGTCAAAGAGTCTTCATTTCTAGCAATCTGCTTTTTCAAAAGACTTATATCAGGAATATAATGGATAAAACAGATTAAGTATTTTATTTTTTTTTCCCATTAGATGCATACCACATGTTCTGATCTCCTCACAAAAACAGGTTTCCTAGGTTTTGCCTGTGAGCAAAAGCAACAGTTAGAGACAAAGCGTTTCTGGTGAGAGCCAGAAGTTGTGGAAAAGTAGAATTAACTTCAGTCATTCTTCTGTGGGTCAAACTTGTGCCTGATAAACATCCTCAAACCCGACCAAAGGAAGGAAAGCAGAGTGTCAGGGCATCAGAGCCTTGCAAGTGGTTGATTATGACTGTTTCTCTCTCTGATTGTTTCAAAAAAAGGAGTTTCATTTGATTGGAAAGAATACCGCTGATAAAAATGATGCAGCAGTTGCTACACGTGTACAAAATCCTCTTCTAAGGCCATATTCAAGCACTTAGTTTAGGAAGGAGGAAAAGAAAACCTCTGTACGAACTGCAGTAATAGTTTCTTCTGTTTCATTCATGAAGTGATTCCAGCGACAAAGTCTTAAGTGCTAAGTTATCTGCAAAAGCTTTGCACTGGCATCAGCTATCATCCAGCCCTATGAATCTGCCTGTATTAAACTGAAAAAGCTTATTCAATTTTCACTGGTATGTCAGAAATACTTCTCAATAAAATAAAAGGTCAAAGCAGCACTTTTCCCATGTCAATGACATTATATTAAAGGTTCTGTAGGTACGCCCAAATAGACTCACAGTCAGAAGAGAAACAGGTCCTTGAGAATATTGCAACCTATCGACAAATTCACTGTGGTCTTTTAAGCTCAGCTGTGTCTAGAGTTTTCCAGAAATTGCTGCCTTAAATAAAGACACTAAATCTTGCTTTGCAGGAAATCTTGCAGCTTTGTCAGACACTGATACTTATTTTGGGTCAGAATTTGAAGCCAGCACTTTTCAATTCCTTTAAATAACAGCTGACTGATTGCAAGCCTAGAACTTTACCTCTGTTATTTATAGAGACTACACTCTCTCAAAGAGCAAAACAAAATTGCAAAGGTTAGTAACATAAATATCAAGGAAACATCCTCTTAGAAGATCTATACATTTCAAGTCTGAATTGTTTTGCTGCAAACACCTAATGCATAAACTTTGTGCTAATGTGTTGGTTGGCAAAGGACCAACAACCTTGAATTTGTAACAGCTAAAACCATAATCTAAAGATTGCAGTGATAGCTGGTCTTATCTCTCTCTGGAAGATTGTAAATTCTGCTTGGTGAAATTTTCAGAGGTAGGCACTAGCACCAGGGAGTACAACAATCTGGCAGACATCAACTGGTATCATTTGAAAAGAGAAAAAGACAGGTTAAGCTGGAGAGATTCTTTCAACTGGGTAACTTGGTAGGAGAAATAGTACTTTTCACTTCTGCCTGCTATTCTGACCAGAATAATGTTGCTCTCTTTGTTAGATATTATACAATACTAGCTTGTAAATAGATCAAATGAGAAAAAGGAGTTAAATGGAGACAAATATGCCGGTAGGCTTCAAAGGATATCTCTAAGTGTTTTGGATCTGGTTTTACTGGCTAATTTTTTGGCATTATTCTTGGTTAAATAAAAATTAACTGCTTGATTAGTGAGGTGGCTGTTTTACAAAACAAACAAACAAAACCAAACAGCAACAAAAACCACCCCAAATCAAATGAAATAAACCTTTGTATCATTCCCTAGTGTGAGAGACAAGAAAGGAGTCCGAAAAGTATGAAACATTCTTGAAAGCTTTAGCACAAAACCTGTTGATGAAACCACTACTAATGACCTGAGCTGGAATAGAGTATGTATAGCTCATCTGAGACTTTAGGACAGGCAAAGAGCCTCTAAAAGCAAAAGACTGAAGGTACTGACATTCATTATGGTCTTGCTGCTTTAAGATTGTTTTTGTTTTGTTTTTTGTTTTGTTTTTTTTTAATGAAATCACCTTCTCCAATGTCTCATTTAAATATTTATTTAATATATAGGTTAAAGGAGCTCTATAAAATCACCCACTAAGAGAAGCTCAGAAGACTTTCCCATCTCAAGCTCGAAGAAAACTTCCCCATCTCAAGCCCTATTCAGTGTAGATACCTACAGAAAATCTCTTCTCATGGCAGACCATGTAAGGCCCTTTCCACCAGAAGCTAGTGGTCTCATTGCATTTGTGGTTTATGGCAGGCTATAACCATGAATTGTTGGGTTTCTTTGTGCAGGATGTTTGTTAGAGCTTGAACGCTTGTCTTAGGTTACGATGTAAG
>VZTA01005281.1:0-34623 GCA_013398855.1 Mohoua ochrocephala | reverse complement strand
TAATCTCATACAGAAGAAATGATGTGAGCCTATTTTAAAGCTAAAATGGCTTTCCTGACTGAAAACTGGAAATTATGATCTTTAGTATCCAAGTGTCAATGAAATGTAAGTGCTCACCAGATTGCTGGCCCACCCATAGATTATTAATGCACAATTAATCTACTAGGACAACTGTAGAGTGTCATTTAGCTTCAGAGCCCATAAGTATAAAACAGCAACACACTGTGAAATTAATGGTAACACTTAAAGGTCCCATTGTTATTAATTCATTTGACATTCACTGTAATCACACTGGTCTTTAATGAATTCATTTGGCATGTGAATATTGCACGTACTTTCAAACGCACTCCAGTGCAAATCAGTGTTAATTGATGTCCTGAATGGAAATAGTTTCGCTCTCTCTGTAACTTCTTATTTTCAGCCTACCGCACTTTTTTCCAAGGGTCTTTTCCTCAGCAAAATTTACACATGGCATATGCAAGCACATGCACCTATAATAATTGCTTTAACTGGATGTCAATATAGCATACAAAAATGACCAAGTGATCATATGGTACTGAACCTCTGCAGTAACTTGTCGTAAGGCAACAAACTCTAAACACCACTGAACTTCGGTAACCTCCCAGTGCCACACATCCTGTGAATATTTTCCATTTACTGTTCTCCACAAATTGCCTGTGAACATCTTTGGCTTATGTGGAGAGTGCTGTGGCCAATGGTTATCATCTTATGCAGTTCAGTTTTATAGCAGGAACTGGCTGTATCTCTCTCCCTGCTCTCAGTCTCTATAGCCATGCATATGGATAATGTCTGTAAATGTGCCAGTTGAAATTGTCTCCTTCCCTTATATGTAAGCACTGCTTCCAAGAGCTGTGGGATGCTGAGAGATTCCTCTTAATGTCACATGCAAGCAGTTAATCTCAAAAGATCTAATTCATGGGTGGTACAACAATTCCAACTCAGTAGCTTGTCCTAGACAAAATACTTCAAACTGGAAAACACTTCATGGTAACAAAATAGTACTACTGTTATAATTCATAAAGTTCCTGACTTACTTCCTCGTATATCTGGTAACAATCTTCATATGTTCTTGTTTCCCAGAAAATTAAGGGAGTCTCAGGGGTGCCAAAGGAATCTCTGATGTCAAATAATTTCCTAAGTTAAACACTTCTCTTGACCTGTACGGAGTATATCCAGGGATCTTTAAATTAGCACAATATGGGACTATGGTGTTTGACATTACATTTGTGGGAAATTTGTAAGCCATTCCTAAAAATAGCACACAAACCAACAAAACTATGGATTCAGAATGCCTCGGATATAATTACTCCTGGAGATAACATCAACAGCAATATATAAATACTATTATTGTATCAAGTACAGGTAAACTAAATCAAAGCACATAAAATAAGCACATACTGAAAAACGCCTAAAAAGTTGTGGTGCCACTAATATTTGGTTGCCTCAGAGGGCTTGCGTCGTTTTCCAAAAAATACAAGATTAATGTTTTCTCCAATTCCAGACCTTCTTGTTTCTGAATAATTTAAATAAAGGTACCCCAAACTGTGACATAAAAAAACCATTTCAAGCATCTCTACTTGGGTTGAAAAAAAAGTAAACAGAAAAGAGGTCCCACTGATTTAATTTGTTTCAATACCACTATCTGCTGGGCAATGTACTTTAAATGCACTTTTTTTTTAATTCAACTGATGTTTCCCATAATAAGCTTCTAATTTTTCATTTGTATTTTATGTTTAATGCTAGAGAACATTATTTAAACTTATTCAACACAGTATACATATTTTTGCAGTACTGAGTAACCTAGGGGATGCAGAATATCATAAAAATTGGAAATAATCTTGAAACTACTTCACAGAAATAGTTTCAGAATAGTGTCTACTAGACTCTTGCTGCTGACATGCAAGACTTTTCTGAGATTTCATTGCCAAGGAAGGCCCAGTGAATAAAACTATTTTAAGAATGGATATAGACACATCAATCAGAACCACAAATCAAGAGTGTCTGGCCACGGAGTACTGATTAAAGTTAGTATTTGTCTTTCCTCACTTTCTGTAACACACTCAGAATGATGAACATACTCTAAATGGAAAAGCATGATTGCTGAATCTTCATCACTTGTCATTAATATTCTGGAAGTAAAGAACATGTCTTGAGGTCTAACTATGTTTTATTCTATTAGTCATTATTTTATTTGAACAATGACTGAGTTATGCTCCTCTTTAGTTCAAAACTTTCAGTCATCATTTTCTTAATGACTTTTGAGGAAAGAACATTTCAATAAGCTAGGACTTTCTCATTGTCAAAGATCCTTCCCCCAAAACCACAAAAGTGTCAGCCTTGTTTCAGACTGTCATGAAGCAGCAATACATACAATTAGGTTTGTAAGACACTTTCCATTCTCAGAAGCAGGCAACTGAAATCTTAAAGGGAGAGTCAGTGAATTTTTGCCATTGACCCTTTGCAAACTGCAAAATTGGACATGTATCCGGACATGTCCAATGTAGTCTCTGGGAATTTCAATTTGCTTATGCTGACGAGAGATTTGTTAAGAATTTAGAAGTTGAATCATCTGAAAATTGTATAGACCAAGAATATTGTAGCCTAACACTGTAAAAGAGCCAGACAGCACCTTCTGTATGGTTGGTTGCTTTTCTAACCACTTAGGGTTGTTCTAGGACCGGGTATGAATAAGGATAATTGTCTCGTTAGTTCTTGGAGAGGCAGGAAAAAGCTGAGGGAGCAGTCTGGCATATAGAGGAATCGGGAGGACTCTGCAAAAACCACATTTTGCCAAGTGGGATGGATTGTGGACCAAAATCCCTAGCCCTGCAAAGTGTTTTCACATTGCTTCCTGACTTGCTTCTACAATGCCAGAATACAGGATATGTATAGACCAGTTTGGTGTGTCCTCCCCATTGCTAGAAACCCATATTTCCTTTGGGCAGTGTCCTTTCTCATCTGTCTGGAACTGGCTTTGCAATCTCACTGCCAGGGTGGATGGGACACCCATGTTTCAGTGTGCAGATGGTTTGGACTTCCTACATTGCAAACTAATGACAAATGTTGCCGCAGGTGCAAATTTAGTGTGCTAATGAGTTTGCTTAAAGTTCTTGTCTGAGTTCTATCCTGACAGGACAATACTTCTACAACGTGCTTTACATAGAACTTTTGATTCATTTTGTGCAAAAGATGGGTAAACAATGTTTACTGAAAGGATTTCTACAAAACTTTCTACTTTCTTAATTAATGAATGAAAGGATATACCAAAAAAACCATCCTGACTTCTCAGAATTTTGAGTGATCAAAATATGATCTTCCAAAAACCGAATATCTGTACAAAATGTAAAATCTCAGAGATAATGACAGTTATTCACATCAAGCAAATAAGCAAACATGATAATAATATTTAAGCAATGCAGCACAGTGGTACTCTCAGCCATTCTCCAAACTGAAATGGAAACATGGTCACAGATTAATGAGATTATAAAATGAATTTAGCAAGCTTATTGTTATCTGAATGTTTATCAGAAACCTCTGAGGTTTTAAGAATTGCAAACCTCTAGGAGTGCACAAAGTATTCTACATGAAAAAGATATTGGCTTTGATATCGTTGGAGAAAGGTGGATGAAGAAATTGGATTCTTCAATGGCAGAAATATTCCCAGCTCAGCTGTTAGGAGAATCCTCCATGCATAGACAACATTTTTCAAGTGTGATTAAGCTCATGAAATTTTTGCTGCACCTTAACATGAACCATAAAATAATCATTTTAGGTGTAAAGACAGCATAGCATGCAGAGATTCAAATCAGCACAGATGCAAAAAAACCCCAAAGTGTTTTCAACATTAGGTCCACTATTTGCTTCTCATCTCTACTTAACCAAACCCAGAAAAGAGTATATATTTTGATCTGTGGAAAAACTGTTTATATAATCACAAACTGAGTAAGAATTATTAGATATTTGCTCTGTGTTACCATCCAGCTATATCAACAATACAAAGGGCTCCACTGTATGCGTATTGCACTTTTTTGAAGTTAGCTGCTGTTCCTGTTCTAGAGCTAAAAATCCAAATCTAAATACAGAAAAAAGGAAGGAAAAAATGGTAAGAAGAAGCAATTAGAAACGTCCCAATTTAATAGATGAAGGACCAAAGGCCTTATAAGACAAAAATTACTTGCTTGGAGTCACAATGTATGTCTGCGTCAATGCTTCAGCATTTACAAATTTTCAGAGACAGTGACAGAGCATAAAACTAGTATAAAAAGTAAAGAAAACCCACAGATTTTCTATAATTAAGTACAGCATACAGTGGTGTAAAGGTTCCTTCTTGTTGGAGACCAAATGGACACTTCCAGATTTCGTTGCAGATTTATGTTGATTTGAACAGTGCAGTATCTTGGCAGTACAAACAACTACTAGATACAATTAGAACAGGGAGGGAACATTTGGAGAGGGAACATTTTTCAAAGTAATGATTAAAATAGTCTATTCCCTCTTTAAAAATGAGATTCCATGAAGACAGACTTTCAATATTGTCCAACGGGATACAAAACAGTTGACACCACTCTATAACATTCAGGCTTTCTGGGTTACTCACACTGAGTTATCTAGATCCTGTCTTACTGATGCAATACCCTTGCCCTCCTTTACTGTAATATTATCCTGATTTCTACATCGTTCTTATCTTCCTCCTTCCAAGCAACCTTTTCTTCTGCTTCTCCCTAGTCCTCTCCACAAACCTCACCAGCACTTTGCAATTCCCCTTCCCAAATACCAGAAAAAGGCACAGAGACTACTTTGCCAGAAAATGGGAATGTGGAAAAATAGTATACATGAGTAAAATACAAGGTTTTCTCTTGTGCACGGGTACTCCTATTACGTTTCTGAAGAGAGGAAAGCGGGTGAGAGCATAGAAGGCAATGTGTTTCTCCACCTAACCTATATGTGTGAACATCCCCCTGGCTTCCTGGCTGGCCAGGCAACATGCATCCAACTTGTGGGCAGAATGCCTGTAGCTGCACCTACTGTCTTCTGCTGGTGCAGCCAGGAGCCCGACTCAGTGCGGGTGGTCAGCCAGGCAGGCAGGACACTCTCAACAGCTCCTTGGCCTTCAGAGAAGCAGAGCGTCCGTGTATCTGCTCAGCTGGTTTTCAGACTGGAGCTGAGCTCAAGTCTGAATAGCTTTCTTTATGGAAACAAATATGTGAGGTGTACATATCAGCTAACCTCAGGATCTGCACATTTGCCGTAATTTAATGACCTATTTGTTAGCTCTACAAAATGCAGTTGCCCTTCTTCAGATGAAGTTGCTAGAGATGGCCCTTTTATAAAGTAACCGGTTCAGAAAAGATCACATTAAAACATTAGACCTGTTATTAACTCCTTAAATTTTTTTTTAGTTGGATACTAATTTTTCCACCTTATTAAGAGGCAGGAGGAATATTTTCATTTTTAATATTATCCCATGCTGGTTTAAATAATTTGCAAATAGGAGGATTACAACCTTGAACAGGGAACAAATGACTATTCTGACTCTTAGATTAAAGCAGACTTTAGAAATTCCACTGATGCAAATATCTGCCATGATTACCGAAGAGATGATGTTGTTTTCAAAAGTTTAATCAGCTTCACCTAAGGCAAAACAAGTAAGATATAGCTGAGAAACAGGTAAACACTCTGTAGAGTTTGTAAAAAATTATTATGTATTATTTCCACCCCATCTGTCTGCATTATGTTAATAAGCAGGCATTAAACAACAGAAGAAAAAGCTGATGTAAGAATAAGAAAAAACATTTTTACATGAAGCTTGGAAATTTGACATAAAGACAGTGGATAATGATAAATTACTAATTGTTTTTACATCATGTTTATTGAAAGCGTATCTGGAATGTATTTTAGTACTGTCTTGGGAGGAATGATTTCAGCAATGCTTTATTGTAAAAATAAGTTCATAGAATTTCACTGTGTGAACCAAACTTCTTCATTAAATTTTAAACACTACAATGTCTTTTTAGCCATTATGTCACCATAAGAGCAAAGGTACTGGAAATGTATGGGTATATATAAATATACATACATATATATGTATATATCTGGTGGGAATTTATGGAAAATGCAAAAGATGTTCAAAGGCAGGTGACTATTAGCATAAACTGTACAGTGAGCTGCTCTGCAATATTTCTACTTTTTTTGCTTCTACGTGCATTGAACCTTTAAGCTTGCTGATTCTGCCTTGGGCAGAAGTAGCACAAATTTAAAAATGGAAGGTAAAGCAGTCTCATCATTTGATCTCATTTATTTCAGGTGCCATTGAAGTAAAATCCCATGATCTTGTGGAAAGCTTTACACTATTTAGCTTATTGTAAGGCTGAGAAAGCATCTATTATGTTCTAAGATAGAGAAACTGTTACACTCTCCTTGTCTTTGACTTGCCACATGCAAATACAAATGGAAAAATCTTGTATTAGAAAAGAAAGATAATTGCCTAATTGTAGATGAAAACTATCACAAGACAGGAATTGCAGATCCGTGTGCTCTTAACTTCTTATATCACATTTTCTTTCATTTTCCTATCAAACTGATATGCACGTTTGTGGGAAAGACTGGCAGCAGCAGAAGGGCATGCTAGTTTTTATTATAATGTTTGTTACTCTAATGATCTTTGATGACAACAAACTTATTACATCTATAAAGGAAAATATCCTTTCTTCAGTAACAGAGCACTGCTTTTGAGAACACCAACAATATTATGATATCAAGGGCACTTCACAGACAGTAGTCAGATTTTAAACCACAACAAATAAAATTCCCCAAACCTTGTGCAATCAGCCTGTTTATTTTTGACAGCTAGAAAATGAAGGTTACTGAAGGATGTCCCAGTAGAAAACTACAAAGTGGCAGAAGACAAAAATATTTTTTTTGGGGTGGAGGGGAAAACAAGAAACCCCCAATTTTAAATTTGCATGCTTCCATGCCATGAAGAGTTTCAAATAAATTTGAATTGAAATTTATTAAAATTTAGCTGGAACCCAAGCTGAAGTAAACAGCACTAGCATCTCATGTTCCCGATGATTTAATAGCTTTGAAAATTTAAAACAGCAGTGTGTAAAAGGGTCATTTTTCTTAATTTTTTCATGGTGTTTTGTTTCTATGGGATCTAGTGATTGTAAATAAGCTGGATCACACCAAGGGCATTCTCTGGTACACCAATAATGTAGGAATGGCATAAATCACACTGTCTTACTTGCAAGACTTCAGTATGGCTTCAATAGCTGCTCATACCTAGCTTGAAACTTTACAATTGTTTTGAGATAAGGTTCTTTGGTTTTGCTTATTTAATTAAATTATTAACTTAAATTCAATTTTATATAGAGAAGCTGGATACATTAAGGGACACAAAGTCAAGGCAGCAGCTAGGGCACTCACCTGTAATCAGTCTACATTCACTTGGCAGCAGGAACAAAAGTAACAGGTGAAGGACAAGTAAAACTGACACCAGCAAACCCTGGAGTCAGAGTATTCCTCTGGAATGAGTAGATACCTATTTAGATTTCTTCTAAGCTGGAAAAAAGGATTCAAGGAAATGGAACCGGTTTTCCAAAATGTCAGTAACCAGCCTGATGATCAGACCACAGAGGAAAAACCAGGGTAAATTGGAGTGCCTTCCTTTTCCTTGCTGTTTTTCGTTTTGTCTTTTGTTGGTTTTTTTGATTCTTTTTTCCTGAATTGTGCATTACGTTCTGAGCAATTTTTAATTTCTATTAAAAAGTGATCTTCAATTTCCAGTGTTTCTTAAAAAGGTATACGCTAGAAGTTAAGGGTCGTTCGGACACAGAAGTGCTTCAGCTAACTTTTTATTCTTGGGAATATTCATCATATCAGCCTATGGAGACATTAGGAGTGTGGCTTCTAACCTGGCAGTTCAGGGAAGCCAAACAAAGGTTGAATGTGCTGAGTCTACTGCTCCAAACTGCTAGGGTTACCCCAACAGTACACAATGCTTTCACTATGTTTTAACACACTAAAGGGTAAAACAATGACAGAACAACAAATATGGCAAATTTCTATGCTGAAATCATGCTTATTACACTGACTAATCAAGCTGCTTTTGCTGATGAACTGTGCTGCTGACTCATCAAAACTAGCAACCATTGGCAAAGGCAGTGTAGGTGGAGGGTGGTTCTAGGACTCTAAACATTTTCTGCCTAAGCCTGCCTGTTCTAGAAAAAATATATCACAGATGACTACTGTTGGGAAAACATGGCTGAGGTACGGCGTGTTTAAAAATGGAACTTGTGAATTTTCCAATGTAACTCTCCATCTACATAATTCTTCAAGTTTCACTACATTTGTGCTTTTCATGCGCTGCTTCCCCTCTATTTTATTTTGTGGTCTTGTGTATCTGGTTACACACACAGCATGTCCTTTCCCTTCCCTGTCTTTATTTCTTTCACATATACTCTACTTGAGATGGGTTAAAATTCTTCAGGTGATCTATTTCTTTTCCTTTCTTTGAAAAAAAGAAAAAAAATTAAAATGACCTTTTCCTTGAAACAGCAAGATTGGAAACTAATCTGCTTGTTACAGTTGAGATTTTGACCTGCCCCCTAAACTGCACATTGACTTCTAGCTCTGAGAACTGGTTTTGATGGTGATGTGTGTCACTTTTTTGTAATGCTAATTCAGGCAGAAGCCATTTATCATTTCTGAATACAGAAAGTGTCTGGTGTGACACTGTGCTGACTTATTCATAAAATGATAAAGATCAAGAGAAGCAGTGTAGCTTAGCCTACAAGGACCTAGACCAGGACCAAAACATCTACTTTCTATTCCTGCTTTACTCTACGACTACGGGAAAGACAATTGTTTTCATGTATTTTAATAGCTACCTGCTCATAAAAAGAATAATGTAAGAGTAAGAATTACTAATTTTTACAATAAATACTGAGGTAGATCAACATCTGTTCTCTTATATCTGTATTTTATTTATGCCTTTCTTTACTGGCAGACAAAAAAAGGCAATGATAAAATGAATTTTTTTCCCCTTTTTCTCCTCACTAGAACAGACATAATACCCCACAGTGTATCAGCAGATTTCTCGGTTCCATGGCTTCTGTGCAAAAATCTCACATTATTACTATGTCCACACTTAGGAACACAGAACGACCACAAAATCCATGAACAGGATAACAGACAGGTTGAAACCCTTTCAGATAAGACAACAAAAAGAAAATTCTGTTACTTTCGGAAAAAATCCCAGTACATTTGAAATTAAGCAAAACAACTAAAAGTTTTAATAAAACACATAGAGTTTAGTTGAATTCTATAAGAACTATGATTTTCTGAAATATAGTAAAATTACTGAAATCCATGATGATCTTCTAGATGATCCTCTACGGATATAAAATTTACGGCTCACTAAAATTCACACACTAGGAGTACCTATTACAAAATACTCTATGATTACCGGGGCCAGAGAGATACACAAGGGCAGCATGGCAAAAAGCTGCAATGTTGCTGCTACTCCGGGATGGTTTAGCAGCCAGTAAAAGTGATGCAAACTTACTAGCAAGTGCTCTGGATGAGTGTGTACAGACATGTTGCTGATGAATTGTTATTTGTTACAATAGCTATACATCAAGCCAAAATGTTACTGGCAGATCTGGAGAATAGCAGTGACTTCCAACTTGTGACTTGGTGTCCACGCTGTACCAAGCCGTGATAACAAAAAGGGGAAGAAATAGGAAGAAACAAAAATCTGCTGTTACTAGAAGTTCATTATTTCTTAATCTGAAAATTTATGGGATTGATCTAGATTGAGATATTTTATAAAGTGGAGAAAGACAATAATGGCTCACAATGTTTGAGTACTTTGTAAATTAAAATATCATTTTCTGCGTATGAAACAGATGTTAACACTCATTTTCTGTCACATCTGTATCTGTTCCATAGTGAATACAAACAGATTTGATTTTCTAGTTAGATTTTTTCTTTATTTCATCTTCAGAGGATACCTATAATTTACAGTCATGTATGTGTGTGTATAAATAGATTTATATATAATTTCAAATTTTACCTCCGGGGGAAAATTTCCATGAAGAAATTCTCCCCTTTTTTTTTTTTTTTTTTAACTCTTTAAATCAACGTTTTACGAAGGTAGGTAGTAATTTCCAGTATACCTATCATTGCTTTACTTGAATTCAGATGTGTAGGCAATTGCTTTGATTACTGCCTTTTTCTGTTAACTTTTTCAAAGACTGAGAAATTAATTCATCTGTAGGGCTACATGCTCTTTTAAAATATAGTTCTGATCTTTATATAGTAATGTAATTTAAATTAGTACCTAATTCTCTGAAGTCCACAATTTAGGACAGCGCAGAATCTACTGCAGCAACTAATTAAACACTTACTGTAAGGTTAAGTTTTTCATTAAATCAATAGGCCCCTAGTGTCAGTTACAAAGCCCTAATTACTATGCTGTAAATTTAGATTGAATTTGAATTAAGGACTGATTTCAATCTAACCACAGCATGTAAATATTGTAAATTACCAGAATTACAGTTCAATAAAATTGAATGGATTTCACTTTAGATAAACTAAATGCAAATGAGCCTAAGGAAAAAAAATCCTGCAGAAATTTCCCAAACATCTGCACAAGAGACTTACATGTGCAGTCTATAGTACACTGCTTTGGCAAAGAGCATGCCAGAGCTTCAAAATGCTGCCACCGTTGACTCTAAAATGTTTTAAATATTTCATTATCTGTTCTGAAAATGAATAAATTTAATCTCTCCCAAGTGATCAAGTAAAATGATGGCTAATGTGCCCACTTACTGTGTTGCTTTAGTTTGATGACTGTATTGTTGTGCTAAAGCACAGTATGAAATCAGGTTATCAGGTTATAACTGGCAGGGATAAAAAAAAAGCAGCGCTGGGAAACACAAAACAACCCATTTTCAAGGCATGAATCATGCACTTTGAAGACTCAAAACAAGTGTAAAAATTACAGACAATGGCACTCTAATCAAACGAGTGCAAAATTGAAAATAATTGGGAGTTTGTGGACTTTCATTCACCTTCAAACAAGCACTGTATCCACAGGATATTAATAAATTTGGGAAAATAGGCAATATGCTAGGTTACACAGAAAATGAAAAATCAAAAACGCCTATATTGAGGGTCATACATATGATTATTAAGAGGTTTCTACTCCCCTGCTTATGTTATTTCAATATATGCAGTAAAAATTATATTAATCGCCTTAAGATGTCCTTAAAAAGTTAATTAAAACAATGCGTAGTTTTTTTACTTAACACTTCATTAATACACTTTAATAGCCGAATAATAAAAGTTGGCTGAAAAAATTAAAAACATAAAATTAATATTGTCATGAGGGCTCAGAAAGGGCAGATATTGAGGAAATTAATGATAATTTTCATGATTGGGTGCTTGAGAGACGCTGAACATAAACTCAAAACTGGAAACTAACGAAAAGGTAATAATAATCCTCCTTCAAGAACAATATCCACTATTCTCATTTCTACCAGAAATACAATTATGCCACCTCATTCTTTAGTACAGTTCTATTTTTTTTTTCTTTTTTTCAGAGCACATTTTATGGTGTCTTTGATCTGTTCATGCCTCACAAAGTTAAACAGTGCCAATGCAGTTTGTAGGCACATGCCGTGTGTCTGATAATTTACAAGCTGACAGCACCACACTTTCTAAAACTCTTATTTCCTGTGAGTGTTAAAATTACAACTCAAACCACAGAATGTTTTAATGACTTCATGTCATCAAGAAAGGTAATAATGCTTCAGCTCAGCTTCATCAGCTGAGCATGGTAGCCAAAGGTAGCAAGTAATTTACTACATGTGACCTATGCAGGCTTTTCACATTAGGAAAATCAAACCATTCTCTGAAGTGCTCATCTTACCAGTTCACTGGAATGTTAAATTACTGACTGCAAAGGAAATGATGTTTCACTTAAGTTTGGAGTTTTTGCACAAGTGGAACGCGTGGGCCAAGCTGCAAAAAGCCCCAAAGCAGATAAGAAAAAATTACTTGTGACCCTTGCCAGAACAGAAAATACCACCTACAGCACACATAGTATATTGCTAACTGTAGGAAACATGGTAGAATGAATGAGTACTTTCATAATTGTTTTTCATGTTTCGTAAGGGGTCCTTTGCTTATCAGCTTCCCACCTTCATATCATACCCTAGTAGAGAGACTAAAATATTCCCTGTTGTGATTCTGCTGTTCTGGCTCCCATGCTTACTCCTTAAGGCTTGGAGAATCATCTCTCCTCCAAGGTCTCTAGGCTTGAGCAAAGATAAGCAGGAAAGATTAATGACTGCTGAAACAAACGTCTACCTATTTAAATTCACAGAAGTAATAAATAGATGGCACCACTTGGATCTTACTCTCTAAACTGAAAATGATTTCACCTTTCCAGTTCTGGAATTTAGGTGAAGTTAGGAAGCTGCACAAATTTCTGGGGTACAGCTGTTTTTGTTTGAGATAATTTATTTGTGTTCATGTTCTGTAAAATTATTTTTCCATGAAAAAAGTCTGATTAGCTAACACATAATGAAGTGCCCATGCCACTGGCTTGCAGTTCGACAACTGATCAGTGTTTTAACATAAAAGCAAATATTTTGAAAAGTCTCCTAGTGAAATAGGAGACTTCTTTCAGACAACAACTAAGATTTGAATTTTATTGTTGCACGGTTTAAAGTTTAATGACAGTTCACAATCGGCTTGTTAACAAGTCTCAGCCTCTTGCAAAAATCTTGGCCACTTGGCATGGTGAAGAATTTGTGATTTTATTCTGCCTTATGGAGCAATGAAATTAAATTTAAAATGTTATTTTTCCTGGTCTTCCTAAGGTTATAGCTGTTTGGAACTGCAGTGTCCACATCTGTCATTCATCCAGTTAAATGGAAGGTTGGCTATTACACATACAAGTTTCAGTTCATGTCTGTCTGAGTGATATGGGAAAGGTATAATTGCAATAAATTTACCAGTCAATAGTTTGGACCTAAACATCCGCAGTCATCAGGCAAACAGCGTACAGGCAAACACTCTCCTACAATTATGCCCATATTTAATACCTGGAAAAACGACTGCCTCATGGAATATTTGAAGTTTGCTGTTGTATTACTGTATAACATCTGTAAGGCTTTTACTTAGAACCGTACAGCCTAAATACTGTGAAGAGAAAATTGTTTATAGTGCGTAGATTGCAGAACAGAAACATGGAGTTAAAAAAGGGAATTAGTAACTGAAGACATTCTTAATGGTGTGAATCCTGGAGTGAAAATTTCAAAATAAACAGGTTTCAAATACTTTTCTTAGCAATTCATTTGTTTGGTGAATCACAGAACAGAATCTCAAAATAATTTAGACTGGAAGGGATCTTTGGAAGTCATCTAGCCTGATCTCCTACTCCAAAGTAAAAGCATGTTTCCCAGGGCTTTGTCCAATCCAGTTTTGAATATCTGAAGACCCCTCTTCCACAGCTGAGCCCCTCCTGCATGGTGAAAAAAAAATACGTCGGTTGGAACTTTCTTTGCTGCTGACCACTAACTCTTGTCTTTTTACTCTGCATCTCTAAGATGCAGCTCCATATTCTCCACCATGATACAGCTGAAAGCAGGAATTAAATCTTTCTCTTAGCCTTCTCTTCTGCAAGCTGAAGAAACTCACCTTCCTCAGCTTCCTTTTATATTTCACACTCTGTTATTGTCTCTTGCACCTGGGGACAGAACCGGACACAATACAGAGGAATAATCACTCCCTTCAAGCTGCTGGTTGTTGTTGCTCCCCAGTATGTTACAAGCCTTCACTGCTACAAGGCAATACCAAAACCTAAACTGTTTTATCTGAGCAACTGTGATTAACTGCCATTTATCTAGATGTGGAAAAAAATGGCAAGGTAAGTGACAGACTTGACCCTGTACTGCTTCACTTATCAAGCACATGATTTTAGTTAGTAGTGGGAATTAATCCCATAATTTTTACTACAGAAGACCTGAATGTTTTTAGCATCCCACCATTAAATATTGAAATATCTATTGGTAACAGGTAGTTCATAATTCTGTTTTATGGTTATAAAGCCAATTGCTCACATTCTGTGAAAAAAATCTAGCCCCAAATATGATTCTTCCCTGAACAGTGAGCATATAAAACTCCAACTATTGTTACTGGAAATACTAGACAGCATTCTTGGAATGGTTTTGGAATGCTAGTTGAAATTACCACTGCTTAAAAGTAAACTAATACCCAGCAGTCTGGGACAAAGGTAGCAATAAAAATACTACCTTTTCAATGTATTTTTTAGTAACAGTTATTATAGATTTGAATTAAAAAATATTTTAGCATAGGCATTAATTGAGCACACTGGCAATGTGCACTGATGTTCTTTTCTGTCAGCTTTGGGTTATGTATGCATTTTAACATTTAACTTCACTGCATACAAAATCCAGAAAAGAAAAGTGTGCATAAAAATATACAGGGCATTACTTATTTATATGTAAAACCTTTATTCTATTTTGTTATTTTAGATTAAATCCCGTTTCAATTCTATTCTCTCAGGGAAGCACTAACAGTTTGAGCTCAGCGTGAAAGCCATCAAACACTTGAGCTGAAATTTAGATTGGGCAATTTTGCCTGGTGAAGTAGAAAAGGACATGTGGAATGGCAGAGAACAGAATGGCTTATGGAAAGGCAGATGTTTTAATAACTTGTTGTCTAGTGGGAGCCTCAAATATCTAAATTTAAACACTGCAATATATTAAAGTGCATTGCTGTCAGGGAGGGAGAGTATACTCCTTTACCTTATGAAACACAGTAAATGTGCGTATTTATCATGTGTGCAGACTTCATAAAACATGTATTTTACAACTGAAATTAGAATTAATTGGAAGGTGTTAAAAGAAATTATCCCAGACTGCAAAATTTTGCTCAAGTCTGCATTGCAAAATACATCGGGTCAGAGCCTGGGTAATTTTCATGGTTAAGTTTTGACTTGAACCTGTCTTCCTGTGCGAATGGGCTAAATAGATACTTGAGATCTCCTGCCTATTAAGATCTTTTTTTGTTTCAGCATATCAATCTCCTGTTAATTCACACTAGGTTTGAAACTATATTTGTCCTTCAGCACATTGTTGGAAGTATGCAATGAATTTACCTAAAAAAATGTCCAGAGAGAAGCTAGAAACCTCCCATGTTAAGTTCTTTACAGAAAATGTCTCTCAGGATGTCTGGAAAGAGTGAGTTACTCTAATTCACCCTGGCCGCATAATTTACAATCTGGCAGAATTAAGATGACTAGGGAAGAAAAATTTTATTAATAAGCTGGCTTCCCATATGTTCATGAACAACTGGGTCCTATTAAAGAACAATGAAGGCCTTGTCACTTGACTTTTGGAGATATTACACCAGTATTTATATACTGTTTTGTGACACAGAACTCCTAATTGACGTTGCCTTTCACATTTATCATCTCATATGCTGTCCCCCTTTTCTAGAAGTATCAGGCTATGTTTTACTTACAGATATTGAAAATATTTCAGGTATACAAAGAAGAAATATTAAATAAAAATATTTTAAAAATATATTTTGAGTGTTTCATTTATGGTTTATCGGACGTGTATGCATTAAACAAAAAGACATGGAAACATTCCTACAGATATGGCGACAAAGTGAAATTGAGGGTAGTATTTTATGAAAGTTAATGACTTATAGACTATACTGGAATGATTTTAAAGGTCATAAATTTCATTTTGAACTGGTATTTACTTGACAGTAATTATGGGACAGATGCAATAAAAATCTGCATAAATGAAAATGAAATAAAGCCTTGCAAGCTTTGGGTCTCTGCACATTTTAAGTGGTATCTTTAATTCTGTTTTAGGGAGCGGATTGCCAGTTAGGGTTAGCAGAGCCTGTTGGTCAAAGAAGAAATAAAGACGGACTGTGCAAGCTTAATGGAATATTCTCACACAGAGATATCACTTCTGGATCAGGAAGTCCTTGAGCTAGATATTATTGCAGACTAATAATAAATTAATGGAGAAAATTATTTTTCCCTTTTATTTTTTACTATAACTTTTTCCCCTTTTTTTTCCCCAACTCTTATCTAGGTCTCTGGTATGCCATGCTAGGTGGATTTCAGGTCTGGTCGTTCATGTTCTTATAACCCAGTGTTAATAGACACAGAGTAAGAGCTTACCCAGGAATCACATAAGAAGCACAAAAAAGCAGCACTGAGCCGAAGCAAAGACAAGATGACAAGAACATAGAGGCTGAAAACATGTGGGAAACAGAATTTGTGACCAGGTTGTACAGTCCTCACACAATCTATTAGAGACAATCCTTGAGGATTTATCTTCTTCTATTAGTAAGAAATCTGTAGAAACTGTGTATTATAAAAAGACCCTTCTTATGCCTTTGTTCAAGAGGACAGAGCTAACAAGGCTCTTAATGTTTCTGCACAATCTTTCTGTAAACAGATCCCAATCACTTTGTGCTGCATTGCCTGCAACTGAGAAAGCAGACTAGAGCTGCTGCGTGCTGCTGAACAGCACAGACTGCAGCTGGGAAAAAAAGCTGCATCTCAAAGCTTCACTCCTTCTTCTAACCCTCTTTTGTTGGATGGGAGTCTAGTGGGCAAGATTACATCCAATCCTCTTGTTTCGGAAAAAAAATGTCGATCAATTAATAAAAAATTGAAGGAAGGAAACGTGTGACAGGTATTCTGCAATAATAACAACCCTAATTACAAGCACCTTAGTTAAACTAGCTCTGAAACAGCTAGGACTGCACTTGGGAGCTGCTTGAATAACATTTGCCCCACTTATCCTCCATTTCAATTTAATATTCGTAGTGCTAGTGTTGCCTATATCATCAATGTCAAAAACTAAAAAGTCTTATCTTCAACTTTCATTCCAATGCTTCAAAAGAGCTTTGAATTTGCATCTTACTCTAGGGAAGATGTAGTTTAAAAACATTTTTGCCCAGCTTGCTCCATTAATTTCTGAGGAAAATGCACCTACTGCTGTGAATATGACAGTTCTCAACCTTGGTGTTTTTACAGGATGTCCCTCCCTAGGGAACAACCAACACCATTCTGACTTACCCTGCTGGAACTGCACCTCCTGCTGGGTAATCAGCTACTGCAGCACTAAGGGAGAGACCTCAGTATGATTAACTGGATGCCCCTTGTGAATGCTAAGGAAAAAGAGAACTGCAAGTTTTCTTGGGGGAAAAAGCGCTTTTAGTAATCATCTGTTTTCAATTCAAGCAGCTAATTTACAGTTGCATAGAGTTGCTCAATTACCAGCAGCACTTAGTATTTTATACATCTCAGTAAGGTTTAACTTAAAATAATATTCATCAATCTATGAAATACATTTTTCTCCCAATTATTTCTGGGAGTCAAGAACAAAATTAATTTTGTAATGATTATCTGACTCAGGTAAAGCTGATTTTATATTACTCTAGGCCAAAGCCACTGACAAGGGCACAAAAAGGATTATTTTTCAGCAGTTTTCAGCTCAGCTAAATCAGCAGATAATGCCATCTATGATGCACAGTGATCCTGACCTAAAGCCCTCCTCATTGTTAATGTTTCTCACATCTCGAATATGCCTCAATGGCAGAAAAATATTCTATAGCCACCTTTGAGCATCAAGAAAAATTAATCTTTTAGAATTCTTTGGATTTTATGCTGTTATTTTATTTTAGTTGTCTCCCATCCCACACTGCACTATTACATGAACACAATATCTTTTATCTAGTCAGTGGTGGTAATTTGGTGTACGGCTTTATTATATGCAGACCATAAAATAAAGATGCCTGTACTCCTATTAAAAAAATAACAAAATCAAAACCAAAGCGCAAATGCCAGATGCGAAACACACAAAAGAAAACTAGTTTCTCTGCCAAAGAGCAAATAAAGCAAAAAAGTTCATTGTTATTGACTGCTATTCACAACAAAAGCAGTTTGTCTTCATCAGGAACAGAAAAGCATGTTGGACTTCCAACTGAAAATACCATTTATAGCTGAATTTATTGTTTGAATTTTTATACCATGACATTTGAAGTGAATCGTTCTTGGCTTTAAGAGATTTTCAGTCATTAGTTAAAAGAAAAACTAATTTTCTTTTCAGAAGTGATATTCAATCATTTAGAAACTGTTTAAATTCTATCATTTTTGCACTTAAGTATGTATGTTAGTAATAGGATACCAGTGCCACGTAGGATGGACAGTCTCCATTTTGCCAAGTGTCCTCTTCAACCAAAGGCTGCATAATTTTAAATTTTCACATGATTTTTGATTCTATAATTATGTTGATTGTGATCAAAACCATCTGGCAAAAAGTAACGAACCTTACAAGTGTTTATCAGTCAGTAAAGAACTGTCATTCTGTTTTGAACCTGGGGAAGTTAGGATGCACAGAAATGTAAAGAACTTTATAGGACATTCTAAGTCAGAGCTCAGGACAAAAAACCAAACCTTTTTGTCATTCTGCCAGATGATTACTCTAATAAATGGCATATAATCAAAGACTGTTAGAGTTATGGCATTTTAAGGTTATCAGATTACTTCTTAAATGTAATTGTTTACCGTAAAAAAAGCTTTAGGTCTCAGTAGGAAGATACCTTTTTGTTCTTAAAAATCCCATTTAAAGCATTTCTTTTCCACACTCTATGATATACACAGAAAACCTTGGCAATGGCTAGTTTGCAACTGTCTGAGGCCAATTCTTCTCACAGTGACCGATATCTGGTCCCCTTGACCTTTGCCATCTGACTCTGACTTGCCTTGACCAGCATGCTTCATATTTCCTTGAACTTTCCATATTCCCAGAGCTCTCCCTCCATCTCTTGCTTGGTAGTCAATCTAATACCTTTCAGACATTAAGTAGATAGAGAAGGAAGGCAGAGAACAGGATATGACGTGCCATTTCCTAGTTCCTTTATAGCTGCTGAACAGGAGAGAGAGAGTGAGTCAGACTCTGATGCCTTGCCTGCTTTTGTAGCTCAGGAACATTGATTACTTTGATACACAACCATGCAGTCTGACTTAAAGAAGTTGCTTGTGGGATCCCGGGTCATTTATACAAGAAAATGTAATAATAAAATGATCAGTGTAATGTTTGCTAGTTGTTACATGCAAATACATCCAGAGGACTGCCACATACATGTTGGTATAGATTCTCTAGCCTGTGACAGTAGTAGTACTAGGTCTCATCTTCTGATGTCAGATTATTAGAAACTATTTTATAAATAGTTTTTATGTGAATTACTAAAAAAACCCTTCTGAAATCATATCTGGCCCTGGTTTGATCTGGAGGTTGGAGTAGGGACTCCCAACATCCCTTTCCACATAAATTATCTCAGAATCTAAAAACCCCCATGTTTTTCTCTTCTGAACTTGGTGGAGACCAAAGCAGACAGTCACTTCTTTCTTTTGCACTGTTAACATGTTCACATGTCATAGGAGTAGTACTTCCTTTACTCTACATACTTTGGTTATGTCTTCCCCAAAAAGAAAGAAATTTCTATTTTTCTTTTCCTTTCTCCTTCCTTATTTCCCCCCTTGTTTTATTTTACATATGATGTTTCTCATCTGTCTGTTCCAAATTCTCAGTTCTTCTCCAGCTGCAACCCCCCATTTGCTGAGTAACCTCAGTCAATCAAAAACCCATTACTAAGACCTGTTTCATCACACCATCCAACTCACAATTCCTTATTTCTGGTGTTCACTAAAAACTCACTTCTGGTTTTTAGTTTTTATCTTATTTACACATTTCATCATCTGATTGATAATTTTCATTTAATCATTTGCATCTTTGCTTCCACTGAAACCCCAATATAAAACAACGTCAGAGAAACAGCCCATACAGTCATTGCTCTACAGTAAATGAAGCGCTTTACATAACCCACTTATTGTAATGGTAATGGAAAATTACCAGAAGATAACGAGCAAGGTGGTAACTGGTCACATTCTGTTTGCATAATAAAAATAAGGTGGTATTTTCATTAGGTTTTCTCTCTGCTGGGTTCACTGTCTCTGCCTGTTGGATGTGGTGTTAGCACATGTTTAAGATTTCTGGTATATGGGCTGTCTTTGATTTTGGAGAATTCACACCACAAAAGAGCTCTGAAACTTACAGTGATCACTAAACATCACTGCATTACAAAAACTAACAATAACAGCGTGGTTCACGAGGTGAGGAAAGATACAGACAGGCTACAGAATCAAATAGCAATTATTAGCCCTTGAAGACAAAAATGATATCTGTAGCTAGAGGTAATTATTTTCCAATCATTTTATGCTGGTCATTATAAATGAGTAAGTTAAAAAAAAATCCTACCAAAAGAAAAAAAAAAAGAATAATAAAGACGGTGACAGCACAGTGAAATGAATATACTTCTTAGTCATAGATAAACTTACACCACCAAAGGTGTGTATCGTAAAAGGTACTGTCATATTACATTAGATTCTTAAGTAAATTTAATGGAAGTTCTTTAAAGCTCATGCATTTGACACTTCTCATCAACAGAGTTCCTGAAAAATCTGGGCCCAAGTCATGATGGAAATCAATGTTTGCTTGCTCCTCCTGCTAGATCTAGAAACATGAGATATGCTACCACTTGTCAGTCATTTCAGGGTCAGCCAAATGTCATCTGACCTGCTCTGAGATTGCCATTAATTTTTAAAAAGTGTTTATTGATTGTCATTAAATGGATTTTAAAAAATACCAGTGAGCAAATGAGGATAAACATATGCAAATAAAGTTATAGCTTGAGATGAAAATATTTTGATTAGGTTGGACATAGTGGCCTCTGTGGCCTTGTATAGTGATACCGTTTTGTCATTAAGGTGATTATCCACCTGTGAAAATGGTGAGTCACTTTAAATTAGAAATGCATTTAGCATTTACTCCTTTGCAAACTGTTTTCATTCTCATAGCAACTTCTGACTGGGACTACGGGTTTGTTTTGGTTTCTGACTCATTGATTAAACCATTAAACAACAGCACCATACCACATAGCATTTAGCATCTCAAGCAGGACTGTGAACACAGATTACTGCAAGTCAGCTTCCTCCGAAAGAGAAGGAAGGCCCTTCTAGCCACCGACTGCAGGCACAGTAGGGCTCTACCTCCCGTGTCTACGCTGCAGCTCTAAAGCCACCTGTCGATCTCAGGCACAGGGATACCTGATGGCATAATTCCCTCATGTCCATAAGCTCTATACTGTGCTTTGCACTAAAGGATAAGCACTAAGGGCTGTGTAAACGGAGAGAAGGTGTTGGCAGTGTTCTGAAGATACATCTGCAGCTGCAGCACAGACACTGAGTCAAAGTAATGTCCACGAGGGAAGAGCAGTTGAGCTCATGGAACTAAGTCATGAAAGGAAGGAAAAAAAAATAGTAAGGCAAAACACGGAAAACATTCAGAGGTAGTAGAATAAATTAGTAAGATTTATAAAATGCTGTGGACTACATGATAAAAAAATGTTTTTACTTGCAACAGACATAGCAATAATAGGCAATTAGATTATTACATAGTCACACTTTATTGTTTGTAGCCTGTAAAAGTCGGGGGGGAGGAAGAAATTAAAATTCTCGTATTTCATATCACATACATTCATAATTACTGATAAAAAAATTTAAAAGAAGTTCAATAAGGTACTAGAAATGGTGCAGATGGTGCCCCACATCAAGCATGATCAGTTATGGCTTAAGCTGATTTTAATGCCCAGTTGGAAAAAAGCTTTGATGTGTAAGAAAAGTTCATGGGTTGACTAAGAACAGTTTAAGAAAGTGGCTAGTGAAGGCTAGATCTGTGCATGTGTTTTTACACTCTAAGCAGCCCTAACAAAATGTGAACTTCTTGCTAATTCTGATATGAAATATCTAGGATCTTACTTGACCACACTGCAGAAGTAAAAAGTGTTTTCCCTGGTGTGGAGAGAGAAGCAAAACACCAAAGAATCCTAAGCTAGGTGTCACTGCTGAAAACCAAGTCTTCTAATTTTAACAAGTTCATAAAAATAAGATTTTAATAATTTAACTCAGAGAAATGCAATAGCCCATCTCTGCTCAAGTAATGCATTTGACTGAACAACAGTCTGGAAAAATTACAGGCTTGTCTGTTGCACCTGTTTATGGAGCATATGTAAGCGATTTAAAGCAGGAAAGAAAAAATTTCCAGTGACACATTTTAAGAAAAACAAAAAATAAGCTATGAGAGTGTTTAAAAAATTTACATACAGAGCAAAAAAACCCCAAACCTCTAGGATCATAAAAATATCTTAGTACTATTGTGCTGTATTTTTTTTTTTTTTTAGTTGCAATTTCCTAAATAAATAGTAAATGCTTTGGCAAAAAAACCCAACCCAAGCCAAACCAAACCAAACCAATATAAAAATGCGGGCTGTTAATCTGTTTAATTATAGATAATGTTAACAATTTTATTACTGCTTTATCGTTTATAGTTTCTTGAACTTTTCCAGTGGTTCTGGAAAATGTGACATAACTGCTGCTTAATTGTACTCTGCTCAAAGGAAAAATACTTCCTATGAAATCAGGCTCTCTTAAGGAATACAACACACCCATAAGTAATGTTATGAATTTTCTCTCAAGTTAGATAATAACAACTCAGCCTACAGTCTATCAGAAAACTGAAAGCTATTAGTATACCTATACACTTCCATGGAAACTAAATATACATGCATTTTGAACTTGTACTAAAGTATGTTCAAATTCCATATGTGTACTCCAGGGCTGAAAACAGACTATTCAATGAGGTTTTTTTCCAGAACAAATAAATCTGTGGGGAAAAAGTCCAACAACCACTCTGAGATAAACAAAGCACCAAATAAAAGAGAGGATGAAAACACAATTTTGCCCTTGATATTCCTAGTTGGTCAGTCCCTTGATGACTGCATCTATTCTTCTGAAGAGATGCTTACTGAGTTGGTGAAAATGCTTTAGCATTTAAGCATTTTGTTTCCATCAGGTTATATTAGGGAAAATTAAATTAGGTTCGGTGCTAACAGTTATTCCTTCCTATCTATGACATTGCTGTGTATTGTTTTATTGTAAACAGACCAGGAAAAATTATCCAAAGCAGCATCCTAAGGAACACGTGGTTATTCCCCATACTGGGGGTTTGTTACAATACCATTTTGTGTGGTACATCATGCTTCTGTGTACCTATGCAGCTTTTGTGCTGAATGCTAAAAAACCACGAAGATGTCTATAATTTCACACGGCATGTAAAGGATAAGGAAGCAAATGTACATTGGCTGCTTAACACACCCAAGAAAAGGGTAGGCATATGGCAGCAAAGCAATCGGTGGTTTCAAAAAGAGAGTATTTCAGGCAGAAGAAATTACTTATGCTGCGAGGTTAAGGAAGTGACTATACTGATGTTAGAACTGTGGAAACATTAAATATGAATGAAATGCAGAAATAGCTTAAGGAAAGGTAGTAACAGGCTAGAAGCAAAGGATGTGACAGAAAAGAGCTCTGGGAATGAAGAACGGTGGTAATAAAAGAGACAAAGAGGTAAACTGACAGAGAGGAACATTTAGGATTTGTAAATGAGCTCTGCCAAAAGAGAAAAGGAATGTTCATTGGAGTGGAGTCAGTGAGTGACAGGCAGAAGAGAAAACTTTGTGGAAAGGGCAGTATAGAAATCTACAACAAAAGAGGTTTAAAAGATTCTAGAATCAAAACTTTTTTGTCACCTCTACTCTAGATTATGCATTTTAGAAAATTAAGAAAAAAGATGCAAAATAGAGAGGGAAAAGAACTGAGTCAGAAGAAATGAAGGACAAGGAATGAAATCAGAACATTACATCAATGTTTACAGTAATTTCCTCCTGTCAAAACAAGAATTTGGATGCCTGAGGAAGAAATATGCAGTTACAAAAATTGGTTTTATCCTGCAGAAGATAAAAGGACAATAATCTTGACAAAAATTGCTCTCCATTTTGCAGGACAGTACAAACACAGAAGCAAGCTGTGTGCTGAAAGATATAGGATAAAAATTCCAGAGGACAAAAATTATGGGCCATGTCCTGTGCTTACATCAAGACTGAAAAGGTGAAATTGGACCACCAGCTGGAAGTCCTGGATTGGTCCACTGAAGGACTCTTAGCAGCCTCAGGCATTTCTTTCTTATACTGGGCCTCCCCCTTGTGATACTTACATTAATTAAAAAGCTGAGCTACAAAACCCCACCCTGACTATGTCCCTCCTACCTAAGGAAAAAGTCCATAATGTTCATATATTAAATGTCCCTGTTTTTAAAAAGACAAATACAATGAATTGTATAGCTGAAGTACAGAGAGACTCCATCAGACTTTTTTCATACACTATGGAGTACTTATGTGAGAACAAGACAATTTTCTTATGCAGGAAATAGCATACCTTTTATCATTTTTCTTCAAGGTGGAAAAAAAATTTCATTCAGTTTTTCATTTTTGGGCAGTTGCGATCATAAACCATCTTAAAATGTGTAATAGTGTATTTAAGCTCAACCACTACGAGACCAGAAAGCCAAGTAAAATGCTTAAAATAGATAATTGAAAAGGACTTGTTTTTCTGATGTAAAACAAGCTGAGTGAGTTTAAATAGTCTAAATAGTCATTACAGTCTGACTGTGATGTGTTCTTTCCTCTACACTTGCTGCAGCATTTCTTGTATTATTATAATGGTTTCTAGAGCAATAAATTACAGACACAGAACCAACTGCTGAAAAGTGTAGGCGGCTCACACAGCATGATGCAAATCACGCTGCTGGATACTCTTCCTTTGTAACAACAATTCCATTAGAGCACATGTGATTCTGCCCACCATAATACAATTTCACTACACAGCACAGTTTCTTTTGGAGCAATGGAAGATGGAATTTTCCACTGCCAAGGCCTTAATTCTGCAAAGTTATTTTGGTGCTTGAACTTTGCATGCCTATGTAGTATTCTACTAACTGCGTGTACATAAAATAAGCAAACACAAATTCAAAACCAGTTAACAAAAGACATGGCCACCTGAGAGCTATTTAGCAGATTACGATAAATAAATTGGTGATTTTTCAGTCTAATTCATTGTGAAGTGATCAAAACATCACAAACCCTCTCCCAGCTGATGCCAGGATGATTTTTGCCTTTTTATATACTCCTTTCATATACCCCTTTATATAGCTTTTTATATAGCTTTTATATATCCTTAGTGCCTTTAGCCCACACATTTGTAATTCCCTAAATCTGATACCCCATGTCCCGTTAAGCCAGGAGACCAAACATCCTGGCAGCCTTGCGTCTAAGGGTCAGAAAGCCCCAGACACCAAGGTCCTCTCTAGAACACATCCTGTAAACTAAGATAGGCCCGTCCAGGGGGGAGACTCCTCAGAATGGGGGATTCATTCAGGTCTCTCATTGGGGAATCTTTGATAGATGTGCTCATTTGCAAGGCCTGTAGGTTGTATACACGATCTATCGGGTGTGCACGTTCCGCTGGGCATTCCAGTGGGGGCATCCCGGGGTGTGCATTCCGGGTGCACTTCGGCACACTCCACTTGGACGGTGTGGTGCACCAAGGATCCTAAATAAATACCGAGGTAAAAACTCCTTTTCCCTTTAACCGTGTCTGGTTCTCAATTTTAAGACCAGGAAAAGGCAACACAATAAGCAAAAATTAACAAGTAGAAGACATAGTCTGGGTCATTGAATAAAGTAAAGGATAACAGTAAATGGTTCTCCCCTAAACCAGATTCCTTTAAATTATGTGAAATGATTGATTCCAAAATGCTACTCTGCCTATACAAGCAAGCTAGATCTTCATATTTGTAAGTTATTGCGCGCTAAGTATATTTACATCTTCATTTGAGCCAAATGTAATAAAATATAAAAGGTAAAGATGTCCTTTTTAAAATGTCATTTAACTATAACAAAAATACGTGAAGGAAGCGGGAGTCAGAAAAAATTTTTGCACTACTCAAAGATAATATTGCCAGGATTCTATGAAACAGAATTAGAGATGCGACAAAAATGAATGATAAGTACCACGCAAAATTTGGCAGCTTCATACTTATTACGAAAAAAAAGTCAAACTGACTTTACTAGTTCACTGGAAAAGATTTTTATTTGAGAATATATGGCTTGCAACTGTCCAAAAAGCCCTTATACTGCACTAGAGAAGGCAACATTTATAACGTCCATTGTGTGTACATTCAAATAGGAGAGCCAGATGTAACGATGTACATCTCAGGATGTGGGAGAAGTCACAGACCAGTGGGTAGAAAGAGACATGGATGTTTATTGTTCATACTCCTGCACTGTTTGACACCAAGTTGCACCTAGTACAGTGTACAGGCGGTTTTCTGACGTGATAAACAGAATTCTAGCATTCACACTTCTTTCTATGAAACCAAACCCTTTTCTCCTCCCATTCTTCAGAAATCACCTGACAGTTTATACTTCTGATTTTAGCTTGTTTGGTGGTGGTTATACATTAAATTTTTGAGCACTATACGTAAGGGCTCTATTGCCATCCATCACTGATTCATCAATCTAGATGTAATACCAGGAAAACACAGTTGAAAATATGGCTTTGTGGCATAAAAAACTCTTGTTCTTTTCTTTTCGTTTTGCTGACAGAATGATAAGATTTTACAACAATACTAGTAACATTTCTTTTCACCACTAAAGTGATTTAGATCTTAGCAACTCCATAGTGCTGTAGCAGAAGTATCTTTCACAGCATCTACAAATAGTTAGTTCATCACTGTGCTGCCGGAAGGAAAGGAAAGGGAAGGTGGTATTTTAAAAAGAGAATTGGGGCAAAAGATATAGTAATGCACATTCTGGGAAAGACTACAGGCTGAGCCATCTACATGTTATTTTCAGTCATTCAGCAGATACCCTGGTCCCTCTCTTTTCTAAGTGCTAATTTTATCCAGTACATTACCTCTTAGGTTGTCCTATTTACTGATCTTGTCATAGCTGCCTTTTTTTTTTTTTTTAGTAGCAACTCCTGAAAGATACAAACTTTCTATAAAAATGCTCAGTCTTCATTTGCACCTGCTTTCTAAAATTTCTGTATTACCTTCAGAGGCTTATGCTTTACCACAGTGAAGGTACTTGCTAGAACTGCCAAGAATAAAAATGTCAAGATTATATTCTATATTGTATTGATTACACTTTGTGACGAATAAAGGCTTTTTTGATTTTTCCTGCTTATTTTTTCAGCTCGCTTATAAATTACGATGCAATTCACCTTATCTTCTGTTAAGGACTTTGATGCAAAGCCATAAATATACCAAGAAGAGTTTATTTTTCATAAGGGAACGATAAATTTCTAAAGTGGACGTCGTAGTAATACTAAGCAATAGTTGATATATTGTGATTTGATATGTAACACACAATACCTTGATGTATTTCAGCTTAAGTTTAGCTCGCTTTTGCAATATTATGTAGACTAGACATTTGACATGCAAGAAAAAAATTCACAGAAAAAATTGAAAAACTTTTCAAAGTGTACTTTTGTGGGATCATGTCTTTACAATTTATAACATGTGAAGAGTATAAATTTAATCATTATCTGCAACTAGTTTGTGTTATCAGAATAATTTTTAAATAATCCTTAAAATTACAGGCTTTACTAAAGGTTCTGAAAGCTAAAAACCTTCATCTGTCTAAAGAACATGGATATGAGTAATTGTGATCTTTGCATTTCTCCAGCACTCATCCTGCTGTGGATCTCATAGTATAATTTATGGCAGGCTGCAGATAACTCAGTTTATGCTGGTTGCTGATTAACAGACTTAAAAGGTTGCTATATCATCCGTAGGTCAGAAGGATATAAGACATCTTTGTTTTAACTTCAGCTTTTGCCAGGCTTAAGAAAAGTCTTAAAAATATCTTCAGAGTTTCAATTAGCCACTGATAAATTTGGAGCATGGGGAAAGGAAAAGGAGGCACTTCCCATTGCAGTGGGAGCAGTGCACACTGTCCCACAGCAGCACACCTGCACAGTGCAACGTGAACTGCTGCTGCTGCTTACAGCACAACCCTTCTCTGGTGACAAAAGAAGCAAAGCAGCCACTCTCCTGGGTTAGCTGCTCTGGTTTCATAGCCACAATCGACAAATGATGAGGCTTGATGCATTAACTCTACCCTTGTGTTATTTCGAAGCATTATGATGCTAGAAATGTAAACAATGAAAAAAGAAATAAAAATAGATATCTATCTAAACACATTTAATTTTTTGAATGTCAAAAAGTAAATAAAATTATAGATAAATCTCTATTATTATGAATAACTTCCATGGATATTTTTCTTATGATTTCTTGATTTGGATAAGACAAAAATATCGGTCTGTATTTAAAAATTAATCTTTTATAAATAAGAAAGAGAAAGGTAATTAATAAGTTAAAGTGAGAATAACCAATAAAACATTTAAAGGGCCATGCTTAAAGGGCCATCTTATTGTCAAAAAGGCCTTTACCAAAATTCTATTATGTTTTGGAATCCTTGAAAAGAGCACTACTGCAATTTAGAGATGATGAATTGTGACAAATCTATTTAAAGGGGGAAAGTAGAACTGCTTGGTTCTTCAGCGTCACAAATTAAGATAATGAGAAGATACTGAAATATTAAAAATAATTACTTTGTTAAAAAAAGAAAAATATTAAAATATTACTACCAAAACCAAGGAAGACTAAACTGTGAAGAGCCTATATTATTCATAAATGAGAAATGTTTACATTTGTGAAACAAACACAGATTCCTATATACAGGTTTGTCCTCTCTCAATCATCCAACACCTTGCAATAATAAAAACAACTTTTAAAGGAAAATACAGCTACAGAGCTTTTTTTTTCTTAATTTGAAATATTAATGTTAATTAATTAACACATGCAATTCAAATAAAAATAAATGTCTGGGACAATAATGCAGTAGCTGCCAGTGCTGCAGAAATAGGAAAAGCAAAAGAAACAGAATTTAAAAAGGGGCAATTTCTACTTTCCCTGAGCTTTGAGGAATCTATGCAATTGCTACAAAAAGATATTAGAAAGACAGGAGGTGAGATGTTGACTTCCAGATGGAAATGCACAAGAAAATATCTAAGAGTGCTCAGCACTGACGTACAACAATCTAGAAATGGATTAACTCCCTGAGACCATATGGGTAGAAAATAACTTGAGCTCTGTACGCCAACACGAATGTAGTCGGGTGACAAGAGAAACAGAAGGGCGAAGAACTACTGAGAATAACTATAATAGAGAGGTTTATAAAGCATGAGAATTAACAAAAGGTCATTGTCATGTAAGTGAAGCCAGTAAGATTTTGCAATCTCTGTAGAAGATATATGTTTGCCTGCCACAAGACCTGGGAAATATTCTTGCAGTGGACAGGGTTCTTACTACTAGTGATGAAAAATGTTTCTTATATTTTCACAATGATCATCGATCACCAAAAAAGCTAGAAGAGACTAACAAATCTGGAAGTTAAATAAGGTATAGTTAATGCTTAGACAACTGGTCTGCAGTACGGAATTCAGACCTCCTTAACAGAAAGCCTCTGATGCAGGATGATGAAGTTTGGTTCTTAAAACAAAGCACAAGACAAATAGACTGAGCTGGAGGGTCACCTAGGGCTCTATGTGCAGGTATTTACAGATAGATAATGGGCAATATCTAATATAAGCTGTTTGAAGTGTCTCTTTAAGGCCTAAAATCTCAGAGCATAGGAATATAATGAGGTTCCGCCTTCAACTTGGCATCCTATCTCTGAGAACATCTTTAAAACTTGAGGCTATAAGCCACATTTTTTTCCCCAAAACTGAGGAAGAGGATAGTCCTTTTTTTTTTTTTTTTTTTTTTTCATTTGCAGTACTATTTCAGGAGGATACACTTCTCTTCTGTTTAATGCATGTTCTGGTAAGAAAAAAGTGTGTCTGTTTATTCAGAGGAATTGCCCTGGGGAGAGGGAGGAAACAGGGAATGTAAAGGTGCTGACATGTAGAACTTTAATGTGGTTATTGCATAGAAAAACAAGAGTGGTAAATGTCAAGCCTTTTTTATTTTTCCAGCTGTACTGTTTTTGTTTTGAGGCTACAAATGTAAGGTTGGTGGGGGTTTTTTTGGCCATTTTTCTGGCCCAAGGATCCTTGAATTTTTTCTGCACCGCACGTAATTTTAAGGAGGAAATGAAGAATTTCTAATTACGCATCTCAATCCAGAAACAGCATGTGGCATGTAGTACCTGCAGCATTCTTTAAGAAGGCAGATGTAACCCTAGAAGCTTTGCTGGACTGATTGCATTCTTGGCCTTGGATAAAACCACTGGCTCCCTAAAAATGCCTAGGAATTAGCTAGACATAACATTACTCAGTTGCCAAGATCAAGGCATTTTTCACGCAAAGAAATATGGGCTGTTGTTATTTTAGATCAAAAACCCAGGGTATTTGGTATTAAGGTCCCTCCAGAGTCAGGCAGAAACTAAGAGAGGAATTTCTGAAATAGGTATTGGACACAGCAGCCTAATTTTTTTCCAAGGAATAATTTGTGTCCCTTTTTGTAGACCTTGGTCTGATACGTTAACATGCTATAGTTTGATAAATGTGCTTCAGGAAGTGTTAGACAAAATTATATACTCACCTATTTATACTACATCCACCTAGGACAGTAATCACACCTGCCAAAGGGCTCAGACTAAGCTTGCAGAGGTTTCTAAGATCCTAATGTCACTGGGTACTAAGAAACAGGCACCTAACAACTTGTAGTCTCATTTGTTTAGGAAACAGAGACTTCCATAAACAGCACCTTTACAAAAAGATTTATGTGGTTTCATTCTAACTGTCTAATATCTGAGGAATTACAATAATATAGTTAAATCCATTTTACTCCTTCTACAGAACTGGGATATAATTTTGGATCTTTCTCCTCTACTCAAACATCTATTTTCAGAGGACTTTCAAAAAAATTATTTCAGATTCCTATTCCTCTGCTTTATTTGTCTAAAACTGACCAACAGTTTTGATATATTCAAAGCATGATGTAAAAAGCTAATATAAAAGAAAAAGTTACTTATTATCAGTTATTGGAGGAAACCTTGTGAGCTTTTTAATCCATAAAGTGGCAGCATATTGTCCAAAATCTTGCTTTATTTGGTGTCTCCTGTGCATATCAATTAACAGTTCACTGTTAAGAGAAGTGTGAAAACACACAAAGCAAAGATAATTTCAGGTGACAGATTTCTCGCTTCAGGGCTGTGCATGAAAAATTTAACAATTCTTAGGTAAGCATTTATCCTAAAAAGCACTTTCCTGTGTAAAGGCTATGCCTTAAAAGGAATTTTAAATCCATACCGTGCTTGCATTTTATAACCTTCATCATTTTAGAATATTTGATATCACTCATCATTCTTACTTGCACCTAAAGTTTGTGTCCTCTTAAACACATCATAAAATGTTCCATTTTTATGTTATTTCTTTTTTGCATTAAATATTTCCATTACTCACCTCAGCCCTAAATATTTCACCCAATATGAAATATTCTAAACTTTGAACCAGATTAAAAAATTCATATGCAGCTAAGAAGAATAAACTGATATTCTGTTTCCTCTTTTTATTTTAACAACAGTATTTATTCCACTTCTGAAAAGATCAAATTTCAATTCAAATTCAAATTGCAATTGAAAACCAAAATATAAACAGAACTAGAAGACTGGTCCTTTAACCACACATTTGCAAAGACATACATAGCCTGTAAGATGGGTATCCTCTGGTGAAGGGAACCTTAGTTTTTCAATTTGCTTTACTGATTACAGGGAACATATGCCTGGTGTGTTTCTTTCTACCAATTAGTTATCCATGCAAGGACCTTCCTTATGTCACGGCTGCTTGATTTCCCTAAAAGCCTTTGACAAGGGGTTTTCATTGAAAGCATTTTGGAAATCCATATACACGCTACTCACCAGATGATGCTTACACAATCAAAAGACATTTATCCACATACTCGGATTTTTTTAAATTTACATTTAATTAGAAAAAAGTAGACTTGTCTAGCAAAAAATGCTGTTCACTGATAAAATCACCATGCTTTGTAGTAATGATCCGTAAAATCTCCGTTTTAAATTTACAGGGATCATACACGAAGAAAAAAGTATTTGGTTGCACTATCAGCTTTAACAGAGGTGTGAATTTAAAAATGATACACCAGTCATCGTCTAGAAGTGACTAGAAGTAGCTTTTAAACTAATGCTAACTTTAGTATAGTGTGGGAAATCTAATCATCATTTTGGTTAGAGAAGAATAAGCTTTTAGTATGCAAATTTGTAAGGAAAACATTTTGAAGAATTGCATCAGGTTAGAGATGTAAATGAGGCCTAAAATGTCTCATTAGGTTTTGAATTGCCCTTATCTTTTGTTGCCATTTTTTTCTTTTTGTTTTCTAAGCATTATAAATCTTGTGGGCTTTGGGGGTAATTTTCTTGCTTGACTAAACCAGCAAGGGTTTTTCCAACAATGAATTATGAAATGCTTCTCCAAACTCAATTCTGCATGAAAATATGTATCGAGTAGAATAGAACTATGTAGTTTTATTTATTGAGTATTTCTCAGGTTTGTCGCCTAACATTTTTGATTTTATTTCAAATGACTCAAGCAAATTCTGTAATACATTTGGTGTGATTAATAATTTATGTTTAAATTGAATCCAGATATCTAAAGCTTAATACAATGAAATATACATACAATTTATCTCTATTGAGAAAGAGACATCTGAAAATTTAGAATGTGAGACTTTATTATAAAATGCCTGGTCGGTAGGTAAACCATTTAAACTCCTGTTTTAAACAGAAAACCTTAAAAAGCTTGCTAAATATATCAGTTCACTCATAATGTGACTTACTGCACATAACCTTTTTCTCTGTTAACTTTTTACCAAAATAAAATATTTCATTGCCCTGTCCTAATACTGGTGTGAATGTACTTTGGTGTATTTCAAATTATTATGTTGACTTCTACTTTAATAACTTGTAATTTTCAGTAGGCTACATTATTGAAGTGATATCCTGAGGTATTTATTACTTATCCTTATGACTCAAAATAACTATGCTTAGGACAGTTTATAAACAGATTAAGGCATATGCACTCGTTTCCACAATTAATAATCTCCTAGACAAATTGAACTACTTTGAACTAAATGCGGGATGATATCATGATAGGAAAAGGCTTATTATGCTTCTTATATTTTGTGTTTTAGGGTTCTATGAAATAGTGCCCACAAAATATCTCCAGATAGCTTAGATGACATGACTGCAATATGGCAAATTACTTGATGCATTTCTTTGCAGGGATAAGAGATTACCCATATTATTGCAACTTGCAGAAGGAGAGCTTAAGACATATTGACTAAACTGAATTAGACGGAATATTCCTTCAAATGAGAGCTTCATAAGCCAATTGCACCAAAACTCCATTACTGAAACTGAAAAGGTCCAATGGTTCTGATTACTTGCAGCTTTGTATTTACATGAAATGTATATACATATGTGCGTTTTCCACTGACAAACATACACACATATGTAACACATGACAGTAAATTTATCTTTCCCAAATATTTAACTCTCATCCATCATCTTAAATGAAATCAGTCGACTCTGTGAGCAGTTCAGGTGTTTCATGTAAGCATTATTCTTTATTTAGATAGCAGTGGCCAGCTATTTAGTAGACAGATTGGATTTTGGTGCAATTTTTTTTTCTTTAGAGGTACTAATCCTGTTTCTTCAGCAAGCAGAAGCTTTCTCATTGATATAAGATACTCAGTGGATTTAATTTTTTTTCCTTTTTTTCTTCTTCTCTTCATGCTTAGCAAATAACTTGGAGACTTAAATGAAAAATAGATATGAGAGATTACAGTAACTTCTATGACTCTGGCTAAGTGATAAGAAATTGATTCTTTTTTCTTTAGCTAATTGCCCACTTCCAAGAAAAATTTTTACACTCATGCAATCTTTGCCTGGGGACCATGGTATAGTAGGAATCTAAGAAATGTACACACTTCTAAGTCAACTACATTGAGAATATCTGAGTGATTTTTGAAGACTAAAATAATATGATGATATAAAATTTGCAGTTTATTGCCTGAAATATGCTGTACCACTCTCACGTACTACATCTAGAGAGCCTGTGCTTGTTGCTTGGCTATAATGGAAAATGAAATTTTACAAATATATATTAATCCTTTAATGGTGTCGGAGTTAGAGCAGCTAATGTGAAAACAATCAATACCTACTCTCTGAGCTAGAAGATGTAAAATTATGGCCCTGCACTCTCTAACACTTACTTCTGTTCATAATCATATCGTATTGCAGAGATATGAAAAGAAAGTGGGAAATCTTGTAATGTATGTTTAAAAACGGTCCTTTGAAAACTTTTTAATATTATTTAAAAGAAATTCATACATATTCCTACATATTCCTAGTAATCTTTCAATTCTGTCTCTGACCTGCTGTTGAGGGGGATGAGCAAGCAGCTGAATGGTGTTTAGTTGCTAGCTGGGGTTAAAC
>VZTA01005279.1:29204-53521 GCA_013398855.1 Mohoua ochrocephala | reverse complement strand
AATAATAGTAATTATAATAATAATTCTTTTACCTACGTAAGATATCCATGAATCTTCTTCTCTCAACAGAGCACATTTTCAGTTGCTTCTAAACCAACAACTGGCTTTACTGAGAAACTGCTAGAGACATCCACAGCATCACACCAGGGAAATCATACATGGAGGACTAGATTAAGCTGAGACATTACATGTTTTTTGTTACCAAGACTTTGGGCTTTCTGTGGATTCCTCTCATGGCAGAACACGGAATAGTAATCTGAAACCATTTCTAACACAAGTGTGCCTATTTACATAGATGAATGATAGGTGTCAAGGAATGGTGTTAGAGGAGAGAGGAGCAGGAATATTTTCTATCAACGACACGGACTAAATTTAGAAAAGTTTATGCTTAGCAGAGGAAGAGAGAAATACAGAATAGTTTACAATGTTTTAGATATAATTTACTGATATGATTTTTTCAGTTAAAACAGTAAAGGGAAGGTTTATGAAGCTGGTTTTGTTTGAGTCTTAAAAATGCTTGTTAGCCAGAACCCCTTCTTTCTTCCATTCCTTATGTAGCCATTTGTTTTTTATCAATGCAAGAAAACAGAAAAAAAAAATATTTTAAATACTGCAATTCTCTACAAATATTTAATTACATACAGGAAGAGGGTCTTGATTTGTTTGCATGATAAAGAATACTAGTTTTTGACAGAAATATAATGGAATAACACTGTGGTGAAATTATGTTGCCTTAGTGGCCATCTCTATTGCGCATTTCTCTGTGAATTTTATTTTAAATACTGTAACGGTCTTACAATAAAGGCATTTGAATGCTTTTTTCCCCACATCTTTTTCTAAGTGGTGCTAGAACTATTAAGATTTAAAAGTTGCATACTGAAGATGTTCATGGTTTACATAATTATTTTTAGACATATAGACAACAATAAGAGGAAAGAAATACCGTAAAAAAAGACATCAGGAAACTGAAAATTCAGATTAATGTGTGAGTTTTTAAAAATAGCAAGGTATTCCTGGGAGGATTCTCCATTTCATTATTTGCAGTACTACACTAGAACTTCAAGAACTTTCAAGAACTGCCAAATGGATGAAAAGCAATGGCTTGGGTCCCTATATGAGAACAGTAATATCTAAAAGCATTTTTTTTTGTCTTTACAGAATAATAAACATTAAAACATGGAAAACATTAACCCTGCAATCTAGAACTGCAGCAAATCTTTAGTGCAAGTTACATTATAACCTCTCTGTTATGTCATTCTGAGTGTCTGTTGTGCCAAGTGCCCATTTAACCATGTGATTTGGCCAAGGTTTCTGCAACCTTTACCAAAGATACTCATGAAGCGGTTCCCCTATGGCAAATGAGCAAAAGCAGTACATTGCAGGACTAATACATTTCACCTCCTCCCTTTCTGAATTGTTTCCCTTGAATGTGCATATACTTACTGAAATCCGGGTTGCTTAGAATGTAAGTCTCTGAAGTATTGTTCTTCTTCGCTTAAAGGATCTGGATGAAACATTTAGAGCTGATCCTGCTTTAATTACCATGAGCTAAAATCATTTCAGCAGACACTTGTAATAAATCCCTCCATATAACAAAGCTAGTTATAGCAGCTACTTGTCTGGAATTCATGATCTTATCCCACTGCCTACTGAACATATGTCAGAATTAAAAATAATGATAAACTGTATGTTTGCTAGAGCAATAACGTGTTAAAGTTTGGACTGATGTAGCACATAACACATCTTTTCCTCACTGGTTGGCCCTTCCAGCTGTGGTTGTGAAACATGCTTATTGTAATAAGGTAAAAGCTCCATCTTTTTTGAGCCTCAAAAGTGTTGTTACTGAGAATTCAATCTTATTATTACCAAGAACTTCTTTTAGTCATAATTTCTTAACACTTCGGGAATTAAGCAAAGAATTCAGCATTTGTCCATGGGATCAAATCTACTATACATAAACACTTTATAAATCTGCCAAAAGACATAAATCTGAACAGCAAGACATTTTTTTTTTTGCTAGACATGCTAGGAAATGTTATGCTTTTAATAAGGACCTGGCTTGTTTTCAGGCTCATCTTTTTGTTAAGGCAGAACTGAAAGCAAAAGCCTTGGAAGTAGTTAGAAAAACAGCATAATCACCAAGATACCATTATCCTGTCTCTTGCAGCTTTTATATTGGTGCTTCTCAAAGCTATGGACAGCAAATTACTCATGTGATACCTGAGCTGCATAAAGAAGATTGAAATCTGGGCCGTTAATGATCATTTCACTCTGTTTAGGCGTTTCTCTGTAAAAGCTCACATGTAGCTCAGATGCTGGGTGTCTATATTATTCCTAGGTACCCAACAAAATACAGAGATGGAAAATGTCATTCATCTTAGATACACTACTACTGCAAGAAATCTTATTTCTATATGAAATGTTGCTTGAAGAAGGAATTGGTTTTCTAGGACACCAGGTACAACTTGCAGAAAAACATCAGGTCCCTCTTTATTTTTTGGTAGTAAGTGACACACATTACTAAATACCTTGAAAGAATAATCAACTGAAATGAAACAGAAATTTTGGCTAGCAATTAAGGTGGTGATTAATAAGAGTATAGACAGGTAAATTATTTACTCAAAACATGATTTTCCAGGTAGTATTTTTATGCTTAATTTTTAAAAAATGCTTTAGACAGAAATGAAATGTATGTGATAAAAGATCACTACTTCTTATTTGGATAAAGACACAAAACATTTTTAAAATTTTTGTTTGTAATTTCTGGACAGAACTTTTTACCACAAAATTCCCCCAGAAACTCCAGAGAGATAGGAAAAATATCATCATCATTGATATCACAAAACAGGAGCTTACAAAAGATTAACAGGTATGGGAGATCTGGAAGTCAGTTTGGGCATATAGGCTTCATGTTGTGAACAACCATAACCATCTGACTTCTCACTTCTCTTCTTATGCTGTTTTATTAATCAGGTAAATGCAGCTGTTCCAGGATGACATTGCTCATTCCAAAAATTATTTTGCAGCCGTTAATTTTCTTTGATCCTTTATCACCTGCACAAGCTGGTGAAACGTGTGCATGGAATCAATACAATTTTTATCCTTTTATCATCTTATAGATAACACATACCAGACAGAAGTGCATCTGGTTCTGAATAGCCTCAAAAGGAGAAATCAAAGACAAGGCTGATTATGTTTTACTAGGTACCTCAGGAAAAAATCTTTTCTGTAGAGCCAGTCCAGAATGCATATTCTACAGGCCTAACTGTGAGGCCAAAATCCGATTTCATCTATTATAGTATCCTTTAATCTGTTTATCACATCTGTTGCATACAAATTTCTCACCAATTTATGACTTTGGAATGCTTACCGAAGTCTTTAGGGAATACTTAAAGAAGTCGCTTTTTTTTTTCTTTTTAATTTGACCAATCTCAGTTTTAAGTACCTTTTTGTATTTTCTTAACTCTTAGAGGAGTTTTCGGATCCTCAGTCAAGGATGAAGAAGTCATGCAGTGCAGGTACCAGACTTCTCAGTAGTGTGCTCTTAAGGCTCCTCCAGGCATTTCAAGTTATAAGATAGTGTGATCATACATTCCAGCAAATACGTAGCTCATTCTAGTAGAACACGTTGATGAAAAAATCAATTTTCAGTTTTTAACTTCCTCTATTAAAAAAGATACCAATAATCTCTTCTTTCTATCCTGTGAAGATTTAATACAGAAAACCTCTGCAAAAAGAAAAAAAAGAGGTGGATTATCACTAACTGAAATGGTTATAGGAAGTCCTGTCACACGGCCTCAGTTTCTTTCTCCAAGAAAACAAGATTAACATTGAAGACCTTCATGCTATTTTGATAGTTAAATTAAGTAATAACAATATTTATTTAGGAAATATTGTTAGACAACTCCCCTAAATAAAAAGAAATTTTTAAAAAGAGTTCATCTATGGTAACTTCAAGAAACCACTTTTTTTTTTTTTAAAGTCAGAGGCAGAGTAACTTAGCAAAACCCATTGGGAATTACAGGGTTAAAGGCAGACAGCATAAAACCAAAACTGTGCTTTTTTCTACTGATTTTTTTTTCCTAGAATCCAACCCCAAAGTTACTGAACAGGACAACCTAGAATATTGAAAGGAAAGGAAAAAAGCTGTTCACTCCATGAACAGACACACAGTTTATCTTAGTTCAGTTTATTTTAGTTCAGAAGAAATAAAACTTTACATGCATGAAGTTAATGGAAGCATTTGGTTTTGCTTCTCCTCTGATTTTAATAAATCTAACTGGTAAGACCCTTGCATGCTTAGGAACATCTCACACATTAGGTCTGCATGATGAAAAAGTAACTTCAGACATTTATAGAACAAAGTGATTACAGAACCTGTACAGAATATTTGTGGGGAATCAATTGAGTAGATAGTGGTGAGCCCTTTTTCTATTAGGTGGCAGAAGTTGCGATCTGTGGGGAAGTCGATAGCACAGAAATCTGCCTGACACAAAGGAAAAGAGCAGCTCTGATGGGGAAATGTAGAATGAGCATATGTCTGCTCCACACGGATTTTAAACTCAGGATGACATTTTCCTCAGAAAAAGAAAACCATATTTTAATATTTCCTCTTTTGCTGTGGACTGCCCGCATCACTGCTTGGAATAATGTGCGAAACATCCTTCAGGCAGCATTTAACCTATCTAAATGCAGAAAGATGAATTTGGAATACTATCAAAGCACACACAGAATAAAGGAACAATTCTGTTTCAGCAGCAACACAAGAGACCTGTTTTGCATTATGCATGCGAAGTGTTTAATTTAAACTGGTAATGCTTAACCAGGTCTGGCCTCGAGCTACGGAGATCTGGGGAAAACATCCATAAACAAAATCCCTTCTATTGCCCTTCATTTTTTTCCTTCTCTAAAGTCAAAGAGGGAGAGTAAAAATATTTTTGGAAAATATGAAGATCTCCTGTGTGAACTATCCTTCTCCCAGAATGTGCAGTGAAAGAAGGTAAAAAGTGTATGGCTCGTACTGAGAAGCCTAGCAGCCTTAGGGTTACCTGTACTAGAATTCTAAGGAATGCCTTACAATGGAGTTTGGAGTTAGAGGTCAGCAGGGGACCATGCACAAAGCATTTATGAAAAAGGTATCTCAGATGTCTGTGGTTTACAGATGTTTAGGTGCACGTGGTTAGCTTTGCACAGAGGAACCCTGGCCTCAGCGTGGGGCCTAACTGCGTCTCTCCGATCCAGGGAGTTCGCCATTATTCAGAAGAGGGGTTACATATTTTATTAATAAATGACACTATTAAAATGTATTTATAATTCACAATAAATGAGTTTATTTTAATAAACAAATAAATGTTACTTCAATAAGAAAATAGGTAATATAGAATCCAGGCCCTGCCTATGCTTGCAAAACTAAACTAGCATATATACAGTTCAAACAGAAGGCAAAAGTTCAAGATCTTCTTTGCCTAAAGCATTTATATTTTCCAGCGAGAGTAACTATTGTCCAACTCTGTTAATGGCATACAGATTTCAAATGTTTTCTATCCCGGTGTGAGAAAGAAGAAATTTAATTTTCAAGGGACTGAAAATTAATTTTATCGCTTAATCTTTCTTTCTCTAGTAAAGTGATAAAATATACTGATATAGGTAATTAAACTAAAAGAAAGCAAAGAGAGAAGAATAAACATATATAATTTCTTGCTCAGCAACAGTTCTAGAAAAACATGGCAATTTTAGCCATAAATTATTTGGAATGTAATACTCTGAGAGTACCTTAATAATGGAAAAGAAAAGCAAGTATTACCCAAAATTAAATGGTATTCAGTATTATAGTCTCGTAAAAGAATCTTCCCTGGGTTCATTTTTAAAGGTTTATTTCCATAATAATCTTTCAGGAATTCAGCAAAACTTCCTCGATGACAACTACTGACCTTCTTTGTTCTCCTTTCAGGCCTGTCATGGTTTGTTTAACTATAGATTTAAAAAAGGTAAATAGATACTTAATTAATTCTCTCCCTTTTCACAATTTGATCAGATGGAAACCTAGCTTACCAAACAATTGATACTAGACTTTGTCTTTAATATGCAGGCAAAATACTGTTGCTCATATCAAAATGGACCTTGGGAAGTCTTATTTCTTGGAAGCCATAATTAATCTTTTTTTTTTTCCTTTCTGTTCCAAGTACTTTTGAATTAGTAAACCAAATCAAATGATGCTTTATTCAGACTGTCCAAATCCAGTGGCAACAAAAGACTAACACACATCTTCACGTTTTAATGATTGTCTGATTTTTAAGCAGCCCAAGTGACCATGCTGGAAAGAAATGACTGTAATTTATGGGACCAGAACTAAAAGTCAAGAAGAGATGAAAATGGACCTAATGTAAGTTACCAGTCTCTTAAAAATGAGACTCACATCAGAAAAAAAGCACTTTAATAACAACAAGACCGCTTGCTTATGTAAGTGTAATTTTAAAATACTATAACTATTCTTTTCTAAAGAAGTATAAAAATAAGTATCTGCAAATTATTTGTCCACATTCAGTTTTAGACACTGTACAGATCATGAAATGTATGGTCATGTGGAATGGGTCAGGAAAAATGGCAAAGGTTTTTCCTACACTTGATTGTTAATAATTTTTTAGATTAATTTAAAATTAATTAATTAACAATCTGTGAAATTTGAGGAGTTGAAAACCTGAGTTAAATTTTAAGACTTCAACTCATAACTAAAGCAATAAATGAAATAATGCATGTTTAAGTTAATTTAATTTTTTTTTTACTGAAAGAAGTCAAGTAATAGAGTAGTAGAGTGATACATGCACTGGCTGAAGAGTTAACATGATACAACTTCAATGCATTGTCCTCGTACTTCCAGTAGATGGCAGGTATAGTACTTCAAACTTTTTAAAAGTCATAAAACTCTTAACTTTTTCAAACAATAATATGCTATTATCTGGGAAATTTTACTTATAATACAACCCTTTCCATATGCATGCATTTTTACATTTAATATCATTACGGAAGATATGCCAAGATGAAAAGAAATGTTTAATACAGACACATTAAGTACTGAAAACAAATTATAAATTAATAAAAATAGAAAAAACACACTGAACAACATGCACAGAGAACTGGAATGCTCAGAATAATATTCACAATAAAATAAAAGCCAAAATTGGCAAACTTAAAATAGGAACTTAAAATAAAAAACTTGATATTTGTTTATCTTTTTCATAAATTTGCCTCTTTTAAAAGCAATGGTTGTATCTTTTTCCATAAAGGAACTTTCCATTTTCTGTTATGTGTCACTGAAAAATTAAGAACCATGTTACGACAGTCAAGCATTTATAAATTCAGAGATTCAAGCAGTAATGTTGTTGGTTAAACCAAGATAACACACACAAGAAATAATGACTTTTTTTACCGCAAAATTGAATTATAAAATCCAATTGAAGCAGAGGAGTTCCTCCTCTCTCAGAGCACAGAACAGCTAACATTCAGTTACAGATTAGGGACAAAACCTTTAATTTTCTTTCCATTGTTCAGTATGCGACTCCATGCCTTGTTCACTGCACACTGCTACAACTTCAAACCACTCTGAACGTTTTGTGTGCTATTCGCTCTAATAATGTCATGAATGCCACTTTTTCTTGACCAAGTTTTGGTTAGTTGACTTTCTGATATCATCTCTGTTTTAGAAAGGGGGAAACAGAGATGCTTTGAAATTAAGGTCAAAAATATTTGCAAATGTTCATTGGATTGTCTGATGTTTTTTGGTAGTAGTGGTACATGTTTAGCATTATAATAGTACAAATAGGTTAAAATGATTTTTTATTCTTTTTTTTCAGTCATGAGTGCAAGCTGAGCGCAAACAAAGACAATTGCACATCTAGTGAGAACTTCTGAGATGGACGGTTTAAAGGAAAAGACTAATATCACACTCAAACTGGCATTAAAATCATCATCTAAATACAATTTTTCAGGCAGGTTTCTCCATTATCATAACGCAACTATATCTTGTGCTCTTTCTATTCCATGCCTCATTCCCTCTTCTGCACAAAAGAGAACAGCACCTACTTTCTAGTTGTTTTCCGTAGCTGTCCACTGTTTGGTCACACAGCACTGAGAGAAGGAGTGGAGTAATCCCAGCAGCATGTTTACTGTCCTTGGTTTCTCATCAAAAACTCATTATGTGAATATTATTTATGCTGTCTTATTTCCTGTCTTGGACCCCAAGTCCCCCAGCTGCCTCATTAAATTTCAGTCAGTTTATCTTTGTACTTAGTTAACTCTTCTGTCCTCTAACCAGTATTGGCATTCATTGCTTTTCCTTTATGTTTCCTTTCCATCCAACCTTCTCCCTGGCTTCTTACATCCAACTATCTGCCAGACTATTTCACTTCTTCCTCCACATTCCAAGTCAGGCCAAATCATCTTCTGTAGTTCTTACCCCTCCTCCAACCTTCCCTGAAAACAATATACTGTTATCTTGTTTCAATCTTCCTAGGTAATCAATTTTGACTTTGATTTTGACTTTGTTTTAGTTTTGGCAATTCATTGTCCATCTTCAACATTCCAGTTTAGATGCCTGAGTCCTTTCTCCTGCTCTTACTGTTTCTTCTAGACTTAGGAGCTCTGCGTCCCTTCACTCCAGTTCTAAGGCACCAGACTTGAATGGGATGCTTTCCTTATTTCTGTTGCCTGAAAACCCCAAAACAAGGCATTACACCAACCACATCATGAAATAAACCAGTCAGAGATGATCATGAACACATCCATTCCTGTTATGCTCTTCAGTCCAGCGCCTAATATTGACTCTCTCCCTAAATGATGAAGCTCACGCAAGGAAACCTGGTTTTTGTCATGTACTCTAAAGTTTGCCTGCTCAGTCCCATGGTGAGGATGGCAAAAGTCCAATCTTGTCAGTAATAAGAGGTGTGAGAGACATTAGCAGCGATGGAATCAACATTGAACGTTATGAAACATCTAGTGAGCATGTACAAAGTGACGTTCCCTAAAACCCTGTTACTTGAACAATTTTCCTATTTAAAAGAAATGGGAAGACTTTTTTATGAATAAAATGCTGCCAAATGTCCTTTTCTGCTTATAAATATGTGAGTTGCAAAGTTTTTCAAGGAAAAGATCAGGAAAGTTTTTTTCCTCCTCTTCATTCTTGGAAACCATGCAATTAGTTTTGGCTGAATTACAAAATAAAACAAAATAAATTCTCGTGCAGGTGCCAAACATGAAAGACTTCAGTGAAATGAATAAATTAAATAAAGTTCTATGACACAGATAATAGAAAAGTAACCTTAGTAAAAAGCAGAAATCTAACAACAAGTGACAATAACCAGGTCTGCATTTAATATGTGTTCATAGAAAGCACAAGGTAGCAATAACTTACAGAAAAAACACTTCTCAAACCTTTCCCAGCGTTTCATCTGCACTCTGCCTATTTCCTGCCTTGGCCATTGCACTGAGGTCATAACTTGGATCACAAGAGTTGTTTTGATTTGAGTAGAAGAGTGATTTCTAGTGAAGACAATTATGACTTTAATGCAACCTTATTTATTTATCAAGAGGATAAAAATTTTTCTTTTGTGCTTAGGAGTTACAATCTTTGTCTAGGCTGCCTTGCCCCAGCTAACAAACAGAACAAAAAGCTGCTTCCAGCCTTGGGATTCTGTAGCATTTCATTTTTTGTGATACATTTTGCTGTCCCCTCTCACACACAGACATAACATGCAACATAAACGCTTAATTAATCCACCTTCAGATACATTTTTAAAAAAACATTGAGAGGTTTCCTCTAATCATAAATACAATAAAAAATATAGACACCAATTTTAGATCCGCCGCAACCGCTTAAGTCCTCAGACAGTAGCCACTTCTACAAGAATGTGAAACCAATACTAACTGGTTAGAAGTGGATCTTCCTTAGATGAAAAAAACTGAGTTTGCACATATCTTTAAAAATTCTAGCTAATCAGTTTTTATTTAAATGGGTTGCTGCATATACATATAACATATATGTATGTGTATGTTACATACGTACAGGCTACGCAAAATAACAAAAGGACACCACTCAAATGTGAAAAGGACAGTTTTATTTTTGGATAATAAACATGCTCAATGATGATGAAAGGACATGGTTTTTCATTAAAATTAAGTAGCAGTATTAACCTCAGGAATCTTCCATATTTTTGGTCACTTGACTTCACTCGGGAAAAATAATCTCTCCCTGAAAATATAGAAAAAAAAGGTGAGCAATAAAAGAACAAAAGACTTCAGAAAGTAGGCCAAAACAAACAATGTTCACTACCTAATAATATTGCAAGACTTTGTCAGCCTGATTCAGTCCAGAGCCTTGAATCTATTCCCTGTGAACATATTACTGTTAAAAAAAGAGAGAATGGAGCTTTAACATGGCACTTTGTAGTCAGTTTATTTCACAAGTGTTGAAGGCTAGTTGAGAAAGTGGAAAATTTTTGAAGATCTTGTCACATGCTCTAAATATGTCAAACAGATCTAGAACTAAAGCTCTGAATGCGTATTTAGGGATAACACTATACAACAATAACTTTTTTTTTACACTCCTCTTGCAGCATGGTAGCAGTGAATGTACCCTGAATGCTTTCCCTTTGTTTGATTATCAACTGCAAAGTATTTCTGAGGAACTAATTTCCATCACATTTTTATTCTTTTTCATATTACCACACAGCAGGACCACAACACAGAAAATTGCAAAATTCTCCTGTAATGGAAATCCTCAGTGTGTCATTAGTATATAAAGCAGTAAGCCCCACAGAAGACGCACAGTAACACATGACAAAGACTAACACAAAAGAGAACAGGAATATCTGAAGCCAAATTAATTTATGGAATATCCTGTGCACTTCAATATAAATATACTGCTATGTAAATTTTCAGTAAATATTATGAGATTTTAAAATTCCTGAAAACTGAAACACACTCCCCCCACCCCCCCCAACAATGAAAAAACCCAGAAATTACCTTGTTTGTGTAGTTTCAATAAACTGCAATGGGATACTGTTCAGTGTTACTAGCAATCTAGGGATAAAAAACCCCAAACAACCACAACTCCCACAAAAGCAGATGCAAAAGCCAAACCCCCAAATAACCCACAGATCACGGTTGTCAGTATTTTGAGTCCTTTTACTGAAAAACTGCACAAAGAGCTGTATTACATTCTTTCCCCTGAAATATTGAGTTCAGTCTTTTGTCACCTGTTCTGTCAGCAGAGCATAATACAGTTATTTTTTCCCCTCCAAACAAGATCTTTAACTGAAATGCTCCGAGCTGCTACACACGTGTAGGGGAAACGGGCCTGGCCTAATAATTTTTCCTCCTTGTTCAGTGACAAATGCAGCAGAGAGTATCACTACCTCTAGAAGCTCTGCCCAGACAGAGCTGTAAAGCATCCCAGGGCTTCTTGTTTACATGTAGATGTCAAAAGCAAGTTTCCTGTTCTCTAGAGGTTTAGGCCAAAAATCTAATCACAAACACATGCATGGAAGTGGTAGCCATCAGCCTTAGGAAATTAGGTCATTGAATTATAAGGAAAAAAGGTTCTGAAGTAGACATTTACTGGAATTTTCAAAATCTTTACTTGAAAAACAGCAGCTAGCTCTCTCTGAAAGTGAGAGTGTGACCAGACTAAAAAGGCCATTTTGAAAACACTAAGAATTTTTTAAAAAGCTTGAATGCTGGCACAAATTCCCCACACAATGATAGCAGAATACAGGACTGGAGAACATGTTTATTATACATTCCTGCATATAAAATGGAGCGAGATAAGAAGCCCCAGAGGGTGAGTCAGTTCATAAAACAGAGAGCACCTCTCTCACCACTGACTATATAAGGCACCTAAAATAATTCACTTTTAGGAGCCTTTGCTAAGTGCATTGAGAAACATGGTATTCATCTGAACTAATGGACAAATGGATTTCTAATTTGATGAGTTCAAAAAGTTAAAGGGGAAGGACATCAAGCTGTTCAGTAGCAGTGTGGACCAGATACAGGATTTTGGATAACTTTTCAATAGCACTGGAACAGAGAAGAAGCACTGAAGCAAAAAATCAAACTAACTTAACGTGCATGACCTTAGATATCTGGGATCTTATTAATTCAATTGTTTCTGAAGTCACTGTTAAACTTTTCCAGAACAGAGACGCTTTTAAGAGGGAGTAAAGAGAAATAATAATTTTCTTGATATTACAAAGACTGAAATTTTATATATGAGCAACAAATGAGGACAAATATTCTCACTCCTGAAAGGTTTCAGTGGTTTTTTCATATGAGAGAAAGATAACACAATGAAGAAAAAGTGTGGTGAAGGGTGTGGTGAGCTGACCCCAGCTAGACACCAGGTGCCCACCAAAGCTTCTCTATCACTTCCCTCCTCAGCTGCACAGAGGAGAGAGAATATAAGGGAAGGCTTGTGGGTCAAGATAAGGACAGTGAGAGACAGTTATCATCACAGGCAAAACAGACTTGACTTGGGGAAGTTAAAGCCTATTTTGGCCACATCCACCTGTTTCAGTGTGGGGTTCTCCATGATCAACACAGTGATTTCTACTCACTGTGGACCCCCATGGACTGCAGGGGCACAGCCTGACTCACCATGGTCTTCACCACGGGATGCAGGGGAGTCTCTGCTTTGGCACTTGGAGCACCTTCTCCCGCTCCTTCGCTCATCTGGGTGTCTGCAGAGTTGTTCCTCTCACATATTCTCACTCCTCTCTTCCGACTTCTGTTGGTGGTGTGCAGGTTCTGCCTTCCCTTCTGCCCTGGTTTGAGACAAATTTTCGGAGGAACGCTCTGGGAGGAACGTCTCCTCTACAGAAGGCCAGTTACAGCCACCCCCTCCCCCACCAGCTTCAGGAAAAATTCTTCAAAGGAAAGTGAAAGGAGGAAAAAGCTATTTATTTAACAAACACACAGGAAAAGAATAATGCTAAATAAGAAAACCTCTCGCTGTGGAGAGAAAACCTGAGAAGATTTTAGAGTCCTTTCCGTGGGTGTGGTCTCTCTCTCTCTCTCTCTCTCTCTCTCTCTTCTCTTCGGAGCTGGGTCGGCTCGGGCCCCTCCGGGCCGAGGTGTGAGGCCTCCCAGTGAGGTTCTGATGTTCTGGTGTTCTGAACAGTCCAGAAGAGAAGAAGGAAAAATCCAAAGTCCCAGGGAAACAAAGGAGTTTAACTCTCCTCCGAGAAAAGGAGCCAAGAGCCGGGAAAAGCAGGGAAGGTGCTTTCCTCTGCCCTGCAGCAGCAGGAACGCAGGGGAGTGAATGTCCTTGGAGCACAAAAAACTGTTTTGAAAAGTTTGTCTGGCTTTTTTTTTTTTTCCTTTCTCTTGCACCCAATTTTAAAGACACAGAAAGGCACAGGAATCATGTCTGGGCATAGAGCAGGCGACAGGGGATACACATCATAAAGCCACCCCAAGACACCTTCTTAACTGTAATACCCACAGGTGCTCCCACCAGCACTGCTGGGCTCAGCCTTGGCCGAGTCCAATGCAAAGGGATGAGGTTACAATCACCACAGATGATCCTGGCCATGCACTTATTCTTTGAGAATAGAAAGCCTATTTGCCTTAATCATCACATCACCATGGATTTTGCTGTGAAACACACATTGGCTTAACTGTTTCCTCAGTACTGAGTAACACTCCTCTGACTTAGGGAAGTGATCCTGTTAAGAAGGCTTGGAGCAAATGAAAGAGAAAATAATAGTCTTAATTTTGAATTAATTGCTTGCAAACTAGAGTCAATGGAACTATTTCTCCTCTTACATTAAAGTGCAGTAAATTGTCTGTAGGTCATAATAGTCTGACATAAACCTAGAATCTGCAGGTTTTGCACATAAACTAACCTATTAAATTTGTCTTCACCTCATTGTAACTAATTAAATTTTCAAAATTTCCAGGATAACTATATCCAGCTGCCATGCCTTGTCTTACATTAAGGCAATTCTTGCCATGAAGCATGCTAACAAATTTTCCTGTGTCTATTATAGAGTCTCAAGCATCACGGGCTGGGATGTGACATAGCTGAATATTTCCATTACAACGGTTTTTCAGTCCACATGCTTCAATTCTGGTTTTTTTATTATGCTTCAGAACTGGGCCAGATCACAATTTGTCTTCTGTTTTGGTCAGGGTGTAGTCAAAAAGAATTAAAAATATCTCTGCTCTTTTAGTTAACAATGGCATGTAAAAATGATATGAGTGAGTGTTGCAAAACAGATGACTGATATGCCTTCATTATAATTTCTTTTTATTTCTAACCACCATTTCCCGCAAGACAGAACAATATCAGTATCATGGAGATTTTTGATGCAAAGCAACCCATGTGATAACCTTTGATCAGGAAATACGGTGGTTCTTAATTTTATTCTGTATCTCTACAGTTTAATTCACTGCAAGCAAAGTGGTGAATTTACAGAACAGACAAATGCTACCCTGAGTAGGCTGTTCTTTGCAATACGTATATTTGAATTAGAAAGGTCACCTGCATCCAGACAGAATGCTTAAAACTTTTGAAATCTTTAGTATCAAAAGTGTACAATGTACTTAAACACCAGAATTTCATATGAGAAGAATCATGTTGGTATAAAAGCTACAGTTTTCAAGTGTAGAATATTTACAAGATCTCAAAGAACTATGAAATTATTTTCTTTTCCTTTGCAGAAAGAGTTTTTGCCTGTGGAAATGTCTTTAAGTAGACTACAGTTAAGTGCAAATCTATTCTTTAGCCAAGATCACCTAATGATTCTTTTCAAACTACTTTTTAAACATCTGTTTATCATGAACAGACATTAAAATTTGTTATCCATACTTCTTGCTTAACTGTGATACCGAAGATAAACCCTAACTGGATGAATCTATTGTAAGTAATATTACATGCACATACAACTGTGATTGTTGAAGTTTACTGATCCTCTGTGAATATTTTTGTCATTAAAAATACAAAGTACTGTGGAAAAAGAACAGAATAGGTATGCATATAAATGAAAATTTATTTAAAGTTTAAAACAGATTTAAGAAATATTTTTGAAATCCCTGTCTAATATTTATGTAGAGCTTTCAGTGCAGTGAGACTTTAAAAGAAAATGTAATTCTATAGACCCAGCTAAAACTTTGAAACTACATTTTCAAAATGGTAATAAAACCCTGTCTCTCTTCTGCAAATAACAATCTGTTGGATAATGGTCATGAACATCATGTGATTCCTATCCCTCCAAACATTTGTTATTGTATTCCTGAAAGGACTAAGGGAAGTGGTCTCAGACCTTTGCAATGAAACACTTCTGTGAAAACAGCTGAACCTTATCCCGGGCAGAATAAACTTTTGACAAAGAGTTCTGGCGGAAATGTTGAACATCTATCTTCATGAACAGTATACAGGATAAATAATCCAAGTGATATTATTACAAGAAGCACTTTGTGAGTGTTAACTAGAGAATTCAGAGCTTAATCCAGTTTCTTACCACATATTCAACATAAAGATTTAATTTAATCTAGTGTTATAGATGAAAATTTAAATATGCCAGACTCAGGAAATATAAAATTGAGGTTCTCACAGCCATTGGCATTGAGCCTCTTTGCAGAGGCATTGAATCTTATTAGATCAATGCTGTAAGGATATGCTGCTGGCTACAATGCAGTTAAGTGACAGGTGCTGTGAAAAACATAAAATTCAAGTTCCCAGCTTCCCCACACTTTTCATATCCTCTTGAATTAACATAAATATTTGTAATGAATATAATATATGGCATTCCACACTGAATTATTTTGGCTTTTGGAAAAACAGATAATTTTTCATTGGAAAGTACCTATGTAATCTACCAACTACTGACTCAATTTAATGAGGTGCTGTATATTAAACGTACTTCAAATCTTTATATTAACAGCTGATATTTCCAGTTCCTGGTTTGTATGGTTTGTCTATTGCAAAATGCCTAAAAAGGTAACATATTCTAAACTTTAATTGAAACCCCTGAGGAGGGGGGATTTGGGTTGATTGAAATGAGAAAAAAATGTTTTCTGATAATTTGCTTCTCTCTTTTTCCTTCAGGGTCCTTAGAGTTTCCAGTAGAGCTTTGTACCTGTATGCTTTTTATTTGCTTAATTTGCAACCATGTTGCTGGTTGAGGACTCGTAATTTATGAAACTTAACTGAATGTATTTAAGTGTTGTGGTGAATACAGGGAAGGAACCTTACGATGAGAAACAGCTGCAAGGGTCTACAGTGCATGAAGATCAATCACCCTAATATTAAAGATGTGAGTCACTGAAAAAATATAATTAACTATTTCCTAAACCACATCACCTGAGATTAGGTCAAAGTAATACAGACCGGCTGTTTCATGATCCCCTGACCCCAAATGTCATTGCTGCAATTAATATGGACCAGTCAAACAGGACCACCTAGAATCTTAATGAACCAAGTTTTAGACAAATGCCTGTTCTTTGCTACGTCTGTGAGGACTTTCACATCTCAGTGTCTTAAAGAAGGAAGATACTGAGTTACCTAAAACTATTATTTCATCAAATTTCTTACATCAGGTTTATTATGAAGCTCCAACTTGTAACACATTTATGCAGACACCTATAAAGACGTCTCTGCAATGCTGTGTGCTCAAGGCTGAATGGAAAGCAGCGGCTGAAGGTTTGCCCCAAGACACATGCACAGACAGTCTCCTCCTCAGAGGAGAGCATTTTCTTTCTTTCTAGGCAGGAGGCAGGTGGGGGGAAAGTGGTTATTGAGTTAATTTGATATTGGTCATATCTAAATTCAATTCCCTGCTCTGTTACACAACAATGTGGTCCATAATTTATGAGAAATTGTCTCAGCTGTAAAGCACAGTGCACTGGTATGAAATTCAGCTTTAAATAAATTAATTTGTGTCTCTGTAGATGGCTACCTGCAAAAGTATAACTCTTACATGTATACTGTGTTTAAATCAAGACTGCATACCTTTGTTTTCACAAAGTATTGTGAATTAAAAATATGCTTCATTCAATGGCACTCAATATGGAAATAATACTCTTGCTCTGCTTTGCAAAGCTGTAGTAAAAATATACTTCAAAACCAGTGGTGTATTCACATGGCATGAGATGAACACATGGAACTCATAATTGGAAGATATCCACATAAAAATTTGTTGACTTTCTTTGTGGAGCTCCAAGGGGAAAAATGAAAAAATGTGCCTTATTTCTATGTTTGATTTCCATGTGCAGTTTTTTTTAAATGCAATTTTTTTCCCTAAAAAATCCTTTATTCTGGATAATAGAAACCGTGATCAAGATCAGATTAATTATGTATTTTTTTAATATTCTTCTGTTTGTCTGTCCATACTTCTGTCTAATCTCACATTGCCACATCCTTTTAAATCCCCAAAAAACATTATTCTAATCAAGTTACTTTTAAGACTCTCTTCACATGCGTCATCGTGTCAAGATCCATTAAATTTAAGCATAATCAAACACAGTCAGAAATTTGTTTGAAATGTCTCTCTACTCTATTTTATGATTTCCTTGTTTATATAACCCAGGGTGACAACGCTGCAGCATTGTGTAGAGCTTCATGTTGAGACGTTTGTCTTTTATGACAGGGAAAAGATACACGTTTTTCTCTCTGTGATTAAGCCTAAATTATGGCTTAAACGAAAGGACCTTTTATTCCTTGAAGAAGTTCACCAATGAAGTCTTCTTTATGTGTAATTGTGGTTTTTTATGTTGGAGTAAGATACAAGAACAGATGTTTTGTTTTCTGTGTGTATTTAGTTCTATGAGGTTATCCTAAATAAACATGTGATGCAATTGGTGTAAGAGTGAACTTTCATTATTTACAAGGCTTGTATGGAACAACTTTTAGTGTTCATACAGTGCCTAGTGTGTTGACCAGTCTTTTATGAGTTGAAAATTAAAATGAAATGAAATGTTTCTTAATTTGAACCCCAAACTGAAAAGCTACGATAAGGTAAAGTTAACATTGCAAGGCAGTGGCTGTAAATGAAGGGAAAATATAGTTTTAGTTATCTTAGAGTCTGCTCAACTGTTAGGGTCACATTTTTAAATCTGAACATTCTCAAGTAAGAAACTATGATGTGCAACGGTAGTACTCCTTGCAATAAATTTCTTTTCTGTGAATCTTCTCTCTTTCCATTTTTACCTTCCTCTCTTCTGCAGGTTCCTTGTGATCCCCTGCATCATTCCATTCCTTCATCCTCTCTCCTCCTGTGTAAAATACTAGATTCCCCCATGATGTTATTCTCAGCACTGGCTTTTCAGTGTCATGCAGTGAACCCAAAGTAGCAGCAGTAACCAACATCAATAAATATCACAAGATCAATGATAATTTAGGTAAGAAAGCTATTGATTCCCTGTTCCTATAGGCAGTCTCTTTTAACTCATTAAATCATTACAAGTGAGGAAACTTGCACTTAAGAATACAGGAGCAGTATTCATTGATTGTCTTATATCTTTGTCTCAACAATCCCACCTGTTTTACCTGGACCTGTGTGTGGTCTTATTATTCATGCAACAATCATTAAATAATTGACGTTAACCACAATTTAATTTATTCAAATTACCTTGGACAAAAAAATGATGTAAATATATAAATATCAAATAAAAATATCAAACCACATAAAAGTATGTTAAAACTAGTCTTAGACGAACTAATCAACCTGGCAAGCTCAATTGGCATATTTTTAAATACCAGAGCAGAAAGTCAGTAATCATTTCAGACATATCTAGCAGTTAGATAAATTTCTAGCTCAATTTTAAAACTGCTTGTAAACCTGTGTCCTTTCTGCACTATCAGACATTGCTTAGCTCACAAATAAGACAGTTATCCTTACTTTCTCTTGGCCACTCTGCTAATTCTCTACTTTGGCTCCATAAGCTTTGGACACAACTGTTGGTGGATAGTTAACAGACTCTTTCTTCAGACTGTATCCACTCACAGAAATACTGTAACAATGACACCTATTCCTACAGGTCAAAATCATGCATCGATTACACCGCACATATCTGATTCTGCAGCAGCAGTACTTTCATTCCCCCTCATGAAGGTCCCTTCTGAACTGATGAAGAGCTTCAATGATAATGACAAGGAGACCTGGACAGTAGCCACAAAAATATTAGTGTTAAGTAACAGCATAATACTCTCTTGATACGTAAAAGAATAAAGTTTGTAAATTGTTTATGTTCGTATGTATTAACTAGTGAATAGTACTTCAAGAAATTTGCTATAATAATAATAAAAAAAACCAACTAAAATATTCTGTAATTGATTTTCAATAGCATATATATTTTACTCATGGGATTATAAATCTAGTTTCGAGAAAATTACCAACATGCAGCAAACACGCTAGCTGCTTATTGAAAATTATGCCCAGCTAAAGAGAGAAAATCATGCAATAATTTCTGAAGAGGAAATACATATTATATACTATTAGAAAGTATATAGCTCTTGGACCCATAAATTTCAGGTTGCTGTAGGATTGTAAGACAGTACCATTCAGGACTGTTTAGTGAAATGGTGGTATGGAAGTGATGAAAAAAGTGTCCTTCACACAGGATACTCTATTCAGAAATCACCTAGGAAGCAGCATTAAGAAATGACAGAATTAAACCTGTGCCGTGTCTTCCTTTAGGTACGACTACCTCACTTCAGTATCCCCAGAATGGGAAGAGTGTCTCAGCAGTTTTTAGCAGCATTGACCATCTTGTTCCAGGCATACTGTGCTCCTAAGAACCAGAGAGACAGCGAAGACAATTTGTACAAATATGCACAAACAATGCCAAGATACTCGTGCTTATCTGAATGTATCAGTTATTCCATCGTCAAGCCATAACAAACATCCTCAATGCATACTTTGGGATAAACAGAGCCTGCCCTATCCCAGAATTTTTCAAGTATAGTGAGGTCAGTTTAGTGCACAGAGAATAAAGAAAACCAAAAAAACCTTTTGCCTCTCAAAGCAGCACACTTTTTGCTCAAAGAAACAGAGTATGCAGATATTTGGCATAAAAATGCTTTATCCTGCAATATTTCAGATTCTGTTTTAACGTCCTCTACCTTGTATGTCCATGATCAGTTTGCCCGGTGATAAGCTTCCATAGTCAGCAAATGGTTTTGCCAGCCTGAACCAGACCTTAACTTCCATTTCCAAGATATAAAAAGAGAAAAAAACCAGACTTTTTTTGTGATCCGTTTATAAAAAATACTACATTGAGTTGTATCAGATTTTTAAACTTGAATTTTAAATTACTAAGCTTACTGTTTTTAAATGTTTTGTCCTAATTATCTACATTTAGTAGAAAGTCATGGAAGATAATACTCCTTTCCTTTTAGAAATGATGAAGCATTTTCAGCAATCGGAAACATTCTTTTTAAAAAACCAACAAAACCAAAACAACAAACAAAAAATTTGGGAGATTTACTGACAGTATTCACAACAACCATTTAGATCTTGAAATGTTATCATTTTCTCACGGACATAAGTAGCTTATCGGGAAATCCCTAACCAGTTAGGGATTTGTACAGCTAACATCTGCTTCTTCTCTCCAAATAAATACCCAGGAGCTTATCTGTGAAACTATGTTGTCAGTATTTCAGATATCAGCTCCATTTTACTTACCAGTTCAGCCGTAACACAATACCAATCCCAGATTCAGGGACATTTGCATTTCCAACTCTAGTATCCTTTTACTTTCCATCACGGTCTACACATTTCTTCCCAAATTTCATTCCATTGTATTTACCAGTCAGTTTTACTCTTTTTTCCTTGGTTAATTAGTTTTCAATGCTTTGCTTTTGTTTCAGGAGAGAAATTACAGAAGCATGCAGTCGACTTTAAACATCATTTCAGTATCTGAAAACAGCAGAAAGAAAAAAGGTTTTCATTTTTGTAGACCTGTCTTTCATAAAGCACATTTTGCTGCTTAGTAAGAATGCAAATAACACAGCCTGTATTCAACTGTAGAAACAGGACATGTTCACTTATTCTTGACATAAACAGATTTGGCTGAATGCTGAATGTTAAAATCTAAGTCTATATAAGGAATATGTAAACCACTTCTAGACATGAGAGCTACTCCTTGTAAAATTTGAGGTTTCTGCTCCAGCATAGAGGTATGTGAGTAGATTGGGAATGTGTAAGATGAAAGAAACTGAAAAATTTTAGTGTCAGAATGCAAAAATGGGTATTGGCCTCATTCAGCAACAAAGTGTCTTTGCCTACTTTAACACTTGATCTGTTGCACATTGAAGAGAGAAATTTTCAAGGATGAAAAATTGTTATCTTCAGGGGTGGCTTGGAAAGTAAACTCTTCCACAGGCTTCTGCTGTGTTGAACTGCTTATGGAGTCCAGCAGAAGTGCACATGTGAAAGTGACCTAAGGCACAAAGGATTTATGCCAAATCACTTTCTTCCTAGACAGATGATGCTTTCCTTCTGAGAAAAGATACACTGCTTACAAGGGAGAAAGAAAAATTACTATCTTTACATCTTTGAATTCAAGAGGTCTGTCTTTTTTGGATCTCATTAGGAACACAACAAACAGCTAAAGGCAGATGTCTTCCACTCTTACCTTGGGAAACCAAAGAAGTTACCATAGTACTGAGCCCAAAAAGCTTGTGAGTAAACATGCACTCTAAACTTGCAAACATCAGAAAAGGTTACCTGTCACTTTCATGGCTTATTCATTCAAATGACTACTTGTTTTCACAGTTAAAATTTGAACTTTATTTTCAGTCTCGCTTTCTATTCAGTTTCCAGTGACTACTTCGTCTTACTCTTTATTTGCTTTTCTTCTATTATTTTCTCCTTGCCAAGATACACTACACTATTGAGCATATTGCCAAGCAACCTATTTTTCAAAATAGTGATCACAGAATGAGATATGATATTCCACTATCTGCCTCACAAAACCAGGAGTAAACATCTCATTGCAATCACCTGTGTTCTACTCTCTTTGTAAACATAAAGGAACTAAATCTTAGGTCAACAACTTTAACCTAGAAACTACCACCATCTAGGTCAAAGAAACTGACTTACAGAATATTCTCCATTGCTTAGGCATATTCTGCATTAGTCTTTGCTGGATGTCTGCTTGTTTTCTCATTAAAACATATGCGCCATAAAATTGCTCCTGTTGAAAAGATGAAAGATAAATGGACAACTGTCTGTTCAAAAAAGGACCAGTTACATCATAGATAGAGAAAAGCAGAAAGGAATAAAAACTTTATGAAGGGGATGTTACTCATTCCCGATGAATAGAACAGAATTCCATCTATACAATGCAGAAAGCTGAAAGAACAGAAGATCACAGGTTCAGAAACACACTGAAGTGGAGGGTCAGCTATACAATGCATGAGAACATACAAAGACCACTATGCACCCTTCATAATCTGGCAATGTAGAGCAATTAGAAATAACATTACAGCAACTGTACCTCGAGGGCAGGTTGGAGATGCTTTCATAATGTGATGTTACAGTGACATCCTCTGCTGACTGCCCTCTTCCTGTACATAGCCAGATGCATAAACTGTGTAGCCGTGTGGAGCAAACTCATTTTTCCCCCTGCAAGCTCGAGGTGGCAGTTCATGTACTGCTAAATTGATCTGTACAGGTGCAGTGAAACCTAAACTTCCAGTGGTTTTTCCACCCGTGCCTGTACAGATTAGCAACCAGGCATGCACACTGTATGAGGTCAGATGCTGCTGTGAACGATTTTTTCCTTTCCCTGGCATCAGCACAACAATTCCCCGATCTGGAAGGATCATGAAATAGATGACATTTCAGTAAGTACAACAGGCCAGGTTGTACTCAGGATCACACCATGTGGTTCCACTGAATCCTTTTATAAATGGCATTTGTATATGACTGCCTGACACAGCACAGAAGAAATCCTGCCCTCATCTATTCTGATTACAAAGGTGTATTCAACACAGCTGCCACACTTAAACAACTCAGCAACCTACAACTTTAAAGAAATACTGTAACCTTTCTTTTTGAAGGAAAAGTTGTGTCTGTACAGAGGATGTAGAGCTGCAGGTAAGTCATGTCGTATGAGCTCTATCACTTGATTTCACATACATGAGAAAACCAAGGACATGTAATTCTCATTATTGTTACTGCTACCTCTGCTCTGGTTATCCGATGAATCGCAAAAGAGCTGTGTCATGAATGAGTGGTTTAGGTTGCTTAAAGAATTGCCATCAAATGCATCAGCAAAAGTAGGTTTGAGATGAATTTGTATAAGCACAACTTTAAGTCTGATGGCAAGGTTCGCTCTATTACTTACTATATGGGTGAAACATACAAAGGAAAATCGATTTAGAATTGAGCTAGAACGAAGACACAAAAGCGTAAGGGAGACCCTCCTGTTGAGTGCTTTAGGTATTCTTTTCTATCCTTTAAGATATGAGCTGTTGACCATGTCATGATTTGACACGACAGTTCATGATTTGACATGATAGTTCATGATTTGAACTAGCCATGCCTAAGCTCTCATCGGGAGTTTAGGAAGTAAGAGGGTCCACTCTGAACCTCAGATTCAACAATTAAGCAGGGCTGAAGGATTTTCTAGTATGTTTCTCTAGTATGTTTCTTCTAGTATGTTTCTGTTGACTCCTGTATAGAAAAGCTGGCTAGGCCACGGGATCATGGGAAGCTTGCAGTTCTTCCCAGGTTGGAAATCAGCTGACAATGGTAAAATGGGTCCTACTAAGACAGGATCAAAATAAAACAATGCTGCAGATGTAAATTTTGGTCAAAAAAAGCAATTTGCAATGAAACAAGTTGTAAATCAGATCAACTACTGAATTTTCAAACATATGCATAGTAGTCATCCCTACAGGTGCCACACATACCTAGCTTAAGAGTTTTTCCGTTGGTATTTAAAACATTTACAGCTCACATTTTCACTGCCTTTGCACATCTCCAAGAGGAGGTTTTTTAGACTAAATGCTGCCTTGTCATGAGCGCAAACAGGTGGGGCTTTCACCGATCCCAAGATTTGGGAAGAGTAACTCATCCTGGTTTTGGGTGGCAGGGTGCTCCTCCTTACCACACACTATACCTGAAACTGAAAGCTGGTTTAGAGAAGAGATGGGTGCGACCTGTCCCTCGCTTCTTCCCCAAACCCCCGGGGACTGCTGGAGGCGGCGGCATGATGCTGAGCGGAGCGGCCGGCCGAGGCCGGGCAGAAGAGCCGGTCTGAGACAGACGGGAGCTCCCGCTTCCCTGGCACTGCTTTCCGTCCTCGGGGGCAGCTGC
>VZTA01005279.1:0-27846 GCA_013398855.1 Mohoua ochrocephala | reverse complement strand
CGGGCCGTGGGGGCGGGCGCTGAGCCGGGGACAGGGGTGCGCGGTGCGGGGTGGCGCCGGGGGCCAGCCCCGGGAGCTGGTAGGTGGCCGCGGCGCGGAAGGGGACTGAGTCAGCCCTGGCTGGCGGCTGCTGCTGGCGGCGGTGGGTCACTGGGCGGCCGGGGGTAGCGCTCACCGCAACCCCTCCGGAGCGGCACCATCGCCAGGCGCAGTTCACCTGCACTTCGGTAAAACTCGCCCAGTACGCTGTAATCCACCGGGCTTCTGCCTGAGCCACCGCTGCCTTTCCCTTTTCCGATTTGTCTGTTTTAACAATCGTGTTGTATAATAAAGTAAAGTTTTACTTTATCCGTATTAATTGTGTGAAAGACCCGTAAGGTAATTGATTGCAAAGGAGAAAAAAGCCTGCGTAAATATTCAGGATGATTATAATGGAAAAAAATTGTCTTCCTCTTCCTCCTTGTTTTTACCGAGGTCAAATAATTTCAGGCAGGGATTTTTTGTTTGGTTTTTTAAGTTGATTGCTTTGCCTTACATCTCTTTGTACATCATCAATCTGAACTTCACTAAATAATGGAACTTCTTTTTGTTGAAGAGCAACTAATGAAGTGTTTTCAAAAAAGTATGACATATGCATCCTTATTTCTAAATTTTGCATTCTTCATAGTTTAAGAAATGGCTAGCTGCTTTTTTAAATTAAATTTTGGAGAAAGGTGTACCCTTTCACGTGACCATATTTGTTTTCAAAGCTAGGCCAATACTTGTCACTTGGTCACATATACATCTGAACAGCTTAAATACTTCCCACATTTCACCATTCCGAAATTATGGTGCTAGCAATAATGGAAAAGCTAAGATTGTTGTATTCATTGTTTCTATTTACTATTCTTGAGTAGTTTATTAATTTAATGGGCTTACTATAAACCTGATTTTAAACCTCATTTCCTAACAATGTACCATTGTGTAAAGAAAATGAAATGTGCTGGCCTGTGCTCAAACAGTCAAACTTGTTTAAGTGAGTACTGACACAAAAATTTTGAACGCTAGTTTGTTGCAGTTTCTTAATTGCATAAAAGAGAGCATCATTTAGCTGCTTCTCTGCAGGGCACACTTGAATGAGGAACTTTCTTCTAGTCACAGTTTCTCAGAGCTGAAATATCTGCTTTCCCAAGGCTATCAAGAGGGAAGTGGCTCAAAGAAAGGGAAAACTGGAAGAAAGATAGGCTTTGGTTTGTTTGTTTTTATTTTCTTTTCTTATTAAGTGGTGGTCTCTACTTCCTCCACCCTGCAGAGCAATTTGTATGTTATTTAGTCCTTAGAGTCTCCATTTTAAGCTTAAGCTTGCAAGTGTGTCTATATACATGATTGTTTCACTAAACCTGATGGGATTGTTTGCATATTCAGAGTTACTTGGCATACTGGCAGGGACTTTTAAAAAAATGGTGTGATTTCTAGAACTGTTACGAGGTAATTATTTGTGTGTTGTAGGTTCATGATTTTATCTTTTCCTGAAATGATTTGAAGTGTTGTCTTCTCTTGATTTGATAACAAAGATGTATTTGCTTATCACAGTCAAGCAGGAGACTACACTGTGAAGAATTTTATATTGAAATCTCACGCTGTTTTTTGAGTTTCTCTGGGTGTGTAGAGTAGTGGTCAACCAGGTAACAATTTTCTTCCAAACTTTCTATTTGGTCTGGACTGTTGAAGCAGTATATAAGGATGAGAAATTGTGGTTTTGTTTTTCTCAGTGGTTGTCATCTTTGACTGCTGGAATCAACACTGTGTCTGTGGTGTGCTGTTAAATATTTAAGCAGTCCTCTTGCACACAGCTTTATTTTTAGGATTGTGCTGACTTTTCTTCAGTATCAGAGTCAGGTGATCTGTTCATAAGGAGCCTCTTCCCTGGTAATGTGGGCATACCTGATTTGAGATGATTATGACCCTTACTCTGCACAGGTTTATACACCTGCTTAATTTATCCCTGCTCAGAATTTACGTTAAATTGAAATAAACTTCTCAAAATGTGCACAGTGGAGCAAATGTAGGCCTGAGTAGGATGTTAATACAGTGTGTGTATATAGATATATTTATGTGTGTATGTGTATGTATGTATAGACCCTCCATATTTCTATATCTTTACATTGTGGTTTTGTATATAAATAATGTACATGTGGATTCACGTGTATAAAACTTAATGCTATGTATAATTTAGAAGTTTATATTTCCTCATAAACATGTATTTGCATTTATTTACATTAAAGTACTTTTGCACTTCAGATGCTGTTGAGGTTTTAAATTTTGGTAGCGTGTGTAATTATATTGATAATCTAATGTACATGATGTGAAAAATGGAATGAGCAAAGTGTGGCTTTTTCTCTATTTTCCACGAGAGTCATTCTTTCAGAAATTTTATCCTGAGATAACTGTAAAGACACTTCCTTTACAGATCTGAAGATGAAATGTTACATCTTGATTTCTGGCATAAATTCAAACACATTAAAGTCTGTTAAGAACTGTTCGGAAGACAACGAAATTTGATTCCTTTGAGTTTGTGTGTTTTGTTTGTCTTGCTTACATCCAGTGACATGAAAACCTTGAGAGTTTTCAATGTGAATTTTTTTTTTTCCGTTAAAATGGACCTTTAGCATTTAAATGATGATGTAGTTGACAAGAAATGAGTATCAACTTTAAAATATGTGCCAGTGTTTGACTTCTAGGCTGACTTCCCCACCAGAGGAGTGGGAGGATATTGTAAAATATGATCTTTGTTTTCTAAAGACAAATAGTATAAATTATTGCCCTTTTTGAGTTAGCTGCACACCACTTCTCCAGAACAAAAGTGTAATGCAAAGCGCACTTTAAATATATGGAATTACTGTGTTACCAAAGACTTTTTATACAAAAAAAGACAAAGAAAGTAATCTTTATACAACTTTTGGATACAAATCCATGCAAGTTTAATTCAAAGGGGATATTAGTTATTATTTGTATTTTGTGTTTATCGAAATTCTTTGTCATTGTCATAGCTCACATATGATGAGTTGAGGTACTGTAGTGGCACTGCCAAGTTTTGGAAACTTTGAGTTCTCTAGTATATCCATAATGCAGTGTTATTTGACTTGAGAATGTGTGTTTTGTAAAATAGCCCTTGGGTCAGCCGCTAAGATCATATGCTGGTTAGGCCTTCAGCACTTGAAGGCTTAGAAGTTGTGAGGAATACAAAAATCATAAAAAACCCCCACAATATAAAAAATTTTATGAGAAACGGAGGAAATAAGATTTGAGCTGCATAGGCTGTGTAGTTCAGACTGATTTATAAAAGTAGTGTTGTAGATGGTTCAGTTGTTTGAATTCTGAAATTCTGCCGTAGGGAAAAAAGTAATAAAAAGAGAGGCCATTTTGGGAAAGGGAAAGGACATAAAGAAAAGTACTTAGTTCAAGTAGCATACTGCAACTGGAATACTGTGCCCAGATTCATCTTTATGTAAGGTACCTGGTGTTTAATTAGGAGAATTGCTACAAATCAAATCAAGAGCCTTTTTAAGAGCATTCCTGAGAATTGAACCAAACACATTGAGGAATAGGTATGCATCCACTTTTGTTTCTGGTTGTCATTAAAAGGAAAATCTAACTTACTCTTAAATAAATAAAAAAGGAAAACAAAAATGAACTCAGTTTTGTTTTCCCAGGCTGGAATCTCTAAACTTGTGGTCTGAGCAAAGAAAGGAGAAAAATATAGTTTCACATTAACCTTTGGAAAAGGTTATCTTTCTCTGCAATGTTTTTAAGCAGTCATGGAAAACATATGGGGTTTATTTATATGAATGATGGGGGTTTTGTTTGTTTGTGGGTGTTTTATATTTGAGTGGGTTTTTTGTTTGTTTTTCCTCCCAAACCTACACACTCTCCTAAAATAAACAAGAGCCTGGTGGTAATGAAATCAATTCCTTTAGAGTGGGATTTGGACTCAGTGTAAATAGGGTGCTATAGAGATTTTTAGCTTCAGGATAAACAGAGGAACTGTGACAGGTTTTTACCATGCTGACTAAAAGTCATATATCTTCATTCAGACATACAAATGTAAACATTTCATGTATTCACAGCACTGTTGTCTCGTCGTCACAGTCTTTATATGTTCTAGAAAAATTATTACAGATGTGGTGTTTATCTGTGATAGTTAAATTTTCATGGTGTCTTTTACTGGTGTACACTGGTAACAAAGTGTTAATTTTTTTTTCCCCTGAAATGAGTTTTTCTCAGCACCAAATGCTTTCCTTTGCCTGTGTTGTGGAAGTACCAAGTTGTTTAATTGAATTTGAGGAATGCAAGGTGCCTTGTCATTATGCACATAAACATTTTCCAATCTCAAGGGAGACTTTTGATGTTTACAGTTTAATCTTTTATCAACTTTGCATTTATTGTTCTCCACCCTTGAAACTGTAAGTTGCTGTATGTAACGTTAGTTTGTAGCTTAGTTAAAGTTACTTTTGGACCATACCTGAGAAGTGCTAGTAAAAACATGGCTTCAGTGAAAGGGAGTCAGTCTGAATTAGTTTAAAGAAACTGGGGTTTTTAAGAAATGTAACTTTGTTATGTAATCTGTCATGCATCCAGAGAAGGAAAATGGGTCTAATACCACAAACCTATGTAGAGCATTTGAGAATTTCCTAGCTAATGATTAAAGACTGTTGAATGCAGTATAATAGAATAAAAAATAAGATGGAGCTCTAGATAGAGGACAGGCTTGTAACCAAAGCAGTTCACATCTTAATTTTTAAATGAATTACAAAAGGAATGTGTTGGTCTTGTGTTATTTCTACTGATGCTTTCCCCAGGAAATACTTAATTTCTGTAATGATTTAAAGAAAGTAGAAGATGAATGGGCATATGAGATGCTTCTCTCACTGCTGATGAGGTTCAGCTCTGTTGCCAGAGAAAGGATGGAATTTACTGAATGAAGCTGCAATAAAGTTGCAACGTTTCCCAGACAGGGGTGCCATGTGGACATAGTATGGCACGTGCTCAGTGAGTTTGAAATACCCGAGGTCTGACTGTCTGTCCCATGGAAGACTTACTGAGTGTAAAGCACACGATGACCTGAGAAAGCACAGAAAGCCCAGCGCGTCCTGAAAGCGTGGTGCGTTTGTGCTTGTATGTAGGTGATCTCTGCTGTGGATTGTGTGAAACACCCTGGTATGTCTCAAATCCCTGTATGGCTTTGTGCAGACTTTGACCATAGGTGTTGTCCTGTGATTTCTGGAAGTCTCTCACAAACGTCTGAAACTAACTTGTTCTTCTTACCCAGATTTTCTTTTCCCTCCTCTGTGTTTGGAGATACCTGCCTGTATGGTTACCATATGTTTATACTGTGGTTACTTGCAAGGAAACAAGCACACTTAGTGAAGTCTGCATATTGTTACTTTTGATTTCTTATTTTTACTGTACTTTGTATGTGAAACTATTTCAGTTAAAAACTTCTGCCAAATGTGTGTTTGCTTTTTTTTTAGTGTCTATGCTAGCAATTATTTTAAGGACATCTGTAGTACTTTTAGGATACGGCTATGTAGAATTAAAAATTACAATAGACACAGCTCTCGGTCTCAATGTACTCAGTGTATATCTCAAGCAACCTGTGATAAGCACGTGCATTGTTTGTAGATTTTTTAAGAAATTACAGTGGTGTAGGTCATCTCTGGCTTCTTGACTTTGCCCTCTGGTTGGCATCAGACATGTTATTTTGATGTTATGTAATATGCTTGCAGTTGCATAGCTGCAATCAAGTATATAATTAAAATCTCTCTTTCAAGTGTTTGTTTAAAGTGTAGGTGAACTGTTCTATAAAATAGTATATTAATCTTCCCTGTAGAACAGTGTGGCTGTATATATAGTGTATCTTTAGTCAGTGCCAGCAGTTGACTTGTGTATGTCTATTGCTGCTTGGAGGAGGACTTCCCTTTCTTCTGGAGCTACTACATGCTTTTTGCCTGCTGTCAAATTGTCATTTGTAAAATCGTCCTTAGGATGTGTTCTGGTAAAATCATGGAAGGATTAGGGATTGGAAGGGACCTTAAAGATCACAGAATGGGTGAGGTTGCTCAGAGTTGGCTTCTGGGCTGCAAGTGCACGTTGGCAGCTCATGTTGAGCTTTTTGGTCCACAACCATCCTGAAGTCTTTCTCCCCAGGGCTAGTCTTGATCCTTTCTCCAGCCAGCCTGTACTTGTGCTGGGATTGCCTCGACCCAGGTGCAGGACCTTGCTCTTGGCCTCGTTGAACTTCCTGAGCTTTGTGCAGGCCCACTTCTCAAGCCTGTCAGGGTCCCTCTGGATGGCTCCCCTTCCCTCCAGCTTGTCCACTGCACCACACAGCTGGGTGTCAGCAGCAAGCTCGCTGAGGGTGCTCTCAGTCCCACTGGCCATGTCACCGACAAAGATATTAAAACTGCCCGTCCCAATACCGACCCCTGAGGAACACTTGTCATTGCTTTCTGTTGAACATTGAGCTGGTGACCGTAACTCTGAGTGCTGCCATCCAGCCAAATTTTATCTGCTGGGAGGTCCATCCATTAAATCCACATCTCTCCAGCTTACAGAGAAGGATGTCATGCAGGACAGTGTCAAATGCTTTGCGCAAGTCCATGTGTATAATGTCCACTGCTCTTCCCTCACCCACTGCTGCTGTAACCCCTTTGTAGAAGGCCCCCAAATTGCTCAGGTATGATTTGCCTTTATTGAAGCCATGTTAGTTGTCACCAATCACCTTATTATTTTCCATATGCCTTAGCATAGTGTCCAAGAGGAGCTGCTCCATGATTTTGCCAGGTACTGAGGTGGGAAAATAGTTGTTTCATTTTTCTAGATCAGACTTGAGGGTCACTTTTGCAGGGTTGATTGTAGAGGTTCTGCTAGAAAGGCCACCTGAATTTTGTTATCATGTCTTATTTGCTACAAAAGAATCTGCTCTGCTCTGACATACCCTTTGTTTACATTTTCTTGGCTTGTGGTTTTGGTATGAACGTCCAGGATTTTGCAGAGCAAATCAGATTTCTTCCACAGGCTTTCAACTTTTTTCTTCCTCATACACTTTTAGTACTGCTAAATGAGCTCTTGCTTTTTGAGGCTTTTCTTTCTTTTTAAATAGTTCTATCCAGGAAATGGTCTAAAATGATGGCAGACGTGTTGTCACTCAAAACCCATGTGTATGATTAAAATAAATTGTGCATATCAGCTTTTGATCTTTTAAAGTGTAAAATATTGACGTATGCACCTCAAGTCAGCTGCTTCATGAAGCAGATTTTTGCTTTCTAAATGCTCTTCTAGTTTTATCTGCTGAAACAACACGTAAGGTGGGAAGGGTAGTGTAGTGTATCGCACTATGTTGAGATAATACTGTGGATATATTGCAGTGATTTATGCATAGACATAAAGTCAGGCATAAATTCCAGTGTGCATCTCTGTCGTCTACTTTCTCTTCCTCCACCTATTTGTGGCTTCCTTTTTCTTGTTCCTTGTATTTGTTTTCTTCTTCAGCTGAGGAAAACTTGGTTAAGAGGTGAGCTTTCACTTCTCCAACTCTACAATGTGCATGTTCGTGTAACGATTGTATCTCTTACATGGCCTGTTGCGTGTGCGTCTTCTGCAGTCAGAACCGCATCAGAAACACTGTTATGACATTCAAGAAGGAACGTAGGTAATTATTTAGATAAAAAATTATCTTTTTTTTTTTTAAATTAAGAAACATGAATGTACATCATCTAATCTGATTCTTGGATGTTTCTTTAGAGAAGAAAAGGGGCATTTAGAGACTTTTGTTACTGGTGGGCATAAAAAGGTCTTCCCAATGCGACTTTAGGCACAAGGTGTATACACAGATCTACTAAGAAAAGTTGCAAACCATGATCACAGTTGCCAGCTCTAAACCTCTACCTTGCACATTTTAAAAGAGCTGTATCTGAACGTGCCCTGTGTAGTCTGAAAGCATGTTCTATTTCTTCTTTCTTCAAATTATTTTTTAAAAAGTCAACCTTGAGAAATAATTATTTTCCTAAGTGTTAGAAATAGTTTTTGTCAACATCTTGTCAGATGCAAAAGCACAGGCATGATACATCTGGGTCTGGGAGAAACATTCTGGCTATGAGGCAGTTTGCCTGAAAGATGCTTGTCCTTAAAAATGTCAGCTTACCTATTGCCTGATCTTTCCTCCTGAGAAATCTCTTTACATAAAAATAGAAATTACTAATGTATGTGGGCCACAGTGGTCGAGCATACCCTGCTCTCCCTCTTGGCAGCGCTGTATGTCCTTGTGTACTTTATGGGTGCTAGGCTAGGGTCTGTATTCAGGCTGAAACGTTTCTGAAAGCCCCATAGAACCTTGGGCCACAAAGGGTTAAACTTCTTAAACTGTGTTATTAATCCATGGAATGAGGGTCTGTGGCGTGAAGGAAACCTCACTGATACGGAGACAACAGTATGAGCTGGTGTTTTCAGTTTAGCTGTAATAATTTTCCCATTTTGCTCTGAAGTTCAGCCCCTCCTGCATCAGCTTTTAAGGGTTGGGTTACAGTTTTGCTGTCTGTTTACATGACAGGACTCTAGGTGTGCTGACCATGCTGTCTAATGTTGTAAGTGCTGATCTTACCTCTCTAAGGGTTTCATGTTGCCACCCAAAATCAACTACCTCTAGGAAAATGTGAAAATTGCATACCAGAACAATAAAAAACACACATTTTGTAGATATCTGAAAGGTTGAACTCATGCCTTTGTTCTGTTATATTTATTACACTTACCTCTAAATAGAAGGAATGCAGCAAAATATGTAGAATATCAGTAGGAGTCTGTTCAATTCCAAACCCACACAGTTTTCACTGCATTTTTTCCTAAAGAGTTGGCTGTCCTACACTTGGGGGGAAAAAAAAAAGCTGAGTGAAAATTGAAACAATCTGGTCAAAGTCTGTGTGCGCTTGGTGGGGGTGGAGGGAATCAGGTTAGAGGAAAAGCTCTCTTGATTTTAGACTATGTGATTTCCTGATTTCTGGAGGAAAATTAAACATTGCTGTCTGTATGTCATCCTTCTCATGTAGCAGTATGTCTGCAGGCCATTTTGTCACAAGGGGCTTGGTAACTCGTCATAGCAAGTGTTCAGGTAACTGTAACAGATTGTCAGGCAGAAAATATAGTAAAATCAAACAGTTTGAAAAATAAAAACACTTGTCCTCTACATCTAGAAATGTATCTCTAGTATATCTTTAATCCGTGTTTATGATCATGTGTCATGCCATGTGGACTTCACCCAGAGATTGACACATTTTTCAAACCTTACAAAGAAATGCCAGTGTCCTGACTTTAAACTAGCTTAAATGATCATCCAATGTAAACCTACTCTTCCTTTCTTTCATTTGACTACTTTTATTTAGCAGCTCTCACAAAATGGGGAGGTTCTGAGCTGTATTCTGGTGCTAAAATGATTCTTGATGTGAACTAAGTACTTAAGAAGAGTTTGCAAAGGTGATAGAGCTAAACTCTTCCAGCTGGTGACAGAGGCTGAAACCAAGAACAGTAACTGAGAGTTATGGTTTGAAAGAGATTCAGATTGGACATTAGATTAAAAACTCCTTCATAGGAGAGTAGTGCAGTATTGCAACAGGTACCCAGAGAGGTGGTGGAGACTTCATCCTTTGCTTTTGCACTTGGGTAAGCAAAACCTTGTGTCGATGATAATTCAGCTAGAAGAGAGAAGTCAGACTAGATAACTTTCAGAGGTTCTGATGTTTCTGTCATTCTCAGAGTATGCAGTGAATCTTTGTTCATATTTGTCCATTTGTTACATTAATGCCTAATTGATATTAGGCGGCCTGTAGTATAATAGGACCTTAGTATATATTGCCATATTTTTGTATACAGGGAAGAAGTCCCTCCCTTCAGTACTTTGCAGTCAAGGTGTGCTGGACAGCTGGTGATTACACCACATCTTAAACTGCATGGAATCATATCTCAGCATATAAACCCAGCACTTTATTGGCAGTATCTTTGAAAAAAACTCCCATGAGAAATCCATCTTAGGCTGTGGGCAAAAGCACAGTAGTTCCTTAGGGAAAAATTGTTAATAAAAACCACACCAACTCTTTTCATATGAAATTAAGACCTCAAATCTTACAGATTAGACATAAAAAATAGTTAGAGGAATGACCTGCTGAGTTATCTATTGTTACGGAATGGTGATGGGTTATTCTGTGCAGAGATTAAAGGAAGGATTGATACAATGAAGTAGCACACCCATCTGCTGCAAAATTTGTTTCAAATGGAACAATGTGCAACTTTTCAAGGAAGGAAGATGATACACTGCTTGGGAAGTGAACTGATGAGTACATGTTTGATTTATCTGTCTTTGCAGAGAGGACACGTGCATGTTAGAGATGTTTTGCAGGACAAAAGATGTGTTATTTAGACCCCGCCTTGCTGTTAGGGCTTAGAGGGAAGACCAAGGTAACAGCTGAGCTAAAATTGATGTTTGTTGTATTGCTTCTTGTTTTAACTCCTCTTTCACCTGCGCTCATTTTTCCTGTGCTTCTTAACAGGCTCTTATTGACTGGTCACATTGTGTAATTTAGGCATCTAAAGTTAATATCTTGGACTGGTAGACAGTTGAGTAAACTAAGGGCATGCAGTCCAAGCTAAAATTTGTCTGCTGATTTTTCAACATATTTTAATGTGCTATGCTTTCACAGTTAGCACATATGTGCAATTGTATGTTTAAATTGAAGTATGCTAACACTTGGTAACGTTCAGAGCACTGTTTCATACTGGAGTCCCATAATTTTGTTAAATACCTTGGTTTACTCAGAAGTAAATGATTTATGTTGTTAAAAAAGGGAAAAATAAATTTATGTCAGTTTTACTGACAGTCGAGCAAATCTCATTTGCTTGGTTATAATATAGCTGAGAGAGTAAGTATGAAAACCCTTTTGAAGACTGATGTGTGAAACAAGAATTTCTGAACTTTTTAAAACTTACTGAAAATCATACCTGTTTGTTCAAAGGTGGCCTAAGAACAAAAACCTTCATCTCATCAATCTGAAAGGTCAGCAAATATCTGTTTCCTTATTTGAGAGGTAAATAATCAATATGTAAAAACTTGATAGAATATATTTGGAGATCAGGAAAAGATCTGAAGGGGAAAAAAAACTTGTTCGTTGGTCTCACTAAAATAAAGAGTATATCTCCGTCAATTGCCGGCTGTGAGTGAAGCTACATTGTTTAATTTAGAAAGCATATTTTTATTCTGTTAACTGAATTTTTGAGTTATCGTGTCACCGTTTTCCCCCCTCTATTTAGCAGTACAAGAGAGGTTCTGAAAACAACAAAAAAATTATTATATAACAAGAGGGGCTTTCCAAAGAGCAAATCAAACCTTAACTTCTGTCTTTCAAATAGGAATGCATAAAAATCTTTCACTAGTGTGACTTGGTTGTTATCCCCTTCACTTCCTTATGTGTTTCAAACAAAAATGAATGTTGAATGTCACTTGCCATGTTGAGAACATGCTTAAATGAGTATAGATAGGACAAGAGTTTAAAAAAATATTGCAACTGCACCTTATGAAAACTACATTTATAAATATTAATAACTATTTTCTTTTAGATGATGCTATTTTTTAATTCCAGAGTTTGCATTCAGATTTTTATGAAGTGATGATCAACCAGCTCTGTGACAATTTGAAAATATTTGAAGCTTTAAATTAGAATAATCTGTATTTTTGTTCTTTCTCTGGGTGTTAATGGGGGAATGGGAACAAATGACAGGTGAATTGAGTGGACACTGTTGAAAGAACTAGGTCTTGTTTTTTTTCTGAGACTTAAGTTGCTTGTTATTCTTTGATCTCTGCCTTCTCATGCCCAGGTGTTTTTTTTTCTTCCACATTTATTAAGTTCAGTTACATTTGACGAAAAGCTAGTAATAGCAAAGAAAACTTAGTTCTGTTTTTTCAAAGAGGCCAACATCTGGGTAGAACAAGGGGCCAAGTAACCTTACTGAAGGTAGGCTGCCTGAGACTTCAGGCTTTTTAGTTTGGAGAGAATTCATATGGGATTCAAAGATTTCAACAGGCTTAAGCATAGAAAAAATTGTGTCAGAATTTGCAAACTATTGTGAGACAAATACATTGGAAATCAAGCTTTATTATTACTGGGTTAAATGGATCATTGGGCATCCTTGGATTCAGTTTTACATTCTAATTTGCCTCAGCAGGCAACACTAAATAAGCTTGTTAGTAGGTTCTCTAGTTATATGTAAATTCTTAAATATTGATAGAATATTAATATGCTTTCCTAAATTAGTTATTTATTATAAATGCCTTTCATCACATCACTACGCTCCTGGGGGACCGTGCTGCTGTTGTACCCAACACTGCATGTTTACTCAGCCTGTAGGACTGGCTCTGTGGATAGTACAGTGATACAAAGATGAAACATAACTTCGTGCAGGTTTTGATAGAGGTTTTGATTTTTCCTGTGATACCTGCAGTGTTTGAAAGTTTAATTCTGAAATCAGTTTAGACCGATTGGAGGTACAGAAAGAGTAGTCTTTCAAGTTAATAAATGATCTAAAAGTTCTACTAAAGATCTAAGTTAGCGATCTGATCTAGGCAATATTCTCAGTTTTTACTATCTTACTTTTAGACTTCCCTCATTCCCCCATCTACCCCCCAACGTATTTGGTATCTTCGCTCTTATGTTCACTAAGTTTTGGTTACTTGGGTTATGTATGATGTCAGGAACTTCTGAGCAGTGTTTAAGCTAGGTACAGGGCTTCCAAGTGCAAATGAGATCTGGTGCACTCAGCCCAAGGCAGCTCTGGGTAGCAATTGCGTGGGGAAAGATAAAAATGGCCATTGGAGATTTCCCCGATTAGGTGTTCTACTGTAAGTGAACAGCATATTGGCAACTGTTGTCCATGCTTTTAGGTAATGATCAACTGATAATGTTTGTTAAATACAAAAAGAAACAAAAAAGCATTGAATACATACATTGAAGTAAATTGTCATGGTGGGGGGAAGAGGTTTTTTATTTTTTGGTTGAATTTTTGTTCAGGACAAAAAAGTGTAGCACACTTGTTCTTCTGTTCTTCGTGGAAAATATATATATATCTGCTCTATATCTTCAGTTATGTGCCAGTTTGTAGTACAGCCAGGTAAGTGAGCTGCCATTGCTACAAAGACAAATTTCAGCTAGCAGCTCTAGAAACAGGAGCATAATTTGGAAGTGGTTATTTGTCTTAGTAGATATTTGTTTTCTTCTGACAGGGGAAAAAAAATATCTTTCCACTACTTCACCTTTATTTATTTTCACATTTCTGCTTCCTTATGTGCAGACTTGCTTAGTTGCACAGTTTCAAGCATTGTTTATCTTCTACCCTCTGCTTTCTGAAACTACATTAATGTGTCTCAGCTGTCTTTTCTTCTGCCAAATCCCTAACTAGTGACAAAATGATGCTTTAAAAATTAATCAGACTGTTTCTGGGGGAATGAAAGAGTGATCTGCATGTAATCACTTTATCCAAAGAGAAGAAAAATAGTCAAACACAAAAATTAATAGTATGTAAAAAAGCATAAGACTGAGAAATGTGTACACTGCTGTATTTTGTTAAAAGTTCCTACAGATCCTCATTTTTATTTTTCAACCCATTTTTAAAATGTATTACTACAAGTGAATCAAATGTGACTCATAAATCTGAAGGCATATTGGATGTAGTTGTGTCAGAGTATTCAAAAATGTCTTCAAATTCAAATATTGAATTTCGAAGTGTTTATAAAGCTGTGTAGCATCATGATTTTCAAAGCAAAATGTTCTCATTTTTCACTTTTCTTTGTCCTACTTAAGGATTTGAAAATTATTATATGTTTTTATTTCTTACCAGCAAGTACCAGCTTGCTACAGGTAGGAAATAAATGAATAGTTTGTCTTGTGTTATTTTTCCTACTGAATATATGTTGCAGTTTTTTCAAGTGTCGTGATGGCCATGCTGACCCCTTTTCTTAATAAAAATAATAATAAAAAAAGGTCTCTATTTCACTGTAACTGACCAAGAAAAGACCCTGAAAGAGTTAAGAAAAGGTGATGAATTTCATATTTTTCCACGTGTTTCCACTGCTTGGTTTTAAATATGGATTTGAGTGAAGTTATGGATCATGTGAAACAGCAGATAATCTTGTCTGGATTATGTGGAAATCAGTTGTATTTTCCCTGAAGAATGCCTGTACCTTACAGTTTTTTCAGTAAAATCTGGCAGAACTTTTTGTATGCTAACAAAATGTGAAAATATGCTAATTTTGCATGCTTTTTCAATGCTATTTTGTGCATTCTCTCTAGAGGCCTTTTAAAAATAGATTTAATGTAATTAGGATGTATCCACAGAAATCCATCCATACATGTGAAAATTATAATGTGATCCTTCCTCCCCAAAATCAAGAAAGTGAAAATCAGTTTAATGAACCTGAGGACTACATGAAGACATTTGAGTGACAACTTCTTATCCATCAGTAATATTCTCTGTAGGAGCCATTATGTAAACAGGATGGTTGTTGAACAATGCTTATTCAGGCAGCTTGACATCTACAGCCTGGAACGATCAAATGTGTCTCTCAGTATCCTGAGTGGTCTCCTTTTTCCTACTGGACAAGATTCAGAAAAGTGGAGCCTTGACTTTTGCTAAAATATTTAGGACATCTCCAAGATCAGTTAGACTTTGCAGTAAGGTAGCAGGTGCAGATATGTTGCATATAGTAAGACATACTGTATTTCAGTTGGAAACTGAGTTAAGTTTTTTGTATTTGTGAGGTTGCTTCTTTAAAGGTCGGAGAATCCTTGTGGTGGAAATCAGCATGCTGGAGTGATTTTCCATAATCTTCTGTTCTAAACTGATTGACATGTCTAAAAACATGCAGAAAATTGCCATGCTTTAATGGGATAAGTTGGTTCATGTTTCGCATCTATTGGACACGTTATGGTATAGCAGTAGAATGGAAATTTCAAGCCGTTGGTCACGTTATTTGTGCTTATAATCATAAATCTGAGCAAAAACTAGATATTGTGAAGTTCTTTTCAATTCAAGCAATTTGTTTTTATGATATTAGTATGCATGAATGCTTATGTAAAAGAGCATGCAGCTGAAGGGGTGTGCTTTTGCTCATCGTATACTAAACCTAATTTGTTTGGTCTTTGTCTCGTGGAATGTGGAGGGAATCTGAACTAGGGTTCTAATAATTTCTGATTGCACCCATTTCTTTTCCTCTCTCTCCAATTAAAAATGGAATTACGATTTGTGTGACCTTCTCGGGGTAATCGTGAAGCAGAAGCTGTGTTGTCATGACATGAGAAATCAGTTGAGTAAGCAGTGACCAATGCAATTAGAAGAGGTAACTTAATTTGAAAAGCAGGGCGCAGGAGGAGAAAAAATAGCTGGAAATCTGTGTATGTTTTGGGAATATTTATAACTGAGAGCAAGGGCAATTTTTTTGGAACTACAGAAACTACAAAAATACAGGTCTAGGTTAGATAATGTAGCATTTTGGAGCATTTTGGTTTGTCTTTATGGAGAAGGGATTGTAGAAGAAGAATTCTGCAACAAAATTAAAGATTCAACTTACCAAATTAGTTTAGTTCAAAAAACCTTTACAACTCAATCTGAGGAGCATAACTGAAGAGTATCAGGTTTTTATTTTCAGCTTTTTGTTAAGTGGATGTAATTTATTTCCATAGACAAGCATAAATATTACGTTTCATGCAATGTACAATGTATAATTAAACTCAGAAATAGTATGCTAAAAAAACATACAAGGAAATGCTGTGCACAGTTTTAGTTCAGAATCAATCTTGTGTTTTAATTTTGACTGTGTTTTTCCAAGGAGAACAAGTTTGATTTAAACTGTCTTGGAAAATGCTACACTTTTACCTTGGTTAGAGTTTGAAGCTGGAAAACTTTACTGTAATTTGACTTTACATCTTAAGAATATAATTATATTTAAAACAAGTCTCTTACTGATTATAAACATGATAATGTCCTTAATGCTCTCTGTAGCTGCCACAGATTTTCTGTTTCTGTCAGGATGAGGATAGTCTCCTGCCTTCCTTAAAGTAAACTAAGCAACAATAAAATAAATCCTTGAGCCTGGATGGAAGTGGTCATTTAGATCTGATCTCGAAGCCTGGAGAAATAGTTGCCTGTGAACATTTTAATTTGCCATACACTTCCAGTGTTAGGTTGTTTTGTGTTTGTTTTTCCATCAACTGTTTGCACATGCATGCTTCTTGCATAGCTCCCTGAATGTCAGCCAGCACTTGAGGGCACTTGAGATTGTGTATCTACCAAAGGAATCTGTTTCCTGGGGAACCTGAAGTTTTTTCTTCTTTTACTTTTAGGATTCTTTTCATGCAAGCCCAACAGTTCTTTCAGAGCTGTAGAAATACTTAGATATCAGTTTTAGGAGACACAAGTAAAATGTGAGTTCTTATTAGTCAGTGCATGAGCTCCTGTAGCTGCAAGAACCAACAAACCCTTGGAAGAAACAAATTTTCAGAGCCTTTCCCCAGCACTGGATGAGTGAATAGGATTTTTGGCATGAAACCTAGGGAACAAGAACATAGTGGAATTTACTGACTGAAATAATGCATGAGGAAGCGTAGCCAATTTTAAAAATTTCAATAAGAATATCTATTAATTTATTTTTTTTAACCTGAGAATAAGATACTCTTAAAAATGTCCAAACTGAGATTGACCTTTGAAAAAGTAGAAGACAATTAGGGCAGAGCTGTAAAACTGTTGGCATCTGGTTCTTTATGCAATATCTGTATCTGGAACCACTTACATGCTATGTTCTAATTTACTTTCAACAGCAGAGCAGGAAATCATGTTTGTACAGCTCACTGCACAAATACCTTGGAGTAGTGAATATCTAGTAGATTTAAAGCGATAGGTCCATGCTAGATGTTTCACTGGTAAAGAAAACAATTCCCATTTCTTTTTTTTTTTTTTTTTTCCCTAACAAACAGAAGGTGAGCAGAATTGTCTCCAGAAGAAGAGCAGTATCATGAACCTCAGTACTAAACTAAACCAAAACTTGAAACACCCACAGTGCAGTACAGATGTGTGTAAATTTTTACACACAGCCACAGGCTGTGGCTCTAGGGTTGAACTGGGACTGAATAATGAAGGAGGCTGTTGCCAACATGAAAATATAGAATCAGAGAACGTTAAGGGGTTAGAAGGGACCTTACAGATCATCTAGTTCCACCCCCCTGCCGTGGGCAGAGACACCTCCCACTAGACCAAGTTGTTCGAGGCCTTATCTACTCTGCCCTTGAACACTGCCAGAGTTGGGGCATCCACAACCTCCCTGAGCAACCTGTTCTTGGTGTCTAACCACCCTCACAGTGAAAAACGTCTTTCTAATATCACACTTAAGTTTCCCCTCTTTCAATGTGTACCCATTGCTCCTTGTCCCATCACTACAGTTCCTGATGAAGAATCCATCTCCAACTTTCCTATGGGTTCCTTTGAGATACTGGAAGGTTGCTGTGAGGTCTCCATGCAACCTTCTCCTTTCCAGTCTGATTTGTTGCAGATATTGAAGTGTATCTGGTGAATAACGCAGGGAAAAAACTGGAAAAAGAGAACAGATAATGGCATAGTTTATAAAGTTGCCATTTATATAATGGCAAAGTTTATAAACCCATTTTTTTGGTTTTTATTTATCCCCATACCTGCTGCTAAATTGTTTTCTGGAGAAAGAAATTTAGCTAATACTGCAGTGTTGCTTTCTGTCCACTCAATGCATGAGACCTGGCTTGCTAAAGTGTCAGAGCTTGCAGTTGCTACTTTAAGAAATGCTTCATTTTGAATGAATTAAACACAGTGTGATAAATACAGACTTATTTTGGGTGCAGGGAGGGACAAAAAGGGGAGGAAGCTGTTGTGGCTTTATCTTCTTGATTACCCTCTGTCGCCCTTCATCTCTATAACCATGTATATATTTATATAACTATATGAAAAAGTATTTTCCCTTTCCCGTGCTGTGGCTCTAACCACATCCCTTCCTTATATTTTGTGACACAGAGGGTGTGCCACCGTCATTTCTTGGTTTGCATTTGCTACATATAATGGGAAGTACTTTGGAAGGCAAACAAACGTGAAAGATCAAACTGGGCACGGGCAGCTACTTTCGGCTTACTCTTCCTTGGACTAAGTTCCTGATAATTCACAGACCTAATCATATTTCTCATTTCATGTGCCTGTTATCACAACAATATTTTTTGAAATATTAATATACTCTAGCAAACAGTATCATACAAAAGTAATTGAGAAAATTTTTTCAATTGTTATTAAAAAAAATGATCAGCATCTTCAAATAAGTTGCTCCATACTGTATCCAAACAGCAAAGAGAAAACAAACCAATTAATCCCAGGCATGGATTGATGGAGGCATCACAAGTAGTATAATTATAAGTGTAGTGACTCAGTAGTATGGTCCTGCAGAGCAGATGGAGTTTTCATAGACAGCCTTAATTTTGGCACTTTGAATTTTAAAATGTCTGGCTTTGCAAACTTAAACATCTTTTTGTGTATGTTCAGATGTATATACTGTTATACTGATTCAGAAACATACAAAGGGAATGGAAGTTATTTGTACCAATGTCCATGTGCTTTATCATTAGATTTGAAAAACTGAAACGCTTCTTAGAGTTTGCCAATTGACCTAATAATCCAGAGAAATATGTGTAATGTTTTTGTTTTTATCCTGCAGCTGGTCATATCATCACATTCATTGATGAAATATTCTGTGTTTAGAAAATATCTGTAAATGCTTCACATTTAGAGAAATTCTGAGATAGTGTTGTATTTAAATATTTTTGCCAAACTGGTTTTGGGTAAGTAGTTCAGGTGATGAAACTTTCCGTTTCTCTTTTACTGAGTCATTTGATGAACAGTATAGCAGAAGAAAATCAGTGCCAGAAAAAAGACTTTGTGATCAAGTCATATGGTTCTTATGAGTTACACTCTTTGTACATTAGTCGGATTCATACTCAGAAACAGTTCTAATTTGTACTTAGGTACTCTAATTAAAAAGTATATTGTATGCATTTGGTTTAAGAGCAGAAGTGTCTTAAGTGAATGTATTTTATATAAAATTTTCTCCCAGTATATGGTAACTAATGCTAATGAGCAGCATAGTAAGTTGAATTCAGCCTCATAATCTTAGGTCAAGTCCATCTGTCACTCATTCCAATGACTGGGAACTACGTGGTGCATTTAACTTAACTTCTTCTAGGCAACTAGATGTGTTGGCCGTCCCTTCTGCAAATCTGTGCAGGCCTTGGAAGTTTCGTTAATGTGGATCCCCTGAGGCGAGTACTTTCTGTACCAGGAATAAGGTTTAAAAAATTGCCTGCCTCATGAAGAATGTTAAATGTGGATGCTGTTACTGGCATTCTTTTACTTAAAACAGAACATCTGCACTAGGAATTCTGTTTCCTTTCTCCTCAGTTGCCTTCACTTATTTTTGCTTAAGGGAGGAACATAGGAAATGGATTGAAATGACCATCGCATTTGTAACTCTGCTGGTGAACAATTAAAATGTTTCTTTTGGGTCTTTAAATTTTATAAAATGATACTTTGTTTTTCTTCTCGTCTCCATACTGCACCCATTTGCCTCTTGGACTTAAGGATTTCAGTACATCAAAAATCTCATGAGTCAGACTAGCTGTCTAGCCAAATACACTGGTCTCCAGCAGCAGTAATGAGGAGAAACTCATTAAGGAAGCGTCTCATGCCTGGCCCCCTCTTCTGAGCTTATTTCTCATGCTGCCCCCGCCAAGTCCCTATCATTTATTAGTGGTTTTAGAGGGCATATCCATTCTTATTTCAGGATCAACTTTGGACATGTGGTCCATTTATTTGTGTAATATGTTTTTGATCCTGTCAGTGCTTCTGCTTCCACACTTCATATAAATTCCAGAAGATCCCTATATGATCTCTATAAAAAAAGCTTAGAAATTTTCTGTACGTCTTGTGCACTTGTGTGCTCTCTGTGTAAGGAACCTGAGGTATTTCTTGCTAGAGTGGTATTTCCAGTTAGAGGGAAAGTGTTGTCAGATGGAACATGCTGAGAGCTGTGTTGTGTAAACCTTGTTCTCCCATCAGGAATAGTTTTCTCATGTCTCATAGTCCTCTTAAATATTTTGCACTGTGTTCTGGGAATACACCAGAAGGTTTTGGAACTATGGGCCTGAATAAAGTGAGTGATCAATGCAGCCAAATCAATTGGTCTGGTATGTCACAAATGTGCCTTGCACCCTGAGTTCCTTGCAGATATTCAAGAGTTGCAAGTACAGTTTTAATGTAGGGAAAAATGTAGTCATCCTTTGCCTTGTGATGGACACTGTTGGTTGGGTACGAAGATAGTCGTCTGAGGAGAGGGTAAGTCGGCTTAGGTTGATTTAGTATGAGCTAGCTGGAGTGTGGACAGTTAATGAAGCATGGTTAAATTATCTAAGTCAGTATTTCTCCTGCCTGTAAATTAAATGTTTCTTTAAATGTTGGTGTTTTCTTATGCATCTCTGAGGCATCCTGCTTCAGAAGAAGATGTAGAAATAGATATAACTGAACATATGCACTAGCAAACGCGTTTACTTTAACATTGTGTTTATTAATGTAGGTAAAGACTGGAGACTGAGTTGTTCAGGAAGAAAAGTTTCTGGATGGAACAATAATCTGCAGCATTTTTTGTATCCTGACATATTTCAGGTTTGCATTATTTTTCCCACTCTGCTGATCTGCTGTCAAAAAAAGAGTGACTTGGACAATTACAGCTTTTTCAGATGAGGAGAATGTCTACGCTGCAGTAATGTAGAGATTTGCCTTCTGAAGGCCAGTGAGGATATATGCTGCTCACAAGGTGGTAGGATGACTGTACGCTGTAAGTGGCACTGGACAGGCTATCACGATTTTTTGTGTTTTTCTTTGCTCTCATCTCCCAAAAAGACCACCAACCAAGTAATTTTTACATCTGTCTTATCAGACCGAATACTCAGCGGCATGTGACTTACGAATATAGATCCACAGCTGAAAAAGACAATCTGGCAGGTTGTTTTGGTTTTCAGCTTTGTGACTAATTGCTATATATGTAAAAAACTGTAAGTGGAAATAGAAGTAGAGCATATGAATTTTCATTATCCTGAAATATAAGCCCCTACTCAAATACTGTTTTTTTAAAAAAAGTTTAAAAAGTTAATGAACTTTATCTACTGATAGAGTGGTATTTGTTTTTTCATTGTGTAGATTACATTTTTTCTTTGTATGTTTAATGTGGAATTAGTGTCATATCATGACCTTTCAGCTTTTGAACCACTACTTGCTTGAAAAATGATTGTTCCTAAGAAGTTTGGCTATGTAGCAATAAGTCATTTCAATATGAATTTACTGTATCTTTTTTTGTTTGTTTGTTTGTTTGGCAGTTGCACATTACTGGGTTCAAAACATATACTATTTTATACTGAATCTTTTAAGAAATGTTTTGGTTTCCAATTTTTTTTCTCTTCTCTGCTTTGGTAAGGAATACTTATTTTAGATACGGTATTTTAGGAAACTCCTTAGGAAATTTCCTTAGCTGTCTTCTAAAGATGGCACATAAATAAGGAAGGGAATGTACATACACTTGTTTTATATGTGTCTGGCTAATGTGTTTAAAAGTGTGTCTAAAACCTGTAAAAATTTTAAAGCATAAGCCTTTCTTCCCTAAGTCTTTGATCTCTCTGTTTTGACATACTGCCGTAGATGGAACTGACCTTACATATGGACTGTGGTGTGAAATGCGGCATGAAAGTGCTGACGTTAAGTTAGTATTACTTTCAATATTTTGTCTCTGTTGTGAAAATTTTACTCTTTGACACTTTCATGTAAGTGATGGAGTCATTACATCACTCTGTGCCTCTATTCATGTTTGGAAAGGACAATTATATTTCAGTCTTTTTTCAGTTCTGTGTTTTGAGATCAATGGGCAAAGCTTACAGGAGCATTACTGGTAGTAGTACTAGTAATTAACTATTAAAAAAATATTTCTATTCAGAATAAGAATAGGTGATTAATAAATTGTGTAGAAACAACTAGTGCTATGAAGGCAGAGTTTATATGTGGAAAATGAGTGTTTTAAAGATGTATATTTAATCGTTGTAATAGGAATACAATTAATTTGTTATGGTGCATATCAAGGAAAAAAAATACTTTGAATTTTAGTTCATATCATAAAAGGGAAAGACTGATGCTTTAAGCTTTACTATAAACAAATGTCATTTCTGTTTAGATTTGGGAACGCTAACAAGTATCTTTGTGCTACCAAGTCTCTTTTTGTCATAGGTCATGTACTTGACACTTTGCATTCACAACTCTTTCAGTGACGCACATTAGGGGTTTATGTAAATTCAGTTGGGGGCCAATGTCACCATTTCTGCTTGTTTCACATGGTGTATTGCTAAGCAACATGTGTACAAACAACAGTCTTTACTTTCATTTTATCTCTTTCCTGTCCCCCTCCAGCCCCCCACTTCACTAAATAGTGACACAAGTTTGAAAGGTATGTATTAGCTTGTCAGGCAAAACAGTAGTTTTAGTTCATAGTCTGTGAAAAATGAAAGATGCAGTAGATAGCGAGGATTTTGGATGTTGAATGTTCTTCAGTTTCACTACTTAAATATTGATCACATTCTCAGCAATTACTTTATTTTCCTTGCGGTCACCTTTTTTTTTTTTTTTCCTCTGGAAGCAATGACACATTAGGATACTTTTACGCATCCTCAGCCATATTCACTGAGGAAAATAGTTTTGGAATACTGTTGTTCTCATGTACACACCTATTACATTGTATTTGTACAAGGTATGGGTAAATTATAGATCTGAGTGTCTATTTTGAATATTGCTGAAGACGTTTTATTGCACTGTCTACGTTCCTGAAGTGTAAATGATAGAACATGATACAAATGTGTGTGTGTGTATATATATGTATCTAAAGAGGGAGACAGGATTTCCTATAACTAGAGTTTATAGTGTTACATTCATATATAGCAAACTAGATTCTGGTGAGAGAGTTGAGGAGGAGAACCTCAATAATCAACTGAACTGAAAAACAACTCATAGTCAACAGAGTTGAGAAAAAATGGAAGTAAAGGGCACATTTTCTTGCCTGAGCTATCGCTAAAGGCAAAACTCAGGAAGGAGATATATTCAAAGATATTTTATCAATTTCATTTATACTTTCTGGGCAATAACTTTATTTTTCAGTATTAATTTTACTTACATAGTGAAAAGAGTGTCCGAGATTCCCTCCCACCCCCGCTCTGTGCGGACTTCCCTGCTTATGTTTTGCTAGGTTTTTATGTGGTGATGTGTTGTGACTACCTTGTCTTGTTTGTCCTAGTTTTCTAGAAGAAACAGTTTGAGAATTTCCTAATATGAGCCATCATTGCTTGTCCTGCTAGATTTGGACTAGGAGCAGTTGAGTATATTGTTTACTGATGGCTTGCTTTGGAACTATACTGGTACTCAACATCTGAACTGCTTTCTCAGATTTTACCATTAAAATTATCTTACAGAACTTAAATCTTGTACGTATTTGATGTTATAATTTGCATGTAACGTACAGCTAAAGGTGATCAGTAGTAAATTTATTTGATTTACGCTTTTTACTTGTATTGGAAGACTGATGGTTGCCTTGTTCCCATTTCACCTTTCCTTTTTTTCTTCCATTTTTGAGGAGAAAAAGAATGTCTTTCCCTGAATGTTTGATTATACAAAGGTGAACTCCATTATTTTTCACATTTGATATTCATCAATTTGCATGTTAATGTTTTCAATGGAAACTAAATATGCTAATTTCACAGCTTCTTAGCAGATTCCTTAATCATGAAGATATTTGTATGTTTAAAAAGAAACTAGGTAAACTGCCAACATTGCTTCATAAAATTATGCTACAGGTCAATCGGAAAATCCTGACTGCTGCAGGGGCCTTGTCTTCATAGGGACTGGAACCAGCTGTCACTGAAGTTGAAGTTAACTGTAAAATTTGTGTTCTGAGTTGGTTGATTCCTCTGTCTTTTAGCTATGGTTTCTGTAAACAGTTGAGCAAATGTTCAGTCAGCAAGTCAGTTAACAGGTCTTCCAATCTTTTTTGTATATGTTCTTCAATAATAAGTTTGTACACATAGTAAATATAGGTAGCTTCTTTACATTCAATTATGATCAGATGGAAAAGGACTTCAATGCTTTTGTCTGTTGTAAAATGGAGTTAGCATGATGAAAGCCAAGAGCAACTGTTTTAGAATTAACATACATTGGAAAGACTAAAAAGGTGTTGGTAGGAGTTCCAGAGCTTCTCTTCTGAGGCTAACTGAATTTTTTCGCTTAGTGTGAATTTTTTGCTTCCATGTCTGCGGAGATAATACTGTAATGTCAGGCTGCAATAATCTAAAATACATTAAAACAGTAGTACAATTAACAGGTTTGCTGTCCTGGTAGCACTGTGAGCAGGTCCACTGTAGGGTTGGGAGGATATTTGAGATATACCTAAAATACACTGGGCACTTCTGCATAGTGATAGGGAGAAGTAATTTTCAGAGAAATATAATTTAGAGTACCTCTGTTAGGATTGGCCCTAATGGCCTGTATTACCTCTAATATAGTCACCCTCCTGGGCAGCTGCTGGTGGTGGGACTGAGTCCTATCAAATGACTAGGAACTCTTTTAAATATATTGAGAATTTTTTCAATAGTATTAGACCACAGAGCAGTTTAATTTGTACTGCTTGCCGAATATTATTTCTAACACTTGCTGGATATCGTTTGTACCACATTATCATTGTATTTAAACTTGATTAATATGTCTTCTGACTTCATTTTCTTATACTGTATGGTAAATGCTGAATAATTATGTCTGTAAATTCATGCCGTTTAGAGCTTATTCATTGCATTTCATAGTCAGATTTTACAATTGTCATCCAAATGTCCTCATTTAAATGAGATATGCATCTCATGAGGCTGTCCCAATAAGAATAATTTAAATAAAACGTATTTTGTCTTGTCGTTACGATCTCTCTAAAGAGATTTTTCTCTTCAGCTGTGTTTCACTGTTAACCCAATTCTCCATAGTTATTCCAGTAACACTGTTGTTTCTAAGGAATAAAACATTAATTATATGCTTTTTCTTTAAAATGTTCACCAACCATAAAACAATCTATCTATAATATGTTTTAAGAACTGTTATTATTGTAATAATAACTAGTTGAACCTTGACTATAGGCTGATGTCTGGAAATTAATATTTTGGTGCCCCTTAAATGGTTTGCTGCAAAAAGACATTACCAAGGCAGACTGATACCATACAATCTCTTGGAGCTAAATTAATATTTAAAAATCACATTTTTTAAATAGTTTCTTAACAGGAATAATTTGGTAACCTTCAGTAAGTAGATTTGATGAGGTGAATGTCCTTTTCCAGACCAGATTTCAAATAGGACTAAGTAAAATCAATACTTCTTAAAAAATGCATTCAGCAGAAATAAGTGCAGTTTGCAACATATACTGTTTCAAACCATTTCTGTGAACAGACTAAGATAGATTTTTATTCTCTAATCATATGTTTAGGGGGTCGGCTATTTAGTAGATTTTTAGCTTTCCAGATGCTCAAACAATGCGCTCTTAAGTACAGTATCCATAGATTATCCCCAGAATGCTGTAGATTAGCTATTTTAAGATTTGAATTGTGAGTAAAAGCTGAGAAAAAGCAACAGCAGTTGCAGTTGCAAATGTGTTGTCTCCGTTAGCTCATTTAAAATGTATTTATCAGTGAAAGAGACAAAGTAGGCTGTGTCTGCATGTAACGCTGTTACTTCATTAATATTTTACATACATATGTGTGTGTCTATAAATAAAACCTTTATATGAATTCTGAAAACAACAAAGAGTATCCAAATGAGAGGCCTTTTTTGTTTGTTTATTTAACTAGGAGGGCAGTACAAGTTGTGATCACCAAGGACTGATTAGCAAATTTTGGACAATAATGAACATAGTTAAATTTTAAATAGAGCTTCTTTCTGTTTGGTTAGATACTCAGAGTTTTACAGTTTTGGCAGATAGGTTATTTCACTGCCAGTTGGGATAGTATTTTTAATTTGCTTTAATTTAGTTAATTGTAACTCTTACAAAAATATCTTTTTCTTGAATACTTCGTAACATGTAATTGTTAATCCTTAAAATTAAGGATAAAATATGTTTAATTTAAAATAATTTGCTTTAAATGTTTTTCTTATTAGCAAACAGTACTTGCTGGATCTATGTCTTGTTGGGTTACCTGATTTAGCTAACTCAAGGCAAACCAAGTTCGAAGCTCTGCTTCTTAAAATATTTAGGTTAAAGAAATATTTAAGTTAATTAAATGGCTTTTCTGATGAAAGTCATTTGATTCCAAACAAGTAAGCTGCAGAGATACTTTAATGAGAAATCAACAGAGTTGTAATATGTTCTCTACACAGAATAAAGCCAACACAAATCATCTTTTTAATGGCTTATGTCTGAGTTGCTAAAAGTCTGAAGTGATACAGAGCTTACTTTCAATGATAGGAGCTATCTATACTGCAGTTGAATATGTTACAAAATACTTTGTTAAAATCAGGAATGACAGGCCATTCAGTAATGGTTTAATTTTCTGACATTGTTTGGTGTAATAAAAATTGTCTCTCAGTGAACCTCTCCTCCATGATACATAGTAAAAAGAGTCTCCATATGTTGTTATTATAGCCTTTCTGAGTACAAGTAGACTTTGAGCAGGTTCCTGCAGAACGTGATGGTTCCAGTACATTTCAAATTGATGGAGAGCAGCTACAGAGCAGGCTTGCAGGCAGAAAAGAACCAGTATATGTAAACCCAAAAGCGTTGAGCAACATTATCATTACCCTTCTCTAGTCACAAAGATAACATGAAAAATTGCTTGATTTGTTCATTTGTTTTAACCAGTAATGTTATTTCAGGACCATTACTGGTTGGTTGTTAGCAGTACTGACAATATTTTGTGTATGTTCCTTTATTTTCTTTTTCTAATTTTCATATCGTACAGTCATAGAACAGCCCAGGTTGGAAGGGACCTTGAAAGATCACCTGGCCCAACCTTTTGTGGGAAGGGCAGCCGAGGTGACATTTTCTAGCATCCTCTCCAATCACATCTCAAAAACCTCCAGTGATGGGGACTCATGTACCTGGGGAGGTTGTTGCAGTGGGTTGATGCTGGCCAGGCACCCACCAAAGCCACTCACTCACTTGCCTCTGCAAACTGGACAGAGGAGAGAAAATTTAGTAAAGGATTCATGAGTTGAGATAAGGTCTGGGAGAGAGATCGCTCATCAAATACCGTCATGAGCAAAACAGGCTCAACTTAGAGATGTGCATTAATTTTATTACACTAACAAAATCAGAGCAGGATAATGANCGATTATGATAAAAAAAATAAGCCCTTAAAAACGCCTCCCCCCCACACCTCCCTCCTTTCCAGCTCTACATCCTGTCCCAGCAGCACATGAAGGAAGAGAATGGGGTTTGTGGTCATTTCATCACTTAAGGCTTCTCCTGCTGCTCAGGGCGAGGAGTCATTCCCCTGCTGCACCGTGGGGTCTCTCCCATGGGAGACAGTTCCCCATGAACTTCTCTGACGTGAGTCCATCTCATGAGCAACAGATCCCTGTGAACTGCTGCAGTGTGAGTCCATCCCACGGGCAGCAGTCCCCCTGAAAATGCTGTGGTGTGGGTCATTCTTCCACGGG
>VZTA01005273.1:0-36489 GCA_013398855.1 Mohoua ochrocephala | reverse complement strand
CGGGATCTGAGTCATTTATAACAGTTTTTGGGAACTCATCCGGGATATAAACCCACCGGTTCTGAGGGTCCTGGGGACACTCGTGTGGGAGGCCAGCCCCGCTGATTTCAGCAGTCCACCCTGCACCTCTAGTGGATTCTTAGACCCGAGCTGGGTTACCAGAAAGAGAACTCACAAAGCAAAAAAATGAAATTCCCTGATTACTTATCACGGTTACTCATAACTTCCATGCACAAAGACCCAGCCCATATGGACGGAAGGGACTTGGCCGGTGAAGGAGTGAAGTGAGAGAACAATTGGAGTGAAAGAAAACCCCGGGATTGGTGACGCAACTGCCTGTGGAGTGACAGACAGGGTAGCGGTGGTGACGCAGAGTGAGAAGGTAACAGGGGAACTGCTAGGTGGTGGGACGCGAAGGGGAAGGTAGCAGAAAAAGCCCCGAGAGGGCCCCAAAGAAGGGCCTGACTGCTAGGCGAGAGGGCAGTTGTAGCGGAAGAAAATCCCAAGAGAAAAGGGGGGATTTGATTGTTGAACAAGAGGGTAGAGAAAGAAGAGGAAGCAGAGGATAGCTCCAGGATCGTAACATGGGACAGGGGAGTAGTAGAGAAAAGCCCAAGAAGAAGAATAAAAAGGTACCTATGAATATACACCCAGACAGCCCCTTAGGACTAAAATTATCTCGGTGGAACTATAACCCTGATAACAAGGGAGAAAGTGAAAATGAAAATGATACAGTACTGTATGATAGAGTGGACTAAAGAGGAAATACGACCTGACCATATATATTGGCCTAAGCATGGGTCATTTGAAGGGTGGATTTGCCAAGCCATACAAATATATGTGAATGCCAAAGAACCCTTCAGTCAGGAGGAAAGTGACTATGCTGCCTGTTGGAAAGGAGAGATTTTTCCCTCAGAGGCCAAAACCTTTAAAGTATCTGAGAAAAAGGAATGGGACCCTTTAGACCATTTACCCCCGCCATATCTCATTGCCCCAGGTGCACCGGTACCTTTGGAAGCACCAGCACCCCCAACTGCTCCAGGTGCACCGGTACCTCCGGAAGCACCAGCACCTCCAGAGAGAGTAATACCCTTAGATGGACCAAGCCAGAATACCAGGAGTAGAGCAATATCAAGGTGCAAGAGGAATTCCAGAGATGAGAATCACCGGGTCGAAGTGTATCCCCTCAGAGAAGCACCGATGGGAGAGGTGCAGGGTGGGGTAGGGTTCGTAGATGTCCCTCCCAACTCTTCCAAAGTGCGAGCTTTCAAAAAAGAATTGAAAGGATTACTGGATGACCCTATTTGTTTGTCTGAACAGGTGGATCAGTTTTTAGAACCAAACACTTATAGTTGGGATGAAATGCAGTCCATCCTAGGCATATTATTCACCCAAGAGGAAAAGCAACTGATAATGATAGCAGGTATGAGAATCTGGGATAGGGAGCACCAAAACGGGCAACAAAATGGGGAAGAGAAAATGCCCATCCAACGTCCCCCCTGGAATCACAACAACAAAGAGGGAAGACAAAATATGGAGGACTATAGGGCATTGATAATTAGGGGGAATAAAAGAGGCTGCCCCACAAAATCAGAACGTTAGTAAAGCTTTTGGTGAACAGCAAAGGAAAGAGGAAACCCCCACAGAATGGTTAGAAAGACTCAGGAAGAATATGAGGCAATACTCCAGCATAGACCCGGAGACAGTGGCCGGCCAGGCACTATTAAGAGTCAACTTTGTCATGCATGCCTGGCCAGATATCCGGAGAACGTTACAAAAGCTTGAGGATTGGCAGGAACGAAGATTAAATGAACTATTCAGGGAGGCTCAAAAAGTCTATGTCGGAAGGGAGGAGGAGAAAATAAAGACAAAAGCCAAAGTTATGGTAGCAGCTGTGAAAGAAGGGAATCGATCGATGAGAAGTGGAACCCCTCCACAGGATGGGTGGGGATCAACCAAAGACACTCAAGAACAGTAACAAACAGGGCAGAGTGAGAACAAAAGACCATAATCAAGGTCCCATATGTTTTTACTGTAAAGGGAAGGGACATCTAAGGAGGGATTGTCCTCAGAGGAGTAAAGATCTGGAGGTTTTTAAGGAAACACAAAATGGGGAAACAGAATATTAAGGCTGTCAGGGGCTCTATCTCTTGGGGACAAAATACCATTGTAAGCCCTTGATAACCCTATAATTAGGTCCCCAAGGAGAAGAATTTGAGTTTTCGGTTGACACAGGAGCCGAGAGAACATGTGTATGTAAGATCCCAAAAGGATGTGAGAAGAGCCGGGAATCTTTACAAGTAGTGGGGGCGAAAGGGGAAGGCTTTCGAGCGCCTATTATTAAACAAACAACCCTTGAGGGAAGCCATAAAAAAGGAATGGGAGATATACTACTAGTACCAGGGGTGGGATGTAATCTCCTTGGGAGGGATTTGCAAGTACAGTTAGGAATTGAGATGCTGCCAAAAGAAGGGGAAATGGTAGTTAAATTGTTCAAATTAAAAGAGGATGATGAAAAATGGATAAACCCAATTGTACGGGCAGGCCCAGAGAATCAGGGTAAATTAGACGTGATGCCCATTACGATTAAAATAACTGATGAAAGTCACCCAATCCAAGTTCATCAATACCCTATTTCCTCAGAAGAGTGTAAGGGATTACAACCCGTTATTAATTCTCTGATCAAAAACTAAACCCTCGAGCTGAGTATGTCCCCACATAACACACCTATTCTACCTGTTAAGAAATCAGATGGTACTTACAGATTGGTACAAGATTTAAGAGAAGTAAATAAGAGGACTACTGACCACTATCCCATAGTCCCTAATCCATACACCCTTTTAAGTAAGATACCACCCTCACATCAGTGGTTCAGTGTAATAGATCTCAAAGATGCTTTTTGGGCTTGTCCCTTAGCTGAGGAGAGTCGAGACATCTTCGCCTTTGAGTGGGAGGATCCTAATACGGGAAGAAAACAACATCTTAGGTGGACAAGATTACCCCAAGGGTTTACAGAATCCTTGAATTTGTTTGGGCAGGCTTTGGAGGAGACCCTACAATGCTTTGTCCTAAGTCCCAAAATTGAACTCATACAATATGTAGATGATTTGCTACTCTCCAGGACAGAAGAAAGAGAAATTTAAAAAGCCACAGTAGACCTCCCAAATTTTCTAGGAGCCCAGGGATTGAGAGTATCAAAGAAAAAACTCCAATTTGTAGAGCAGGAAGTCCAATATTTAGGTCACATAATTAGTAGAGGCAGCCGATGGTTACACCCAGAAGTAGTTACAGGAATTGTCTCTATAACTAAACCGAAGACAAAGAAAGAACCATTGCACCCACTGTGCCCGGCCAGGAGCCACCAGCGGCCCCTGCTGGCTGTGACCGGAACTGCACCAAAGGGGAAAGCACCTGCGGCCGAGAGAAGTCTGTCACTGGGTTACTGGTTCTGTTTGTTGTTACTGACACAGTTAATGTTGTTTGATTGCCTTGTTTTTTATATATATATATAAATAAAGAACTGTTATTCCTATTTCTCATATCTTTGCCTGAAAGCCCCTTAATTTCAAAATTATAATAATTCGGAGGGAAGGGGATTACATTTTCCATTCCAAGGGAGGCTCCCACCTTCCTTAGCAGACATCTGTCTTTCAAACCAAGACAGGGGAGCTGGTTGAAGAATTAGAACATAACTGCCCGGACATAATTGATTATCAAACCAAAGTGAGGGAGGACTTAACTGACCAACCTCTCCAAGGAAGGGGGACTCTGTATATAGATGGCTCCTCAAGGTGCTTACAAGTGTGGCAGAAATCTGGGTACGCCATCATAAATGGACAAAAGATGACAGCAGCTGAAAAAGGGAAATTGCCCTCAAATTGGTCAGCCCAGGCTTGTGAGTTGTATGCTTTAGTCTGGGCTTTAAAGTTACTAGGCCACAGAAGAGGAACAATCTATACCGGCTCAAAACATGCCTTCAGAGTAGTGCATACCTTTGGAAAAATAGGGGAAGAGAGAGGGTTACTGAACTCAAATGGGAAAGGACTGATTCATGAGGGACGGATCTTGGAGATCTTGGAAGCCCTGAGATTACCAGAGGAGATTGCCATAGTTCACATTAAAAGTCGCCAAAAGGGAATGGCCCCAGAGATTAGAGGAAATAATTTTGCCAACAGAGAAGCAAAGGACGCTGCAGAAAATGGGGAGGAGAAAGTAATGATAGTCCTAACGTCAAAAGATAAAGAGTCAGAAGTTCCAAAGTTTAGTATCAAGAAGAGGAGAGGTTGAAGGAAATAGGAGCAGAGAGAGATGATGCAGGTAATTGGAAAGTCCCAGACAGAAGGCAAATGTTAAACAAACCCCTCACCAAAGAAATATTAGAAAGAATACATCAAAAGACCTATTGGGGCACCCAAGCCCTCTGTGATGAATTTTTGAAAAATTATGGGTGCATAGGTGGTTTTGGAATAGCAAAACAAGTAACCAAAAGACGCGGGGTTTGTCAGAAAGTGAACAAAAAGGTAATGAGAACAACAACTTTAGGAGGTTGGGACCTGGCCCTAAGAACCTTTCAAAGTATACAAGTGGATTTTACTGAACTTCCTCAGCCATCTCTAAACACCATCTCTAAAATGCTGTGAGAACAAATTATTCCCTGGTATGGGATGGTTAACCGGATTGATTCAGATAGGGGAACACACTTCACTTCCAAAGTGTCACAACAAATAGTCCAAGCACTGGGAATAGAATGGGAGCTACATACACCATGGCACCCGCAAAGTTCCCGATGGGTCGAGAGGATGAATCAGATCCTTAAAAGAGCCTTGACTAAATTGATGATTGAGACTCAGATGCCTTGGATAAAATGCTTACCCCTTGTGTTACTAAGGGTTAGCAAGCAACCATGGTCCGACCTAGGTGTATCCCCCTACGAAATGATGTTTGGGTCACCCTTTTTAGCCTTGGCTCACAAAGTCACAACTTACGAGGAAGGGGAGGTAAACATGATGAAATATGTTAAAATCATAGACCGAAATTTAGAAGATTTAAGAAAATGAGGGATGATTCCTCAAACTGCCCTTTTAGATTTTAAAATACATCACATTGAACCTGGGGACTGGGTGTTAATTAAATCCTGGAATGAACAACCATTAATACCACAATGGGAAGGCCCCTTCCAGGCACAGATAACAACTGAGACGGCCGTCAGAACCGCCGAGCGAGGTTGGACCCATGCCAACAGGGTTAAAGGACCCATAGACAAACCTTGCCAGTGGACTGTAACATCATCGCTGGGACAGCTGAGGATGACCTCAAGGCAGGACATTAACCTCTGATGTGGCAAGTAGACCACCCTCCCATTAAAAGAAAATAGGGAAGTTCCTTGCAGTCTATATTAATTCGGGATACCCAAGGGACAAAAACTGTATAAGTTCCAACATCATCCCTGGGATAGTTTGATCCCTCCACAAAAGGCTGGGGCGGGGAGGTGGTGTCTGGGTTATACCACTTATGAACCTCAGAGAACAACAGAATTTTGCCTTTGCATGTGAGATACAAAAAGAGGAAAGCCCTGCATGGCCCTTTGACATCCATGGGGTTCTTCCCAGCTACATACCCTGTCTGAAGCATCCCAATGTGACACATTCTAGTTGGGTTAAGAGTAAATGCAAAAGTGTGGCCAATATTGGTAATGTAATTCTTCCAACAGACAATCTCACTGTAAACAGTGTTGACTCTCAGAGATCCCCCGTATAACCAGCCGGAGAGAAACTGCGATTGTAACTTTATGTTGTGGGTTCGAACTATTGCTGCCAGAAAATCAAGAATTAACTGAAACCGAATGGGAAGAGCACATCAAAAAGGAGTCAAAACCTGTATTTCCAATGCTGGCAGGAACTCTGCATGATGTGGATGTGAGTCTACAAGGCCAGAGGGCAAGACCAGATGGATATCCCTGCTCACCACAAAAGGAGCCAGCTATGGGCGGCAACCCCATAGGCTGTGACTGTGGGACTGGGAGTCCTACTGGACCTCTGGTGCTTATTCTACTTCTTATTTGTTCAGAGACTCAAGCAGACTCCTGTTGGAAATGTTATCAAAATCTATATTATGGAAATACCCGGGGTTTTTATCTGGTGGCCTACACTCATGTTAATAGTGTTTGTCATGACTCGGAGAAGTTGGAAACTTGCAGCACTCAAGGATGAACCTACTGGGTAGAGAAAAATCTAAGATCTGGGAGAATAAGAAGGGGATTGGAATGCCCCAGGGGAGAAGCATGGATTTGTTTTACCGAGCTTGGATTTTGGGATATCTCAGATGGAGGTGGAGTACAAGAGCTGGTAAAACAAGAAATAATATTTATAATATTATGCTCCTTAGCAGGACTCCTATTTCTACCCTGCCTTATACCACGTTTTATTAGATTGATAACCAGTGTGGTACAAAACACGCATTCAGTAACTATACCTACAGACCCAAAACAGTTTGTTGGGCCTCCTCAAAAGGTCATGGTCCTAAGAAGAAACAATTAAATACGAGACCCACTAGAGGAAGCACAACTGATATACAAAAGGTATGAACTAATGACACGGGTAAAGAATCTGATATACGGCTCAAGCCAAATATAGTCAAAAAAATAAGAGAGGGGAATTGTGAGAAACAAGTTAGTGGGAATTGGCTTTTGCAAAATATTATATGGATTGATATTAAATATTATAATGGTGGCCTTGGAAAATATTAAGATAATAGTACACGTTAAAAAATGGTTCATGTTGGTACAGTAGCCTGGTCGTGAGGCTGGCTTTCACAAGGGCTGTGTGATTTGTGTGTTGTAATGGGAGTTTTGTGAGTTTGCATTGGACAAACTGCTGCTGACCAAACTTCTAAGACGCGACCATAAAAAGAGTGGGATTCCATCCAGCGAGGACCCCGACGACCACAGCGACCGAACTGCGCCGGCGCCGAAAGGAGTGACATGGGGCGAGACTATGTAAAACCAAAAGCAAATCTGCATAAGGCTGATGCAGTCTCAGGGGTATAAAAAGCGGAACCACCATTTTGTGGGCGAGCCTCTGGCATTTTGTCACGCTCCCAGCGCTGTCCCTTTTGCTTTGCTGATTTTTCATAGTTCTCAACAAAATTTTTATAACTCATTTCCACTCGGGATCTGAGTCATTTATAACATGCATCAAAGTCACTCCTTCCTTTGGGGGTGGCACAGATGAACAACTCAGCAACTCATTTTCTCTCACCGAAGTTTTCATCCTATTTTTTAAACACACCATCTACATCACATGTTACAGAAGGGTCAAAAGGCCCAAACAGCTGAAAGTCTATATAATTATAGAGTATCTAAATAAAAACTTATGCAGTCCTCTCCTGGAACTGTCAGAAGACTACCTGTTATAGTACCAACATGATTAACTCTTTAACCTCTGTCTCTGTAGAGGTTCTATTCCCTTGCACTTTGTGATACTGAAAATAAGAGCTGGTTTGTCGGTGGATACATCCTCACTCATTTCCCTGGAAGTTTTGTCATTGAGTGAAGCAGAACAGAATAAAGCCACTGCAAATAGCACAGTGAGACATCCCACTGTGTTTTAAGTCCTCTAGCAAAGATTTACTACATCAATTCTGGAAAGTACCACGCACTGTTCTTGGTTAATTAAATCACAAAAGAAACCAGGGAGGCACTTTGTGCTCCACCCACAAAATACTTCAAAGAGTAGAATCACAGAGAAATTGCTCTCCTTTAGGGGAAGAAGATGTCTGCTACTATGTTTGATTTGGACCCTGCACAATGGGTCCTTGTTGTTAACTAATGTTTGAGCACCAGAGTAGTAATCATAATTAATAAAAAAAGGTGGTTTTTTTTTAAAGTAAACATCTTTGGAGCTGTTCCTCTATCCTCTCTGCTATTTCTAGTGTACTATTTCTATCTTCGGGGAGTGGGACTTACCAAGTCACAACATGTCCCAGGAGCATACAGCTGTCTACTCCTGCCTGTTAACTACTTTGCACTCTTGATTGGTTATTTATCCTTTATGAGAAATCTTGAATACCACCAGGACATCAGTACCATTTACAAACATCTTGTGCTAGCATAAATGTCAGTGATAAATCAGTTCCTCTATGTAAAAATGAAAAATAATGAATGATGCATATAGTACATCCTTAAAATTGTATCTACATCTGCGTGCACCTTCAACAAAGCAAACAAATTAAAAGTAATGAGTAAAATTCAGACATGTTGTTCGTCTGTAGCCCTACAACTCTGCAAAAGAAAAGTTGCATAAAAGGCCCATCCAAGCAGCAAATGCAGTCTAAATGCCCTTTGAAGTCCAAAGGCTTCCCATTTAGTCCCTAACAGATGATAAATCAGTTGGCAATTAAGAATTTTCCAACACTATAAAAATATCAGAATTACAAGGAGTAAGCAACAGGTGGAAAATCAAAGAAGTAAATTATGTTAAAAAACCAAGGCTATGCATTTGAGATATTATATCGTCATGCAAGCAGGCTTACATAACTAACCAGGGATTTACTAAAGTAATTCCCTTTTCTAGCCATAGTTGTAGAGAGTGAAGTGACTTTGATGAGCCCTCCTATCATACTGATGAAAATAACCATATGTTTCTAAACACAGCTTATCTACAAACACATTTATCTCAACGTTCTCTACAAACACAGTGGTGGTCCTGCAAAATGTTTTTCAAACAAACCATCTCTGGGAGGAGACAGGGAGGGCAAAAATTTTATCTGCTGGAAATACTACATTTCATACATTTTTTTCATTCCATATGGAACAAAGGTTAGAAAAAAAGAAAACCTGAAAAATTAGTCTTTTGAGGATAAAATAAAATGTATGTTTCTGACATTGGAAAAAGAGATCTGGGCACACCTTTCACACTCCGCAGCAAGGCCCAGGAGCGTGGGTTTCAGCAGCACGTGAACCCAAAAGCCTTCAGGCTCTGGCTGCTGAGGGGAGGGGAGAAAAAAAAGCAGTCAGAGACCAGGCAGGTTTTTTACAGAAAACCTTATTTCCCAGCATTCATCTACACCAACAGATTCTTTGTGGCCTTTCAAGTTTTACCCCCAGCAGTATTCTCAATGAAAGTTGCTTTTTCAAACCCATGGGAGCAAATAAAACACCTGTCCATCAGCTGGAAGCGAGCAAAAGCAAGTAAGTTCCCAAAATGTAGATACAAATGGCAGGGGTGAAGGGGTGCAAGGAAGAGACAGAACAGATTCAGATCAGGCAGAGAAGAATAACAAGGGGGTGGAGGACACAAGGCTGGGAATTCAAGACTTGTAGATAACAGAAATAAAACCCTTTCCAAATTCTGCCCAACCTATATAAACAGCTACAGCCGAGCCTGCCTGCTCCCTGTTCTCCAGCTGAGTATGTCTGGGTTGCTCTGAGAGATGCAGGGCCTGCACATTCTCAGGAATCCCACTCTCACTTCACCTTCACACAACAGCTCTGAGGGGATCTCATCCCAGAACCCGGAAATTCAAAGAGGGGACCAAGAATAATTCACAAAGGAACAATGAAAGTGTGCTTTTCTGCACTTCCTTCTGCTCTGCAGAGCAGCAATGGCATAGCCCCTGGAAGAGGTTCCTGGATCTGTCTCTGAACCTGGTTGGACACATGTGCAGAACAAACATAGCACCACAGTCCACAATTTCAGATGATCACTGAGAACTCTGAGGGTTCTGGTTTACCTGATGAATCCAAGACATAAAATCAACCTCCAACTTTATTGCCACAGAATAATCACACTTCCATCACACTTAGATGTAGCACATAACGCGCACAACAGGGTGCTGTATTTACTGTTACAGCTGTTGCCTCGGATTGATTTTCTACGCTGCCCTTCTTGTTTCACTGACGCTTTCAAGCAACCTGTCCTTTCATCCTAAAACAACCCTTTATAGTAATTCAGCCAGTCAAGCCCTTCCCTGCAGGGCACAACTGCTTTGCTTGAGGATTCCCCTGCAGTCTGCCCAGCGAGCACATTGAGTACATTGAGTACATCCCTACACAGTTAAGCCAGACGTAAATTAGACAGCAGCTGGAGAAACCAAAAAAGGCTGTGTTCCACACGTTGGAGAAGACCCTGGCTACCATGATAACTTTTCTTCCTAGTGACACTGATAAAAGAGAAGTGAGAAAATATAAACTGAGGTAAACAACTGTAAAATGTCAAAGGAAATTTAAGTAGTTCCATTGTGTAGCCATGTATTTAATTTACTGTTAGGCCTATTTAATTTCAAGTAACACTTCTGAGCAGAGCGGATGTCTATTCGTCAACTGTGGATCTTGCAAACTTCTGCCAAGACAAAATGTACAATCTCCATTACGGATAATCTTACCTGTCTGGAGTGGGAAAAGATAAAAAGCCTTTATAACATTTATCTAGATTAAACAGATCAGAGGAGGTATAGCTTGATGCAGTATTTTGACAGGATAAGAGTATGTTTGCTGAGGAATAGGTACTGATTAAATCTGAGACAAAGTGTGCCACAAACACTTCTCCCAGGAAACCAAAAAAGGACAAAACATAGAACTGGCAGAATAAATGTGTAATTTTATTTACAAATATCCTATTTTTTTTTTAGTGTGTTTCTAGGCTACGAAGCAGAGTATGAACTTTAGAATGATATATTAGAAAACACAGAACTAAATGTCTCAGTTAGCTAGTACTGGATAAGGGAAGGAAAAACTGAGACAAAAGGAAACTATTCTTAGCAACAGCTAAAAAACCTTAAAATACGTCTTTGGAGACATCATTATCACAACTCCTCAAGCTGAAAATAATGCAAACATTTATTTAATCTTTTAATTTCCTTTTTTTTCCTCTATGTAAGTAATACTTTTTAAAGATTTTTTTGTTTCACGTATTATTTTATATGTTGGGGGGACAGAAAACAAGGCTTTTGTTTCCAGACTGTTTTACAGATAGGAAAAGGCATACAGTGAGCATATGCAACATCAACCTTCAGATGTCTGGTTTGTCACAGAACCTGACATGAAATTTGAAGAAATATTTTTTTCGGTCTTTATTAAACCATGCAAAGGAAAACGTGTCATCAGAAAGACTAAAGCTCTCTACAAAATTAGATTGTGGAGTCTGATGCAATTTAGAACAGAAATGCCTACTTAATACAATCTTCAGAACTCGTTTCTGCCAAAGGCATAGATCTTTATCAATAGGTGTGTGTGCCCTTGCAAGCAACTGTTTGAAATGGTGACTTGTTAAAATTTTTAACCCTCTAATCCCCATTTACCTACTGGATGCAGCACTGTCCAACCTAAAGCCATACTGCCTGGGCCTCTCATTTGGGAGATGACAAAAAGCAACTCAGGAGGTAAAAGCAACTGAAACGAAGTCTCAATCAATTAACATAAAGAAATGGACAAGGCTAAACACTTATTTAATTCTGGAAGTCCAAGCATGTATGTGTACAGAAGTTAGTTTGTAGAACAATGAAGTCGTCCTGTTAAGGAGTACATTAAGTAATTAAGAGTACATTAACTCTGCCTACGGCACTACCTTGCTCTGCCTTCCCTGAAACCCACTAGAGATAATAACAGACAGATGTCACCTAAATAGAGAAACCAATACAGTGGAGATAAAAATCACAAAATTTCGCTGAAATCAACATTTTATAACCTGTTTGTATAAATCCTCTCAAGCAGTCCCTCAGGACTGACTCCACTGTTGTGCAGTCAGAATTGCTCAGACATGGAGGACTTAGAGGGTAAGACTTTTCATTTAAGAAAACTGCCACCACATTCAAAGTAAGTTTTACTAAAAAAACCAAAACAAAAAAAAAAAAAAAAAAAAAAAAGTAATTACTGCTCAGAATGGACACTGTCAGTGGAAAACATACCACCAAAAAACTCTCTGAAGCTTTCAAAATGTCCTAAATTGTGCTTTCTTTGAGTTCATTTATTTCTTAGCTGTAGGCATAGTGTGATAAGGGATGACCTACACGACACATACAGCACCTACCCAGGAGATTAAAAATTGCTGTACGTGCAATGTAGAAAACACACTACTAGAAAATTCTTAGTAACTTAATATCCAACCTTGAACATTATCACTCAGAACAGCAAACCCAACAATTCATGAAATGAAGATTAGAGCTAAAATTTACAGTCTCATTGAGCAACATGCTAGCTAAGCACAGCTGTCCCTCCTGAGAAAAAAACACCCACGCTATTTCAAACAACTTTTTTCAAGGACTTTGCCAACTTAAGCAACTTCTTTTTTTTTGGCCACATGCATAATAATAACATAACAGATATAAGTAAAAAGTCTAATGAAAGAACAAACAGTTCTTCTCTGTACTGGATATTAATTTCCCTTATGTGTTTTTGTACAGCCGGTCTTACTGTATTTTCACTTGCATGCTATTTAGTTCAAGTTGTACTGTATTAAGAAAAGACTACTCATTTTTTTCCTTAATTGGTAAACTGGATTCTAACTTTTACACTGGCTCCTGTTGAAAAATACCATGGTTTGTGACATGAAGCAACAGATGTTCTTAAAATAACAGATTCAGACCTTTCCAACTGCTATCACTCACAGGGAAATGCCAGGCAGGGAAAGGAACTGTTCTTATTGGCACTGAGCCCACCAGGGACCTGCCCTACAAAGTGCTGAGCACTCTGAGATTCAGTGAGATGACAGCACACTCAGCAAATCAAGGACTCTCAGAACCAACAGAAAATATGTCTAACACAGTACTGATGAAAAATCACTATTTTACCAAGTGCCAAATGCACCTGTATCACCCATCCTGACAGGCCAAGCCTGTCATTCCCAGCACTGAACTGGAACTGGGAAGCACTGCCAGACTTGAGCAGACTCATTTGCAATGATGCTCTTTGCCCAGCAGGATGGTTCAATTGGTTTGTGCTGGTACCCTGTCTTCAAGCTCTGCCACCCTGTCTCTATCTCTTCCCAGCTGATGGGGAATGTGGAACAATGACTCGTGAGGGGAATCTCAGGAGTCAGTCTGAACCCAAGCAAAGTACCTGTGAGCCCTGGCTCAAAGCTGGCCATACCAGCCCAGCCTGTCCTCAGCCAGAATGAACCTCCCAGCTCAAGGCAGGTACATGTTTGCAAGTACTACTTCTGAAATCTCTGTACTGCTGAGGCCACATCTGGAGCGCTACGTCCACTTCTGGGCTCCACAGATCAAGAAAGACAAGGAACTACTGAAGAAGGTCCAATGGAGGGCTATGAAGATTATGAGGAACTGGAGCAGCTCTCGTAGAAGGAAAGGCTGAAGGAGCGGGGCCTATTGAGGCTGGAGACAAGACGACAGAGAGCACACAAATGTGTTAAGGGTGGGTGTCAAGAGGATGGGACAAGACTCTTTTCAGTGGTGTCCACAGCAGGACAAGGGACAATGAGCACAAACTGAAAAACAAAGTTCCACCCCATGAACAGGAGGGAAACCTTCTTTAGTGTGAGGGTGACCGAGCACTGGAACAGGCTGCCCAGAGAGGTTGTGGAGTCTCCTTCTGTGGAGACGTCCAAACCCCGCCTGGACAATGTGATTCTGTGCAGCCAGCTCTGGCTGAACCTGCTGCAGCAGGGGGCTGGAGTAGGGGAACTCCTGAGGTCCCTTCCAGCCCCAGCCATGCTGTGATTCTGTGTAAACATCTTGTGCCACCTCACAATTTAACTCCTGTTTGAACTACGATGTATCATCTAGGAAATCATCCAATCTTCCTTTGAATATCTAAGCATGAAATTTCCACAATAGGACTAGATGCAAAGTGGCTTAATTTTATGAAAATGTTTATAATTTCCTATACAGAAGGTCAACAAAAATGGGTCCATTGCACAAAATTCCTCAAATTCATGGAATCGGAATTTTTGAGAGAAAAACTATTCCATCTAAATTGTTAAATGCAGTTGTATTATTTGACAGCAGGCTGACATGTATCGAGAAAAAACAGTAAATGTATGCCTAGTTTTATTGAACAAATTAAAATCATCTTGCTTTTAACTGCATGGGCCATGAATTACCATGAAAAGTACCTCTTCCTTTTTCATCTGAGTAACTCCATACTAGGTACTGCTGTCAGTTTTAAATTCTAAGTCTTAACAGGCCTTTACTTGATTTACTTGTAATTAAGCTTTCCAGCATGTAAATCCAACATCAGCCTTCCTGTGTTACATATAATAGAAACTAGGAGTTAACAGCATTTTCTTTCAACCAAGGCTTACCCCAGAAATTTATTTTTACACCTTTTATTTCTTCATCTGGTTAATCAAACAGGTTCTTCGCTGGCCTCTAGTCCAACCAAGTCTACTCACAAATCACCTGCGTTAATTTGCTGAGAAAGCTGCTGAGATTACCAGCAAATATCATTCAGGAAGAAAGACACGCTGGTTCCATGGTAACATGAAAGTCAATGAGCCCACCTTGAAACCTGGGAACAATGGGCCCTTTCAGGACAGGGAGCAGAGGGGAGGGACCGTGTCTTATTGAGATGTTGGGTTCTTTCAGATTGTTTGCCAGTGAGATTTTTTCTTAAGGAGAAAAGGAACGCTGTAAATTTGCCTTGCACAAGTTAATTTGATTTTGGAGCTATTACCAAGACTCTGTTGAATTCCCCTCGACGAACTCCGCCCCAAAAAGCAGCAGCACAGAGCACAATGAAAGCCAACCTCCTCGCAGCCCTGTCACTTTGCTCAGGGATTCACTGTTGCAACATGGCACACTGAGGAATTCTGATCCTACAACCACCAGAAAAAAAAGGATGGCCTCCAGGATAATGTTATATCCTAAAGAAGAAAATTTGGAGAGAATTTTGGGAAAAATCAGCAAATTTAGCATAAAAAAAAGAAAACCTATCCATCTGAACTGAAAGGAAGAAAACTTACAGACCTGCACTGAATTTCCCAAAGCCACCTCTGCCCTAACATCAGAACAGGCTTGGAAATATCTACATGTGTTGCAGTTTATTTCAAGACTCCCATTGCATGACCCTTTGAAGGGTTAAACTAGGGAGCAACACAGAGTTTAGATCTGGACAAGGGATAAGTTAAATTTTAGTGTTTCTTATTCCCCAGAACTTCCGAAAATGCAGGAGTGGAAAGAAGTTATACTTTGAACTGCCCAGTAAGACTGAGTTATTTCAGTAACTTCAGATTAAATAATTTGCTTTTTACAAGATGATTTTACTCATGAGCTCTCAACACATGTGACTCCCAGAGCTGCAAGATTACAGCAGCCATGTACCTACAGATGGACCTGGCCATTACCTTGTGGGTTATAATTACAGACCACAGCTACCTCTCCCACATGTTGAGCAGACCAGGTGTGTTCTGCCAACGAACACACTTTAGTTAAACTCCCCAGCCTCCTTTCTTCCCCAGCTGCTTTTTTACTTCAACTATACATGGCTCAGGAGACAGTAAATGCACACGAGGCGGAGACATCACCTTCCTGGGCTTGCAGTGCACAAACATCCAAGAAACCTACAAGAGCTCTAGAAAATATTCTTTACTATCGTGGTAATAACTAAAATCCCCAAAACACCACAATTTCCACAAATTCTGGTTCAAATTCTTGAAGATGTCAAAGCCATTTCAAACCAGTTTTATAAAACGATACATCCTGAAAGCCTCGTTTTTCACTCTTACTGTGATTGTTCTTTGCATAGAAAAACAACAGCAGGAAAAATGAAAATCTGTAATCTAGTGAAGAAAATTTAAATAGTGTTATAATTACAGGTCTACAAACCAAACAAAAGGCAATTTGGTGAAGAAAATCAGTGTGTTCTGAGAGGATGCTTTGTACTGCAGGCATCATTACAGCACTTTGTATGCAGCATTATTAACACGTGCAGAAACAGAGTACAGAGCAGAGCCATTCAGCGCAGCAGTCAGACTATTTCAGCAGGACAGACTATTAATACGTGCACAGGACAATTCCAGGTAAGTATGAGGACTATTGGCCTCTACTCGAGTTAATGTTAGGGACCTGGAATATGTAAAAAAAAGTAGATTATTTTTTTCAAAAGGACTGATCATCTGAGCTCACAACCCAATGAAACAGAGAAAATTTGGTAACAAATAATGGACTAAGAAAGTTCGTACAATAGACTTCCACAATTTCCTTTTGCTTAAAAGCCTCACACAAGAAAAGATTCAATTCTCCAGGCCTGAGCTCTGAGAACATCTACAACACAATGCAGTCACTGCATTATGCTCCAGAGATGGACATGAAGCAACAGTGAGAAAGAGCCCCTGAGAGCATCCTGCTAGCAACAATCTCCACCAGACACCTCCTGGGAATTTTTGCCACATTATCACCTATGAGACAAACACACAGCATTATCTGGTTTCAGTAGCACTAAACAGAAAAGCATATTTGTTTGAGAGGTCCTCTTTATTTGAACAGCACTTTGAAGTTAAAGTTTCTGCATCTTACTCAATTGCTTTAAGAAAATTATTAATACAGTCTCTGTTGAAATCATCATGTATTTGTCATGACATGAAGTGACTGGAAAGTTTGTATCATCTTAAAAAAAAAAAAAAGCCTAAATGTACCTTGAACTATTCTTTCCACCTTTTCCACCCAAACTACATCAATATGAATTACTACAATTCTTCCTTCCTCTATCTGAAATTTAAGTAACGTAAGTCAGTGAAAAGATTTTGAAAGGATGTAAGAGTTTTTAGAAGATTAGTTAGAATAGTGTTTAAACAGCTATGAAACTGTTCTCGAAGAGAACAGCACGTACACTTAGGCTTGTCTCAGCCTGATGTAACTAGAAACTGGTGCTATGTTAGTCCTTAAATACATAGGGACAAGGGACAAAACACATCTGCTGTAACAACATTCAGAGTATTCTCACTGACACAATCCTAGCTGACTTTGTCCCTTCACTCTGCTCAGTCAATAAAAGTTTGAGTAAGTTTTTGGTACCTGAATAGGCCACTTAAGAGTTTGATTTGGCAAGTTTTACTCATACAGTCATCCTTAGTTTCACATTAATTCCTCTGGACTGCAGGGTGCTGCCCCAAGTCTCATTTCCACTCTCCCAGATTCCTCTCCCTGTGGCTCCCCATTCCCAACTCTTCAGAGCCAGCAAACATGTGAGTCTGTGGTAATAGGGGGCCAGAAGAACAGCAGAGAGTACTTTTCTGCCAGAACAATAAACTGATCCACCTCACCCTCTAATCAATTGATCCAGCACAAGGGAGGCAGGAAACCACAATCAGGACATAGGGTAGCCCACACTTAGATCGGATTAAGTGCAATGTAAGACTGCACTTCACAGAAGACAGAGGATACAAGGTTTGAATTTGAGTATTCAACTGTATTTACTTCTCCCACTTTGATGGGCTCAGCTCCTCATGGGATTAGTCTTTTTCTTTGCTGAGTGCGCTGGCATGAGGGGCAAAGAATCTGACCTCACTAAAGATTTGCAAGTACTTGTGAATCCTGCATTCAGAGAGGTCAATGGAAACTTCTGACAGACCCCAACAGAGGCGAGATTGAGCTTGTTACCAAAATGTCCTTCTCAAGCAAATTCAAATGCCATTTTATCTGGTGACTGAGTATAGGCTGTGTCTCGAGGGAGTATTTTGTACTGTGTGCCTAACCCTAGGTTGATATTTAGACAAAGTACCTCGTGCATGCACCAGAAATTGTAGTTTTTATATATTTACAGAACTATATATATAAAACTACCAAAACATTCTCCATACAGCCCACATTTTAAAGCTATGTATAGGGACCAGCCATGAACCAGATTTAAATGTCCTTTTGAGGGTACCTTCATGTTTACCAGCACCAAGAGAGGATCCATGAATTTTAAAGACAGAACTCCACGAATACAGTCTATTATAGTAAAGAAGTAGTTTACATACTCAGCCCCATGCTTCCTTTTTATCTCTTATTAGTGACCATGGAACAAAAATAATTTTCCATCTCTTGCACTTCTTACACTGCTGCTCCCCGACATTTGGAACTTCCTCACAGTCATCTCCTGACAAAGCACAGGAAAGATCCACAGCTATTCAGCTCTCAGTATGGGGAGGTTTAGACCCTATTTAGGGTTACTTTCTCCCCATACAGTGAGAGACTTCACATTTCATTTTAATCCATACCAAAAGCCATGCAGGGAAGGGAGCAGTGTATCTGACACACAAGACAACTGGGCAAACATGCCAAGGAAGGAGCTGCAGGGCAGCAATCACTGCACACACACACTCCAGTCTAGTGGTCTCACAAAACTGAACTGTGGTGTGGAGGGACAGACTGCTGATGCTGTTACAAGACTGGAACAACAGGACTGCTTATGCTGCTCCTTCCTGCATAGAATTTTAATATAAAGACTACATATGGTAGAGGAGCATATTTCCCAGCAATGCATTAGCTACTAGGCCATCGGAGTCACCATTATAAGACAGTAAATAATTATATTGAGATTGATAAACTTCCTTGCCTCAGCTGTTGGAAGCTAAGCCAAGACTAAACACATTTGTACAGCACTAGTAAACTTTCACCATTTGAATAGCTTTCCTGTTATTGTCAAACCTATAAGCAAATAATCCTTCTGACTGACCATATGGCAGAAGAACAGCAGCCCAGAGAGGCAGCAGTACGAGAGACGAATTTCACATGTCAGTACAGTCTTGTAGAGGCCTCTCAGAGAGCAAGGAACAGCCTGTCCTTGTAATGAAAGGTCCAAAAATGTAACTTTAAGAACAAAGTGCTCTGGCCTATAGTCCTGCTTAACACGCTCTCTTTATAAGCAGATGTTTAAAGGTCACATTATATCCTTTTATAAACTAAATCACAATAGTAATGTTCATTCATTTCGCAACCACACTTGCAAAGCCAATGTTTTAGCACTCTACTGAATCTTAACCTGCTTGTGGATCTGGGATCTTTTCCATTCTGGTTGCAGTCTGTAAGACTTGAGCTTGCTGGATATAGGACATTTAAACAAACTGGACATACACAAGTTCATAAAACCTGAAAGTGCGTCCATAAGTACTGAGGGAGCCAGCTGATGTTGCATGGTTACTATTGATTATCTCTGAAAAGTCGTGGTGACCAGACATTCCCAAGGTCGGGAATAAAGCAAATTGCACTCCTTTCTTCAAGAAAGGCATGAAGGAGGATCTGGGGAACTACAAGGTACTCAGCCTCATCTCAGTTCCCGGGAAGTCAGTAGAGCAAATTCTTTTGAAAACCAATTCCAAACACATGAAGACGAGAACATAATCAGAAACAGCACAGATTTGTAAAGGGAAAATGATGCCTAATTATCCTGATGGTCTTTCAGGATGAGATGTCAGGCTTGATGGATGAGGGGGGAGGAGTTGTTGTTTACCTCGACTTTAGTGAGGTGCTCAACAGTGCCTCAAGATCCTCATAGAGAAACTGATAGAGCACAGGTTAGACAAGTGGACAGCGAGATGCATTGAAAATGGGTACAAGTGCCAGGTTCAACTGACACTTTAAAAACAAATTGAGTGAAGTTTTACTCTGTTTATATAAGAACATATGAGTGAAGTCACCATGATGGAAGAAGCTCAGTATAATAAAGGATGAATCTCTTTATCTCAATGGTTACAACTTTAAGAGGACCTACCTGATCCAGTCCAGCTCCAGCTGGGATAAAGGTACACAGAACACGTGACAGCCAACTCAGGTGCCTTTCCTTACGACCTAGCCTAGAGACTTCAGTTCCTTGTCATCTGAAGGCTAGCAAATAATTTGCAGGAGCATCACTAGAAATATATGTCTTCATGGTTCTGCAATTATGCTGTACTGTTTTACCTTGTAGAAGATAAGTCTTAGCACCATCCAAATCCTTAGACTGCATTAAAAGCTCTACCTACTGCACAAATATTTTAGGTAAGTAATTTACCCAGCTGGATTCTTCTCCTCTCCTCTGCAAATGCTGTTTCTAATGGTTGGTTTTAGAATGGCCACAGAAATTATATTGCAGAAGTCAGAGGCTGTCAGTGTGAAATCAACATGCAAATGCAGCATAAGACTTAAGGACAACACCAGTGTCAAGCACAGTCAAATGTTCTAAACTTGGTTTCCTGGCAAAATGTTTTTTCATACACAGCATCTGCTAATATTTAGAGCTTAAAGCATGCTGGAAATACTATATACTTCATGAGTGTTAGCCAACAGCTTTTCATCACCTTTATCACTATTCCCATTGACAGCTGCAGAGTGAAATACAGCTGCAGAGGGACATTAACAAAATTACTAACGGTCACACAGTGCTCCCACAACCAAAACTCTGATTTTTTAAATTCCAGCTTAGCACTTCCACTATGACAGGGTTATTTCTCTTAGAGTAGATCATCTTAAAAGACTTCTTTTATGTCAGCAATGTGAAACAAAAAAGTGCTTTCAGAAAACAGGAACTGATGAGATGTAAACAATGACAAGAACATATCTGAGAACATATAAAAAAAGACCACACTACAGAAATTTACATTCATTCACAGAATAAGGTTATTCACTTTCCTCCCACCCACATTTTGATTAGACCAATTCTGCCTTCATTTGTACATATATCTTTTCTGTCTTTAAACAAATATTTCGTGTCATTGTTAGAGCAAAGTAAACAGAATTCTGTCTGGGATATCTGTTAGAATTGCTTTTTGTTTCTTCAGTTTGGAATTTGAACAGCATGTTTAAAGAAGACAGCTCCAGGATAGTTTTACAAACACTGACATTTTAAACAGTGAAGACTGTTAACCTGGAGACTCCAGGGCCTCTTAAATCATAAAATCTCCCCATTCAACTCAATGGAGTATGGGAACAACTGGATGCTCTGTGACTTCTACCCACCTTGAATGCAGCAGAAGAAACCAAGTAGTTGAAGGTAGAAGCACAAGAATATAGGGAAATGCTCAGGTATCCTTGACCATGACTGAAAGACTGCATACCAGCAGCTGAAATGTGCTGATTTTAGATCTTTTTAACACACAAAAACCCTTGAAATTTTTTTAAATACAGTTCCTTTGAACTGAAAATAGTATCTCTTCTAAGAATAATCAGAGTCATAAGCATTTCTGCGAGCCTAGGTAATACAGGCAGGAACCCATTTCCCTGATACTCTTGAAAAATTCATGGTCCTTTGAACATTCTTTCTGTGCTCAACACATGAAGTAAAATGTAGGGAGCAAAATTTGTCAATAACAACACCAAGTATCAATGCCTGTCATAAATCAGTGTATTTAGAGCTACTCACCACATACACATTTAACTTTGATTTCACTAGGAGAGCTCTAGAGCCTTACTGGCCAATAACTTGCATACAATCTTGTCTGAATATTATATGTTCTTCCCAATATTCGGGTCATTCTTAGAAACTACTTTTTCAAAAACTCAAGAGAGTCAGGGAAGGCAAGGGTGACACACTTCAGCTGACCTCCTTATTTCTGTCTCTAACAAAGATATATATTTGCATGAAGTCTTGGATCCAAGTTCACAACTGATGGCAAGCAGGGACTTGGAAGTCAACACAACCAAGGAATACATGAGGCTCATTTTCCTAATTCAGCCTCACGTTTGTTTCGAGTTGTTTGACACTGACACGTTCAGAACAGAGCACAGAAAATTATTTAGTGTATCCCTGCATACCTTGGCACTGTACATTATAGCACTGACATTGGCCAGCCAAGAGCAAATGGGAATGGTCACCTTTTTTTGTACAGGACCACAGTTCTACTCATTACAATACATGTCAGCATGATGTAATGGGTCATTTATATCTACTCAAGGCCAAACAATCTCTCAGTACTATTTATCTGAGCAACTCCCCACAGTCGCTATACATAAGCCCCTTTAAATTTAGTAACTACAAGCAGAGACAAATTTATCTCTGAACAGATCTAAATAACACGGTGAATGCACGAGCCTGGCATTAGTACAGGTCAGCAAAACCCCAAAATAGACTAAGAGGGAGCCACCTCACAGCTTGGGCACTGTAAATTACCCCTCCCTACTTCTGTGCTCAGTAAAAACTGTTAGGATGGTACATACACAAAAAGCAAGAGCCAGAATACAAAGAATGTTCAACTTTTCCCATACCTAATATCTGAAATGTTAAAACATTTACTCATTTCTCACGTGGTTTAAACCGGAATTTTGACTAGAGGAGGTACATTTCTTTAGCAATTCTGTACAAACTTGACCATCAACCTATGGTTCATCCATGTGAAACTGCACACATAAGACCTAACTGAATATAAAACTATCAGCTTCAATCATTTTGTATTCAGAAGTATTTTTCAAAAGCTGCAGTTGCCATTTTTCACTCCCTCTTTAAAGGTCAGAATGAAAAGGAGAGATCATTCAGACAAAAAAAAGAAAAATAAATTGCATTTAGTTTGGAAAAAGAAACATGTAGGTCTTGATCTTGTCAGATTCCTTGGAGTGCAAAGGTAGCATACATTGTCTCAGTCATTTTCATGTCAGATTAGACATATAAGAGCTGTGTGAATAATTGTATTTTGACAGCGACAGTACCGTCTTCTTAATGGACCTATCAAAAATGGAAGTGTTCAAATCACCTTCTGCTTTTAGTACTTTGATTCCAAAAATAACAGCAGAAGTACCCACCTGGATTTTAAGAAGAAAAGAAAAATTCTACAGGACTAAAAAGAGCTCAGTATTGGCAATAATATTTTGATAGCATCCAAGTGTCGAGGCTTTAACATAGGCTGGACTGGCCTGAATGTGAATCCTGATTTTCTCATTGGATTTTTCCCTTGCTCAGGAAGAACTCTTGCTGCTGGGAGGAGATGGACAAGACTTCTGACCCCTGCTCCTGCACTTGCTTAAAAGGGAGGGCAAAGGTCACACGGAAGGAAAAAGGTTTTAAGCTTTCAGTGGAAGGGCAGATGTAGGTTGGAATTTAGCTGGAGGGAGGGAAAAGAGATGGGAAAGGAAAAAAAAAGAGAATAATTTAATCTGCTCACAGCTCTTCTACAAATGCTGAGTTATATGAAACTCATTTGCAAGGCTTTAAGGATTAAAATTCTTGCTGAAATACTGTATTGGCACTTGCAGTAAAAATAAATAAAACAGCTTTTCCATTCCCATAAACAGCTATTGCACCTCTCCAGTCAGCCTAACTCTCAAGTTCATCCTCTGTAAATTCAACCTTACTCTCAGCTGCCAAAAGTGCTGTACAGTTTTCACTGCATTCCCCAGGACACAGACTTTCTTTTGACCTTCAGACCTGCACAGTCAAGTTCATCTTTTATCATTCTTCCTCCAGGATAAGTAGATACATCTCCCTAAGAGATATGACTCTCTGCTGCTCCCCATTTTCCCCTATAAACAGGACTGCTAAAAACCTTGCTGCTCCAGTTTGCAACGATTGCTGAACTTTGATAGTTTTTTAAAAAAGGAACAGAAGATGCCCAGCAGTTATAGATGCAGGATCAGAAAATGTTTCCTAGGGTTTGTCAAAAGAGGAGGACAGGACTGAAAGGTTCCTCTTTCTACTTCTGGTGTGAGTTCACACGAATCATTCACTGCACTCACGTTGTGCAGCCACTGGAGTTCAATATCCTGTTGTGCAGCAGGTGGTGGGATGACTCTTCACAGACTCATTACTGTCCCACAATACCAGTGGCCTTTTTCTCGTCCCACTCACCACTAAGGAGGAGAGAGACAACAGACTTTGCTTTTGGCGGCCCTCCAAGCCCCATTAACAAAGATGCACAGCGCAGCATATGGAATTTAAGCTGGCACTTCAAAACAGTGGTCAAAAAGAAAGCTCCTTCTTATTCACCTGGAAGATTTGTGCTAAGTTTCTGTATTTATAGGTAATTGGGATGGCTTAAAACACGAACCAGCTGTTTGGAGGCTCAGTGAGGGAACTATGGTTGCTGTTCACTCTCATTTTGAACACTAGCTTGTGTCCAAAATTTCAGGGGCCGCAAGGCTTAAATTTCTGGCCACACAACATACAAGAAAGTTAGTTCAGAAGAAAAGATCTGTTTTCTTTATAAACAATGGTAGTTATCATAGCCAGCACAACATTATTAACAAATATAACACAATAAAATTATTCCATGTGTCTGAAACATGCCTTTTTATGTATTTTACATGTATCTAGATAGCTAAAGAAATACAGAAAGCAAAACCAATGCTGTATGGTTCTCCTTCTGTCAAATTACCGTATTAAAGAAATATTACATATTTTCCCATTCACAAACAGCATTGGTTCTGTCCTCTTGCTATAGCATGTAATGTAATATAATCACTATTGAACCGAAGAGGAGAGGGAAATTAGTGCATTTAGTAATAATTAAAGCATTGATATCCTTCACTGACTACAAGTCGGGAGAAGAATTTCACAGACTATTGTTCAATATCGTGACACAACAGCACGACACCTTCACTTGGGCTGAAGAAGGAACATTGCTGTTTATATATTTTCCTGAAAAGGCCAACAAATGCAGAGATTTGCAAAATGTCCCAGAAGGAATCCTTCTGAAGAAAACTTCATTAAATACCTAATTTCTTGCACATGGTCTAACATTTGACTGCTTTCTTAACAATTAGAAAATAAAAAGAGGGAAAAAAAGGGCAAAAGAGAAGGCTCACTAGTAGTGAAATCCCTCCTTGAAATGATAAGCAGCAAGTTGGTTTTTAATTAATTCCGGCCCAAAAACTACTGAATTCATGACTGATCACAAATCCTCATTTTAAAGACTGACCATTAAGTTATTCTTGAGGGAGAGATCCAATATCGTTAAAATATCTTAGAGAATTGTGTTGAGATGTATTTTGACTTTGTTATGACAATAGTGACTATAACCCTTGCCTTGACATGAAGGAATGTGTGTATCTCACAAGAAAGTTGCAACCTTTTGCACCTAACCCCACCAAAAAATCCCAATCTCAGCACAACTGTGTTGTCATAAGAAGCGTCACCAGAAACATAAGTGATAGAACAGACAGGGCTGGGAATTAGCAGGAAGCATTTATATCTCAGTCCATCCTGAGCTATCAGGGGCTCTGATGACTTAGCCTTTCTTTCAGATGAGATAAAAACCAGAGGTCCTAGCATCTGGTGGCCATTACAAAGCTAGAGATATTGGAGTTATTAGACATTGAATCCTGGCCGTATTCCAAGGTAAACAATTATATTCAGCCTTCCTAAAAAATTCCTTACTGTTTCAGAGAAAATCATATATTCTTCTAGCCACCCAAAGGTGCTGTGCAATGTTTATTGGCATGCTACAAAACACCAATACTGCAGGAATACACGGCACTCCACAATGACAAAACACTTGTTTCATCTGTTTTATCTGCTGTCTGATAATGGCTACATTAGGCTTTGTCACCAGCATAACTACCCTGAACCCCCATTCTCCAGAGTGATGGCATGTGGGCAGGCTGCACACCCTGCAGCGAGACCTACAGAAATAGTTTACATGGATGAAATCCTTTGGAGTTGCTGGAGTATCATTGCAAGGAAAGAACAGGTGCCCAGCTGTACTGTGTCCCATCCTTCTGTACATCTCTCATGTACACCCACATGCCAGTTTACAACAACGTGCACACTATGAAAAACAGTCTTTGTGTCAGCGGTGAGCACTGGCATTCCTTATGTCAGTCAGTCAAGTGACCTTGGTGCTCACAAAGTTACCCCTCTTGCCATCCTCCTTTGGTCATAAAATAACTCAGGTTATTAATAGGTATTCCCCAAGTCACGCCTCAGTTAAATGGATAAATTAGCTCCAAAACTAGATTGGCTAAATATCCTTTCCTCCTTTAACCTTCTTCCAGAGATCAAAAGTGTCAGTGAGAGGTACTGAATAACCAATCTGGATATGATGTCAAATTTACCCCGAAACTCCTTCCACCTGCTGTTACTGTTCTTTGAGATTCCCAGGAGGTCAAAACTAAGCAATAGCCATATATAAACATACACCCACACGGATTTTTGCTTGAATCAAGTATAATAGCTTTGGATACTCTAATGTTAGTCTGACCCAAGGATTACAAGGATCTGATTAATTTCTCTATTTGTAGACAAATGGTCTTAGAGTGAAAAATGAGATGTCTTTTCTGGCTGGGGCAGATTTCCCTTTAGTATATGAAATAATTTGATGTTTTCTGGAAGAGTAATGTTTCTGTTGTTGCAAGGAAGAGAAGAGAACGATCCTTTTAGATTGCTGATCATTGACTCAAAAGATTTATGATCTGAGCTATCACATCAACAATCAGCTCAACAATAAAATCCTGTTGCAGAAAGGTTCCTTTTTTATGGTCCCTATTTGCACGGCAGCAGCATAAAGCACAGCTGTGCTCTGAGCTCACCATCCTGCCACAAGACTGAGAAAGAACAGTTTTGAGAGTAATGACAGTTGTTTCCAAGACTTTCCTTTGCCAGATGATTACCAACACCTTCCTACTGCAGTAAATGATTTTAAATTAAAATCAGTCCTGAAACTCCACTTCTATACCCATGAACAACATTTAGCTCAGGTATTCTCCAGGTTTTTAGAGGCAGAGGAGCTGCTATCCTTAACCAGAATGAGTATCAGAGGAAGCCGTGTGTACGCATTTTCTTTAACGGCAGCAGCGCAATTCCACAGTCGGTGTGATGAGACTGCCCCTTGCTGAGCAATATTTTCCCAGGATTTCTTTAGGTTTCGCACATATCTGGCAGGTTGCAAATCTTTTGAAGTAGGGATTGTATTTCAACTCTGATTTTTCATTTATGAGAGCACAGTAGGGTCAGATGTGGTGACCTGCGTTCACAGGTGGGAGCACTACAGACCTAGATAAACGTGCGAGAAAGTTCACAGCTTCACAAAGTTTGAGCTTCAGAGAAAAAAGTATTCCATGTGCACATGGAGATACTTAAATCTCACAGATTTTTAACAAAACTGATACAAGTACTATCTGAAGAGTATTTTTGAAAAGTAAAACCTGAATAAGATTGCATGCTGTGGACCTCTGGTAAGTGCTAGATTTCCTTCCTCTAACCACAAGAAAAACAATTCACAGCTATCTATACTCCCACATTCATCACACAGACAAACTTCTGCAGTGACAGGCACAAGACCTACACTTGCAGTGGGAGAAATGCTATCAGAGCTAAAAATTCAGCTGTGAACTGATCCAAACATTAAGTTCCTAACCTCCCCCCCATGAGACAAACAGCAACTTCACACTGCTGAGCAGGGGCTGTACATTGTACACCCTGACACCCTGCAGACTCCTTTGTGGGATGGAATACATTAATAAGGGCAAAAGGTTATTTTCCAGCAAAGTTTGTAAATTAAATTCTATAGAAAACCAAACAAAAGGTTACACGAGTGTTCATTTATCTATGAGCAGTGAGCTCAAAAAAAAAATTTCATTTCAGAATTTGCCGAGGTGTCCTAACAGTGGCAGCTTATACACCACAGGTACTCTGCAAACAAGGCTAAATTAATTAATATCAAGTTTCAGCCAAATATAAAACCTGAGAAAGGTTTCAAATTGGTTTTTTCACTAAATTAATTTCAGCTAAGACCTTTGATAAAAACCAGTATGGAAAGAGTAACTGAATGAAAGAATATACTTCATTTGATTACTTTTAAAGCACATAGGCTTGCAGAGTGGTGCAAATGGGACACAAAGAATGAATTGAGATGTTACCTAATTTATTTAGTTAGATAATTCATCTTGTCTTAAGATATAAGTTCTCCAACTTACTGGGAATTAAACCAGCTACAGAAATATTCCCTGCCTCTCACTGAAGAAAACACCTTGTGCTTGTAAAAGTTTGCACCAAATCACACATCGAACTGCCAGAAGGACACAGCGCAGGCTCGCTGAGGACCGTCAGCAGCAGCTGCCCTCCATCCTCCCTGCAGACACACGCACCCACACGCAGGCCAGGCACGGCCTCTTGCTAGGAAATGGCAACAGCAAACAAGATTCCTGGCACCTGGCAGGCTTCTCTGCTGGAGTTTCTCACTCCATTTAACAGCCTTTCTCCTCCCACTCCAGCTCATCCAAAGACACAGCAATTAAAAACATTATTTAGAAAAGGTGCAATCAATTACTGTCTTTTAAAAGCTGAACTTTGTTCTGAACACTTAACTCCAGTTTGCATCAAACATGACATAACCAACACTGCAGATCCTGCAGGCCAGAAAGTATGATTTTTTTTTTCTCCCCTCCTCTCCAACCCAGACATTTCTAAACAGATCTCCATCCAGCTTGTCAGATATCCTGACTCAAACAGGTCCAGGTGCCAATTGCTTCATACAAAGATGCCAGAAACCACACAGCTGACAGGTCTGAGATAATCCAGTCTCAGGAAAACCATCTCCTGATTTCCTCTTCTGATTTCCTCATCAGTGCTTAAGTCAAACATCCAGATGTTACATGACAGGTCCCTACAGGCAAGCACCTGACCTAAAAGCTTCGGGAGAAACCCTGACACTTTTAAGACAGTTTTGTTTTCTCCTGGTTTCCTTAACTAAGCTTTAGGGATAGAAAATGATATTTTATTTTATATATTTTTAAAAATAGCATGTGCTACTGTTAAAACAATAGCTTTCTAAAGCGAAGAGAGTTAGGACACTAAATCCTTGGTGCTTTTAAGCCCAACCCTCTTGTAATACTTCAAGGAAAAAAATGTGGCATCACCTGTATCCTTGTGCAAAATACTATATTACTTTATGGTTTTATTTACATTATGCCTTTATAATTTGAACAAAATAAGGTAACACTAACTTTGTTCTGTTTCTTTACACAAATGCTACTTGTTTGGTACAGTCTAATTTATCATGTAATACTAATTTCTAGCCAGACTCATGGCACCTGAGTGGAATATAAGTAAGGAAAAGAACAAGATTTAGGTAAAGTCTTCAGTTTTGTGAAATTAAAACTGAAATTCAAACTTGCATTCAGATCAATTTTTACAAAATGTATATTTTGTAAATTATTATCATAATTCTCTATTCGTACATATTAGAAGATCTAGTAAATCAAGAAAGAAAAATACTTGCATCACCTTAGGAACTTGAGGAAAACACAAATGAGCACACATTCAACTCCCCACTACATTTATTTCAGTGTTACCAACAGTTATCTACCTTCAGGCACACCTTGCCCTCTGAGAGCAGTTCTCTCTACCACAATGACTTGAAAGAAAGGAAAAATACATGCAATTTTTGATAAACAGGCATACAAACCTGTTTTGTTTGTAGCAGCATGTTTATTTTACAGATAGCTACAAACAAAGTGTGGAGCATTTAAGAAAGTTACACAAAGCCATTCTTCAAGCTATATTGAAAATACAATCTAGGATTCCTTATGCCACAACCAAGTCCCCATGCTTTATCTACAAAATACTAGCTTCCTGCCCCAACCATAAAATATCTGATAGAAGTCAATATCCAGCAACAGTTTCTTGATATCATCACACAGGAATGAGTGATTTCGGGCTTATCAAGAGCAGAGGCTGCAGTGGCTACAAACTGAGCAAGCCCAGTAAATTTCACAACTGTGTCAAGTAATTGAATGAATTGTGGTGGTTTCATCTTACGGAGATCATCTGGTTCCAAACAGAATTTGAATTCCTTTCCCATAGTAGTTTGATGATGAACTTACTTAAAGGGAGCAGCTCAGCATTTCTGTGCGACTTTTTCAAGATACAAGTTGATACTGGTGCTACTTTGATACCGTGTGAGGTAACATCTAAATAACCAGGCTTCAGATGCCACTGACATTCGATGTGTAAGGAAAACAAGGATTACTCATGGCAGACACTAAATAAAATTCCAAAAGAAAGTGAGGCCCTCCGTGACACACTGTGTAAGGTGCAGACTAAATTCTCAGTGACCTCAGCTGAACACAGTAGCCAGAGTACACCTGACAGCAGTGTGAGAGCTTTTCAATCGTCTCTACCTTTCTCACAATCGCATCCACAGCTTTTAAGGCTCTTACAAAACACTTCTACTGCCTATCTAGAAAAGTGAAATGAAAAAGGAAACAATAGCCACCCTTTGAAAATTAAAGAAAACTCACGACAATCTTCACAAAGACTAATCCTGCTTTTCATTTTTTTAAAACAAAACCATGCAGATAAGGAAGTGCTGTAAATCTGAAATCTGTGAGCTGCTGGGTTGCAGAAGGGCCCCTCTAAACAAGTATGTCGTGGAGCTAGCCTGTACCTGTGTCTCACTGCACATTCCTCTGGCAAAGGAATTTAGGCCTGAAACCTGGTACCCCTCTGCCCTCCTCTGAGTGAGCTCATAATACCGGAATGAAGAGGAGGGAAGTAACTTTCTCACTGGAATTTCTTTAATGGAAATCACAAGAACACATCTTGATGAAATAGATGCTGGAAGTATTTTGCCTAGTTATTCACAAAGAATACTTACTATTATATATAGAAAACAGAGAACCACTTCAGCAAAATTTCTCTCTGCTAAGTTCAATGTTACCAATATAATCCAAATAAAATCCGTAGCCAATGCCACTGCACAAAGACGCCTGGGCTGACAGTCTTCTGTGCAGAAAAAACTAAAATAATCATTCCAGATGTGGACAGTAACTTAGTAAAAAATAAAACCTTCAACTGAACAACCAAAAAAAACCCCTTAAAGTTGCCTTTTCATAGCCTTTATTTACTTCTATCCAAAATACTTGGTAAACACTTTGGTTTGTGATTCATAAAGTATCCTTGAATGGAGTTGAAAAGTTATAGTAGCACTGGAGATCCAATAAAAACAGTAATTAATTCTACTCTACCACTGCCAGACTGTAGTTAAGACTCACTGGCTGGATTTTAATCCTTGCCCCTCCTCTCTGAAAGATGTGCAGAACTTGGCTGGATAGCATAAACCTGAAAGATAAAAATCAAGCAGATTCTTTGGAAACTTCACAGTCTCATGCTTGCCCACAGAAGAAAGTGCAATTGAATGGAGAGTCTTTAAGTAGCCATAATTAACTTTTCACAGTTTTGTACCTTATTGGTTAAAGGTTCAAGCCTTCAAGATCTCCAAAGGCAGATTGTACAAGCCCCCTCATTTAGAGAGGAGCCTTAGGGCACACAAAGCACACGGTGCAACAGTTCAAAGAAGCAAAACTCGATGCATGACTTGAGGCAAAGCTTTCTTCACACATCCAGGACAGTAATACCAGTACTCAGCCTGGCCCAGTGCAAGGACATCTGCAAATCGCTCGGGGGTGAAAGACAACACAGTAACGAAACCAGTGATTATGTATGTTAAAGAAAAAACTGCAACTTGTTTCTTTGTATTACATAAGGAAACTGTGTGAAACGAAGGAAATAAATTAATCCTAGAGAAGGGATGAAACAGATCAAATGTTGTTGCTGTAACTTCAACAGGCATGCTCGTTTCGGGATTCAACCTATCCTGCAACTCTCTGCACAATGGAGGGTCTGCAAACACATTTTCAATGGAAAACGTGTTCTGCCCCATTAAAAGGTGTTCTGCCCCAGCCCCTGGTTCGTACAGTCTCAGAAGGGCAGCCCGTGCAAAACCTCCGGGGTGATTTTCCACGGACCACCTGAGGTGTGGGAGCCCCTCAGCTCCCTGAGACTCTGCGGAAGGCTCCCAACACTCCACTGGCTCCAGGGCCAACACATTCACATGGAAATTGCTCCACTGAGAGATACGGGTCAAACCACAGTTTGGAGATCACTCTAATTATCTAGGCAGATTTTGGTTTAATCCTAACAAGATTATACATTCACAGAGATTAAGGTTGTTAAAAGTACCGCAGAGCAAACCATATAATCACTACATTGAAGAGACCATTAACTATTCTGTTTATGGTCACCAACTCATTTAACTTTAAAACCTCTGCGGTATTCAAAGAGATTTTCTGTATCTATTTGTGGTAAAAGTAGGCTAAGGATCTGACATTTACTTCGGTGACAAGAACACTTCACATTTGTTACAGGAGTAGTTTGAAAGCTTCTTCTTTTCAACACCATATTAACATATTTTCTCTATATTTTTCTGACATCTTACACCTTTTCAAGTCACAACAAAAAGCCAGGCACCATCCGTAGAAAGAGATTTCACAGGCTGTTTCCAGTTTAAGCCAAAACTACTTTATTAGGTTAAAAATGCACTACTCTTCCTTAGTAAAAATGATCACAAAGTTTACAAAAGAGACAGCTGTTAAAAAACTGTGTTTCTGATGAAAACAGACAGAAAACTTTTGCTAAGTAGCAAGCAACGTGTTTGCATTACACCTATTCCCCTAGTAGAGCAAAAAGCATATGCATTTCAAAAGTACACCAGAAACAAAAGCACCTTACTCTTGGCACCCAGAGCTTACTGGAAATCACCTCGGTCATCCCACGAGACCAAAACTCAGCACACTTCTATCATTTCTGGTAGTAAAGGCTCTAAATCTCAATTTTCTACGCAAAGTGCTAAATACACTGTGCAGTGCAATACAGGACCTCCCAACCTCACCTCCCAGCCAAACCCACACTTCACATGTGCTGCACCTCATGGAGGAGGCATTTACAAAGATACATTCATTTTACAGATAATGTTCCAACTTTTCAGCCCCTCACACACACTTTGATAATAGTCTAAAACTTCACAAGGAAGGCTGAAGCTGAAAGCCTACAGGCTCTTTTTATGGAGAAGTCTGAAGACTACTATAAATTCTTAATTTTCCAAGCTTGCTTTTTGCTCCTGCAGGCTATGTTCTTCCAGTTGAGTTACACCCTGCTTTGTGGATAGCTTTAATCATCAAAGTACAATACAATTCACCTTCCTATTGTTTTGATGTGTTTCCACTACAGTAGTAGCAATAATTCCAAGTCGCTTTTAAAAAATTTTTAAAATATATATATTATACAGAGCAAGTGGTATCTGCACAATCCTTCACAGCAAAAGTTTGATATAAGGAGAACTATTACAACTTTAAAATGGTCCTGCTCCTCTTTGGGAAAGTCAAGCCATTATTCAGTGTGTCAATTAATCTATTTAACTTTGTTGCAGTAATGATATGCGTTTATATACACATTTCTAAAAAACCAACTTGCCAGCTTACGAATTCTAAACAGACTTTAACCTAAAGTATTAAGAGTAATAATTTCATCACTTCTTTTACAATTGTGTAATTTTCTGAGGAAACTTTTCTGGTTTAAAAATTCTTTTAAGAACTAAGCATTATTTCATGTCCACAGAGAGATACCTTACTACTTGTGAGGGCACGACCTTAATAAAAAATAATAACTTCGATGATTCAAACAAATGGATAAAGAACGCAAGAAGCTGATTTGAAAACACTCTAATGCAACGTGAACAGGTAAAGTAAATGCAGTAATTTTAAAAAGTTGGAAAAAGACAAAGCACTGACTTGTCACTATTTAGAGCCTTCAAGTGATGCTGCTACCAAAAAATATAGAGTTGGTGACATTTAATTTGTGGAGATTTGAAGAAGCACAGGAGCATTCATAAGTCCATTTCTTGCTTAACTGCACTTTCATTTTCCACTCCTCTGATTTTTAGGTCAAAACCAATCCCTCCAAACAGTGCTAAAAATTCATTTATACAGTTGGCTTTCGGCTCACTCTGTACACTTTATCCTAATCTCTGGAAAGCTGCAGGTTTTGATCTATCTACCAGCCAAAAAAAATATGCTAAGGAAACAGTTAATGTTGCTGCTGCTACCTTGTTTCCAACCTTTCTCCTTCAATGGAAATAGAACATTGACAAATATGCAAAACTGAAGGACAATGAAATATTAGTTTCACATCTTACAGAAACTTTGATGTATTGCCTTTTCTAACTAGTTCCCAATTAGTCCAGCTACAGCCCCTAGAGGACGATTAGATTTGACCCGTGTTACGCATCACACTGGGGTCTTGCCAAATGCTTGTGTCAAGCATGGAATCGTTTGTTTCTACTACTACTGGGGAAAGCAACGAACATTAGGTGCAACCCTCTCAAAGAGATTTGTGCAAGAGACTCGTGGGTAACAGGCACTGACACGTCCTCGCTGCTGCTGGGAGTGAGGCACCAGAGAAAGCGCTGCAGGATTAACAGCAGTGATACTGGCAGCCTCCCCGGCTATTAAAGCACAAAGCAGAGACAGAAAGGCAGAGGAGCTTAAGAGCACGTTGAGGCAAGGGCTGGAGGCTGTATAAAGTACAGTAGACTCCAGTCAAGTAGGAGAAAATAGAGCAGTGAGTGACTAAGGCAAACTCAGAATACAGTACCTATCTCAGTGGTCTGAGGCAAATCAGACCAATTTGGTTCACAGAGCTGATTCTCTCGGTGTTAAGGTAACCGAGTGAGCAGAGACTATGCAAACTGGATGGGGCTGGTTTACTGGTCCCAAGAGGTTGACACAACCAAAGCTAATCAAAATTCTGCAGAAACAACAAGAAGGGAAGCACAGACCAGAGGGGCGTCTACAGCTTTGTATACATTTGAGTATGAGCAGAATCAGAGGGCCAGCAAAGTCACCTCTGACCAGCAAGAACTGTTAAAAAATGTGGCAAAGAAGCCAGAGAAGAAGCAGAGCCATAGAACAGCTCCTTTGACTTGGTATTTACTTTTCCTCTTTGTGTTCCCTCAGACCTGAGAGAAGAGGAAACCATTCTGAAAAGACAAATTTCATTATAAGTAGTAGGATTATTGTCAACAACTTTTCAAAGTAGAAAGTTAAACACAGCTCCTGGAAACTGCAGCAGCACAACTCCCATATAAATCGCACCATCAGAGAAGGGGAAGTCATACGGAAGGACTCAAGGTAGGCTGAACCGCAGGAAGTCTGTGCAAAAAGCACAGCAACAAATTATTTGCTTTCCCTATGTAATTTCAGATTTATTGCCTACAGTTCTAAATTCTCTTTTTTGCAGGGTACAGGTAACAAGAACTGCATGATTCCACTCTAAATGCTCTTTCTGTTCAGACGTGTAAATGGAAATAAGTATGTAAAGCTCAGTTAGGGTTTATAGCTTTTCCAGGAGACTGAGAGCCTTTTTGGGTTAAATGGATATCTAGAAAAAAAATAACAAAAAACCAAAACAAAACCCCAACCACCTAAGGAAATTAAGTTCATAATGGCAGTGCCTGATCTCCCTTCCCACTGATCTTCCTCCAGTAGAAGTCAACATTGCAGTCACTATCAAGACTGCATTTTGCAGGTACCCTCTAACAAGCAATTTGGCCTCCTTCCAATCCCCTTTGAAACACAGACTGACCTTGCTAGAACAATCCCTTCCACAGGTAACAACAAAAAAGCTTTATTTTTTTTTTTCCACAATAATAGTCCTTATTTTGATTTTCAGAGAGCTTGAAAATAATCTATCAATGAAAGCTTCAAAAAATTCTTCTTTTCAGTTCTTTGTCATCATCATAGCATTTAAGCTGAGATACAGGCATTACCAAACCCTACTCATGTAGAGATTCTCTACAGCAAGGATGGACAAAGCAGGGAGAAGCCCCACCATGAAATGCTCTGCCTCCTTTAGGGACACCAGCACAACAATAGCAGTTCTTAAATCAAGGGAACACAGTGGCTGGTGTCAAAGCTTGTCCACAAGAGGAAATAAAATGCTTCTTCAGTGCCTCTCACACCTATACAAAAAGCAGCCACAGATTTAAATGGATAATGATGTCAAAAAAGCTCTTCAGAACACAATCACATGCATTACATCATTTCATAGCTGCTGTAACCTGACACAGTATCTGAGTGCCAAATAAAACGCCACTTGCTCAATTGTCTTCAACACACAAAAAATATTCAGCAAATAAGCAATTATTTGTTCAAATGGAAAAGTTATTCAGCTTTAAATGAAAATTTCCCCTAAAACTCAACGTCTTAGCAAAACCTAGAAAATTAGCACTGTCATCAATAATCAGTTTCTTTTTTTAGTAATTCTCCTTATTTTGATACAGAACCAGAGTATAATTCTTATTATTTTACTATAGACCTATTGTCATTCAAACTTGACCTTTGCAGAGGGATCATTCTCAGTGCAGTATGTGAATCTTCACCAACAAGTGTCTCCGCAGCCACGCATTCTTACAGATTATAACCTGCCTTATCTGGTAAACAAATCCTGAGATTTATAAGATTATGTTTGTGTGTTGGTTTAATACAGCATGTTTTTAGTGGGCACGGAAGAAAAGCTGCTCGAAAGCTTCTATGTCCGGCACAGAGCCAATCGCTGAAGGCTCTCACGATGGGCAGGTTACTAGCCCAATTAGACAAGTTGGTAATGCCTCTGTGATGACACATTTAAGAAAGGAAAAACCGCAGGCAGCTCTTTTTCTTCTCCAGAGGGGTGGTGAGGCGGCTGCCGGGGCCCGCCCTGGCAGGGGGGAACACGGCCGAGGCCTTCCTGAGGCCAGGACTGTGTGGCCGAAGCTGTCCCGAGGCTGGAACCTCGCGGCCGGGACCCTCAGGTGCCGGCCAGGACCACGCGGCCGGGGC